>MU105671.1:25350-392564 GCA_012274485.2 Sinapis alba | reverse complement strand
GGTTCAAGACATCATGTTCACCTTCTGGTAAAGTAAACCCGACAGATATTAACTATGAGTGGTTCAAGGCTTAAAAATGCCACCAACTCAAACACAGTGAATTTTTCGCAAACACTCTCGATAAGTTTGTCTGTCTAGTCAAGATTAGTTTAAGTTTAGTACATAGAGTCTATCGAGTCTGCATCTAGTCTGCATATGTTTATAGTCATTTCTATTCATGTGGGGGATTGTTGGGTCAATTTTTTAAAGCCCATTGGCTTTAATACAATTGTCTAAAAGTGAAATGAAATGGGCCTTAGTAAAAGCCTATTGGCTTTAATGAAAGGGAGTAAAAAACATCCCACATTGCTTATGAGAAGCAAAATGGGGGTGTTTATATAAGTTTGAGCACTAGTAGGTGTTCAAAGGATGCAAGGGAGGAGACTGGACCAGCCACGCGCGCGCGCGCCGCCGCCGCCGTCCGTCCGGCTCGGCTCGGGCTCGGGCTCGGGCTCGGGTCTTGGGTCTTGGTGGAGGGCCTCCGGCCCAATAAGATTCTTTTTTGGACCAACTTAAGCCCAATGGTTTTGCATATTTAATTCTTAAAAACAGCATGATGTTCGTATATAAACGACGAGTAGTTCGTCTGAAAACAACACGAAGTTTGTCTGTTTGCCAAGGATGTGATCGAGTCAACAGAGGGAGAAACTTGAGGAGAAAGTTGCTCAACGTTTCCACTCCGAGATTTTGAGAGATTCTCGGAAAACGTGTGCAACAGTTTCGAAAATCAAATCTCCGCTTCCTCTTTATAAACTCGTCTCCTCCTCTCTCATTTCTTCACCTTTTTCTTTCACAACGAAAACCAGCAGAAAAAAATCCCTTAGCGTAAGTCTATTATTTCTGAGAGTGTTTCGTAGTTATAGTTCGATAGAGCATTCACGAGTGAAGCGTGAATCGCTAACCATGGTTGTATCCTGGGACTCGGTATTCGCACAGTTTCGTCTCACTACGAAGCGAATATTTAGAGTTAAGGAAAGATATCATATCTCGCCTCCATCTTTATTACAAATGCGTATTCCATATCGGTTTTAATTTGTATTTTGATTCGTGTCTTTCCTTAACATCGCTTTAGTATTGTTGTTTATATCAGTTCGGTTTTCCGGCTTCTACACAACCAAAGATGGTAAAGATTCTGGAAAAGCAAAGACACCTGATACCAAGAAGCTGATGGATGCCAAACAATTGATAGATACAATCCCAAAGACAAAGGAAGAGTTATTTTCTTACGAGATAAACTGGGCTATGTATGACCATGTAAATCTCATATTACTCTTTTTCTAGATCAATGACACTTTAGATAATGTCGTGTTGCCCTGCCTGTGAGTTTGTTTTGGTACTCACATGTTTTGTTCGTTCTTTTTTTTTTAACATTGAAAGCACCAATTGCACGAAAGAATGAGGCCATGGATCTCAAATAAAATCATGGAGTTTCTTGGAGAAGAGGAAGCCACACACGTAGATTTCATTGTGTCGAACGCTCCAACAGCACGTCAAAGCCTCTGAAATGCTTGAGCTATTGCAATCGATACTAGATGAAGGCGCTTAGATGTTTGTATTCAAAATGTGGGGAATGCCCATCTTCGAGATCAAGCGGGTCGAAGCTGGTGTCTGGTAAAATCCAAAGCCTGAAACTTTTTTTTTGTTTAAAGACTTTTCTTCCTTTGCTGCCTCAATTTTTTTTTCAAGGTTTTATTGTGTTTGGAATTAAAGAAGAATCACCATGTTTACAAGCTTTAATGTAGAAGAAGAGATAGAAAAAGATATACAGAGAGTACAAAACTGTTGATTTCTTCATGAAGCTTCTCCAGCTATGAGAATGCTGACTGTTTTTCTTGGTTGTGGTTGGTGCCTAGAGGTACCGGCACCGAAGAGATCTTTCGGTTGTGATTTTACGAGGTGATCTACCCTGGAAGACATCATATACTATGTCGTTTTATTAAAACATCACAAAGTTATATTGGCTGCCTCTTTGTTTGTGTTTGTTTTTGGCCTTCACTTTCTATGCTCTTAACATATCCATGATATTTGTTTAGTTATGTAGAGCTCTTTACCTTAGATGCATGAGCTCTTCATCATATACCTTATATGCATGAGCTCTTCACCTTACTCTGTTGGTACTATTAAATCCTTTAATTATTTACTAAAACCCTTTTTATTCGAACTGAAATGAAGAAAGAGATCATATACTCAGTCCCTCATAGAAGCTATTTATAAAGCATCAAACCATTTAATTAGAAAGAAAACAGCAACAACTCTAATGGCTCAAGAGAAGTGTCCGATATAAACACAGATTCCATAATACTAAGAAGCTGTAAAATAAAGAAGAAACCTATTAAATATAAAATTGAGAAGTGCTTTGAGGAATTCAAGTAACAAAAAACATAGTTAATTTTCAAAATGATGAAAGATTGAGAGTTACTGCCTTTGCTAAATCATTATAAAGTCATTTCTCTATCCAGGAAGATCATGTCTTGAGATTGGCGCATATTCGACATTTAACTTTTTCTGAATGAAACAAAACAGTCCATTCACAATATAACTCATACAAAAAGAATAAAATCTTATCAAAGAAAATATCTAAATGATTTTGAAATTAGAAAAACTAATCCAATTATATTTAAAATTATGTATTTGAATTAGTGATTAAACGACAGAGGAAAAATACAAATTAGGGTTTTTTTCTTCTTCAGATATTTGTGCTTCAATGAAGAGCTTTGAATATTTATATGTATCAAAACAACAATAGAGTGACGTCGTTTGAGTGTTTTTAGTAGATGTGACAATTGGTAATCATATTTCCATTCATTAAAGAACACATAATCTATATTATTCATTTGAAGCTAGATGATGTCCCGCAGCGGACTATTATGATAAAGTCCACTAACAGAAAGTCAAACATTAAACTGTAGTTCATTTATTAAATAAACTAGATGATGTCCCGCAGCGGACGAATAAATATCCAACCAATTTCAATTTTAATATAATTTTTATTTTAATTTAAATTAATCAAAATATATAATTTTATTAATTGTAGAAAGTGACTTATTAATTGTAAAATCTTTTATATTTCTTCTGTCATCAAATTCCACATGTTAAAAAATCATCATCATAATAACCTAACAAAGTTCTATTAATATTTAAAATAACATAAAAATAAAACTCTACAAAATAAAAGTATAATTACCAATTATCAGTAAAACCTATAAAAACAAATATTTCTATATCAAATAATAATATAGATGATTAAACATTTTTTTTTGATGATTCAAATGAGCATCAATTTTATTGGATTTTATATAAATTTCATATTCATCAAAGTCTATAATAACATTTATTAACAAATTTTACAATAAATAAAAGTATATTTATATTTAACTAAAAATTTATTAAATAATTATCTTGAATATAATGAAAAATATTTATTAAATAATCATTAAAATTGTTTTAAAATTAAAAATTATTTTCTAATTAAAACTAATGACTAAATTTAAAATCATGGAAAATATGACACATATTCTTCTAAACACTAATAGAAATATGACAAATAATCAAAATAATATTATATAATTTAATATTACTAAAGTGAATATAAGATAAATATATATATTTAAAATTGTTTCTAAAATTAATAATTATCATGAATATAATAAAAATATTTATTAAATAATCATAAAAATTGTTTTAAAACTAATAATTCAAAAGCTTATTAATTTAAACTAACGACTAAATTTAGAATCATGGAAAAAATGACACATAAGCTTTTAAAAACTAATAAAATTTGACAAATAAGTAAAATAATATTATACGATTTAATATTACTTAAATAAACATAAGATGAATATATCTGTAAAATTATTGCTAAAATTAATAATTATTCTGAATATAATGAAAATATTTATTAAATAATCATTAAAATTATTTAAAAGTAACGATTTTAAAAAATATTAATTAAAACTAATGAGTAAACTTAAATTCATGGACTAATAATTCAAAATATATTAATTAAAACTAATGATTAAACTTAAAATCATGAAAAATATGACACATAAACTTCTAAAAAATAATAAAAACATGACAAATAAGTAAAATAATATTATATAATTTAATATTAATAAAGTAAATATAAGATGAGTATATCTATAAAATTATTACTAAAATTAATAGTTATCTTTAATATAACGAAAAATATTTATTAAATAATTACTAAAACTATTTATAAATTAACAATTCAAAATTTTATTAGTTAAAATAATGACTAAACTTCAAATCATAGAAAATATGACACATAAGTTTTTAAAAATTAATAAACATATGACAAACAAGCTAAATAATATTATGCAATTTAGTATTAGTAAAGTAAACATAAGATGAACTTATCTATAAAATTATTTATAAAATTAATAATTGTCCTAAATATAATAATAATTAAATAATCACTAAAAAATTTTAAAAACTAATAATTCAAAAACTTATTAATTAAAACTATTGACTAAATTTAGAATCAAGAAAAATATGATACATAAGCTTGTAAATAAAAATGACAAATAAGCAAAAATTAATAAATTTCTAGATTATAATTCAAAAATTTAAAATCATGGAAAATATGACACATAAGATTCTAAAACCTAATAAAAATATGACAAATAAGCAAAATAACCTAAAATTATGGAGAATATGACAAATCAGCCAAATCACTTCTTAAATAATAGTATAGATAATCAGATAAAAGCACTTTGGTGGTTAAAAAATCATAAAATTTATTATTAAATAGTACATATAACTTTCATTACTAAATTTAGGTCTGATAGAGTAAAATAAATAAACTTTCATTATATAGTTTTGATTGGAACTGATATTTGTAGTTTCTCAACGTTCACAATACACCAATATATCAACTACGAAAGTTCAAGAATAAAGTTACTTACTAAAATTCAATAATTTATACATAATTACCATCAAAATAAATGTGGGAATTGAAATTCGCACTGTCGATTTTAGTGAACAGAGAAAATCAAGGAAATTCCTACTTCCCTTAAGGTCTCGGAAATCTGTTAACCCAAATAACAAGTAATCAAAATACGAAAACAAATGAAGTAAAATAGATCGAAACAAAAGTGCATAATTTGATCTTATTTCGATTATGTGTATGAGCGTAGTGATCGTACAATAGGTCTTAAAAGCCTTGGCTTCAAGAGTTATCAGCGAAAATCTATAGTTATAACCACCTAAACTTCAAATGTAACTGAGTCAAAAAAAAATAATCCAATTGAGCCACCGCTCAATTACAAAAAACCAAAAGTGCATAATTTGCTCTAAGTGCTAAGTTGTTGTAAAATTTTCTCTCCCTCCGCAGCTCGTCTTGGCTCTCCTAATATATGCCTCCAAGGTCGGTGCATTTTCCCTTCATGCTCTTGATTCAAGTTTATCTCGGAAAGTTAACATTTATCCTCTTTCCTTTTATTTTCCATCGAAACTGAATAGATCGTCGTTGTTTATTGGGCCAATTATGTCTCTTCGCTTATATTTAAACGTTCTCGAAATTCTGCAAAATTGAATTTTTTGAATACTCATCTTAAATGAACAACCAATATAACGATCATCCCATAGTTAGATATGAGATGACGACTCATATTCTTCCCTCTAGACTAAATAAAAAAGAAGCATTCCATCACTCCTCAGGCTTCCACCTAGATAAATAGTGTTATCAGAAACTACCACGTGTCACCCTCACTTAAAAAAAATTCTCGGTTTCGTTTTATTAATGGAACTTTCAGTTCCGGCTTCAAAGATTTGGAGAAGAAAGATCGAAAATTATCTTTTGCTTCTCCGTCATTGCCGGTACTAAGCTCAGCCGACGACTTTAGTCTCCAGTTTTTCTTTTAATTTGATGTTCATTGTCTCTGACTAGAAAACACAAATAGAACAATCCACCTTAGATGCATTACTTGGCAGATGTTGGTGATGCCCTCAAACTCCACCGCTTTTTTCATTGCTCCTTTTTATATCATCAAAGAGCAAGTTCCTTTCTTTTATCCAATATATGTTTTTTCTTTTTAAGATTGTCTTCGGGTGGATGTATGTTTCTCTAGATGAATTGCAAGAACTTTCCCTTCCCATTTGGTTTTTGTCTACATTACTTGGTATTACTATTAAGTAGTGTGAATAGTACAATAACTCTCTCTGTCTCTAATGATACTCCTTTCATGTGTCATTCTTCTCTACGCACAGTTACTTCACTAATACCACATTGAAATTTATATTGGGCAACTGATTTAAAGTTACTTGACTCCTTTCATGTGTCATTCTTCTCTATGTCGATGAAGAAGAAGGCTAAGGTTCTTAAAGTTCTTTCTAAGAACTTCAACATGTTCTCAACAAGACAATCTCGGTCAGAGTTATTCAACGTTAGAAACTAATGATCTCTTATGTAATTTGACTATACTAAGTGGTGGATATTGATTGGATTTTGAATTAAGCAGGAAGCAACATAGATTCTCTTTAACCAATTGGGTCAGTTGAAAGCAACGAAGAAACTATTGTAGAAACAGAGGAAATAAGAAAAGCCAAAAGCTAAAGCCACGAAGATCATGACTGAATGGAACTGAATCAAATGCAGTGATTGTGGCATAGGAAAAGTTGTTGACATGAGCTCTTTTAGAAATAAGGATAGACTGATTCTTGAGTTTTACAGCCAGAATTTGGAGTAGAAACCCTTCCTAGAATCTAAGAGACTGATTCCTAAGAAGCTTGAACAATATGACAAATCTTCCAAGAACACCGATGAGACATTGAAGCTTGCTCTACTGCAATCAGCTGCTGCATTGGCAGCCTTTTGCTCAATTTGTTAAATCTGGCCATATATTGAATATTGTAAAAGCAGTTTCAGTTGTTCGATTGCCATTGAAAAGAGTCAAAGTTTGTATCGGAAGAAAGTGCAAGAAGTAAGAGACCTATGTTATTGGATAAGTTTCAGAAGGGAATAACAGTCATGGAAAGGTCTGCAAGTGCTTACCGTAGTGATAAGATGGTCAAAACGTTAAAATCCTAACTCAAAATACATCATTCAAAACACAGTCAATAACCATACAAACACAAATAATTATTTCAAAAATTTATACGCGTTCAAAGCTTTCAATCTTCATTTGATCGTTACAATCATTGGGTTACCTATTGTCGTGTACAAAATATGCTTCCACCTTCATCTTACTATTGCCGTAAAATATAGTTTATATCCTTTTTCATCTTTCTTTTTCTCAGCCGATCTCTCACTTTGTGAATATCTTTTCCCTTCCACTTTTTTATTTGCTTGGCTTCTGTTGGGGTCAAAATCTGTCACGAAGAAATCAACAGCTCAAGTCCTCGGAAAATGCTTCTTCCAAAGCTTCGGTTCACGAGAGTTTTTAAAAAACGATCAAGCCACAAGAAGTAAGTCACCATACGGGGAGTCGCACCTTGCAAACACGGGTTGCCATATGGAAACATGGATCACTCCCTCTATCTCCTCTCTCGAAACTTGATAAAATGCTTTTCGTTTCGTCTCGATCGGAGTTACCATTGGAACTTTACGAGAAAAACCGCGAAAACTCGTTTTTTCGTGAGAATTTCAAACCGATCGTGTAAAATGGCAACGGTTGGCTTAAATTCAAAGTTTCCTAAGCTATACCAGAAGTTTGAACTCATGCTTAAATTCGACGTTATATCAAAAACAGACTTTAGGAGAAAACGAAAAATGCTCAAAGTCGGCAAAACGGCCCGAGAGGCCTAAAACGCGACTAAAAGGTCCGCTTATGTTTTTATACAAAACGAAAACCAGTGGTGTTACGACGGTCTTGTCTTTATTCACAAGAAGATAAATATTGAGAAATCATAAGATAAAAGTAAAGTTTCTGAAGATAACCATGAAGATCGAGAGAAAAGGGAATATTCCCGAAGTGATAAACTCGACCAGGGCCAGAAAATAAAGCGCAAAACCGCTTTGAAGACGAGTATATAAGAGAAGGCGAGGCTCGAGGCAAAGAGAGAGAACTTTTAGCATTTATAGCAACTTAGAGCAATATGCATTTATTTCCGTTTTTGATATCAAGCTACTACTCATTAGGAATTTGCAGTCTTTGGTTACTAGAACTAGGATCTCACCAACAGCTCTTGTGGCCAAGGCTCTTTTCTTTCTTGTAATCGCTTAAACGCAAATTCAGAATAAGATCTCTTTTACTCTTCTTTTACTGTATATCAATTCTTCACTATTTCGTTTGTTCTCATCGTTTGATTGTCTTGCGTTTGGTTTAAAACAGATTATCCGGGATCTCCTGGGAAAGTTAGGATTTCATGACTTCCAAAAGTTTACGGAAATCGACAGTGCGAATTTCGGTTCCCAATGTTTGGCGCTAGAGGGAGGGGGATACTACTGATCAATCTTTCTAGCAACCGCAGAAACGCCCAGTCAAGCATGTCAGCTAACGATATCAGCAACCAACAGCCTCACGCCGACTCGAGTCGTGACAACATTGACAACACTCATTCGACCAACATTCCCGCGGTTAACGCTGAGCTCAACACCGCGGCGGTCGAGGATATAAAAAACTGATCTCCGCTTATGAAAAAGGGCGGAAGAACAAGGTAAGCTCATGGGATCTCTCGCTAAACAGGTCAAAATCCTAACCGCGAGAATCCGAGCTGTCCGCGAATGCGCAGCTCTGAGGAAGAAGACTCGATTTCTTGACTCCTTTGGATCGGTCTGCGAATGCGCAGGAAAATCGGTCGGAACAAGATCCGGACGAAGTCACTCCTGCATCAGCACGGAAAAATCCGAGCGATCTTCCACCATTGGAAGAAGACAAAGAAGAAGGGGAAATCGAGCGCGTTAACATGGATTCCAGCAGTCAGTCCGAGCCTTTGGACCAAGACGCAGATGTGCATCCAAGAAGGAGAATGAGCCACAAGTCTCAATAGGACCTGCTCGATAAACCCATGACGGGAGAGAAAGAAAACATCTTCTGGGTAGAGCAGGAGAAGCTGACTGAAGAGAAGACTTGGATAAATCGAAGCAAACACCGACAAACTCGGAAAACTGCTAAGAATGAGTCCGAGATCCGCGATCTTCGTATTGATCTCATGAGAACAGTTATGGAAGTAAAAACGGTGAAATCGTAGAATCACCACGCGACTAGCTCCACACCTGAGATCGACCAGCTAGTCGAGGAAGCTCGAAAAACTCCCTTCACGCCCAGTATCGTAAACACCAGGATATCGGATCTAGGAAAAATCAAGGTACCAACGTACAACGTTACGACTGATCCCAAAGCGCACCTACAGGCCTTTGAGATCACGATGGTAAGGGCCAAGTTCAAAGACAATGAAAGAGATGCCGGCCAATGCCGTCTCTTTGTCGAGAATCTTTGTGGAGCATCGCTCGAATGGTTCTCCCGCCTTAGGCGAAATTCCATCAGAAGCTTCCGCCAACTTGCTTCGGAGTTTCTCAAGCAATACTCGATGTTTATCAACCGAGAAACTTCAGACGTAGACCTATGGAGCTTGTATCAAAGGGAGGACGAATCACTCCGCGACTTTATCAACCGATTCAAACTCGTTATGACGAGAGTCGGCGGGATCAGCGATAAGGTTGCCGTGGATGCGCTTCAAAAGACGCTCTGGTACAAGTCAAAGTACAGTAAGTGGATCACCCTTGAGAAACCACGAATCATCCAGGACGCGTTACACAAGGCCACATACTATATAATGATCGAGGAAGAGACCAATGTGCTGTCACAAAAGCACAAACCGATGAAAAAATCTTTGAGAGATCCGGCTTCAGATCAGAAGTTGAAAAAGAAAAAAACTGTCCATCGCGAAGGAGAAGAAACCGAGGGGGCGCATAATTACACCATCACCTCCGGCTATGAGAAAGGACGAACCTCGAGCAACACTTGGACCCGAAACTCCAATTACGATGAGAACATCTTCTGCGACTTCCATCAGACTCGCGGCCACTTGACCGTTAACTGCAAAGTTCTCGGTGCAAGATTGGCAGCAAAACTAGTTGCGGGAGAACTCTCTAGAGTAACAAGTGTGAAGGACCTTCTTTGCGATTCTGATCGTCCTCCGAAAACTGACAAATCTCCCCAAACCGAAAACTCTTCAGGAGACAAACACAAAAGAAGGCAGGATGAGAAGGGAAACGACAGCAACCGTCGCAAGATTAACATGATCATCGGAGGATCACAGTTTTGTGGCGACACGGTCTCATCAATCAAGGCCTATCAACGAAAGGCAGAAGCAAGCGATATCTGGCCAGCCTGGTCTCCGCCCTCGGATAACCAAAGTAACTCAATCACCTTCGAGGAGGAGGAAGCTGGCGAAATTGATCAACCTCACTGCAACCCACTCGTGATTGACCTTGTAATCAAAGATCTCGAGGTCGCCAAAGTCCTTATCGATATTGGGAGCACAGTCAACGTCATCTTCCATGATATGCTCAGGAGGATGAACGTCGAACTGAAAAAGTCGTACCAACGCCAAAACTGTTGACTGGTTTCTCCGGCGTAACCGAAATGACTCTCGGATCGATCAAACTCCCAGTCATGGCGAAAGAAGTGACAAAAGTCGTCGACTTTGCAGTCTCTTCAACCTATCATCTAAACATTAAGTTCTCAACTCAAAACAGAACTGCCGTGATTTGGGGAAGCTAGAAACAATCGCGATTTTGTCTTTTAGCTGAACACAAGCTAAGACAAATCAGATTACTTCGATGGTAAAACCCAAACGAGAAAAGATCACTCAGCCACCGGCTGAAAACGTCTCTCAAAAAGACGATCCGAAATCATCACCCCAAGCAACGGCTCTGAACAAAGAAAACGAGAAGACGTTCGAGCCCAACGCAACAACTCAACAGGAGGAGAAAATCCCGGAAAAGACGTCGACCCTACCGCAGTCATCGCGACTAGGGTAATCGATGCAGCCACGGCCGAGTAAAAACACTCGCCGCCAAAACACTGAACTACGAGATTGCTTGATCCTCGAAAGAGGTATGTAGGCAGTTTGTCCAAACGACAAGTTCAGCTATCCCCCTCTCTAAAAATGGGAGAGGAGGAAGTATTACGTATATGTATACTCGTATATTCCCACATTTTAAATATTTGTCTTGTACTCGATATTTCATATATTTGCCTTATATCAAAAATATTTTATCAGAGTATATTAGATTATTTATACATATTTCGTGGAAACTATGTTCTGTTTAATAGAATACTTCATATTTTTTTTTCTCGATTCTAAGGAGTATTATATCACTTATGTAAATGATTATATTTTTGTTAATCATTTTTTGGGGGGGTTTCTGCTGCATTATAGATTTTTTTTTTACAAAACAAATTCACTTTGAAAAGATAATTGTGAGTTTAAACACCCGAAATAAGATATAAAGTATGAAATAAACACTACAAAAAAAAAACTTATAGTTCAAAAAAAAAAAAAAAAAAACTTCTTGACCCTAAAAGTCTTACGCAAAAGAAGAAGCACCAAAGAAGAATGCTTTAGACTTATCTACTCTAATATTTTGTTTAGGGGAAAAACAAATGTTGATCTATTTATAAGTATTTTTAAATGATTTTACATCATTTTTATAAAACATAAAGTAAATATTAAAATGATATAATGTGATACATTGTGTATTTTAATAAATACTTTATTCATTTTGTATAACAATTATTATTTTGTAGTTATCTATAATGACAGAATAAATGATATAAAAAGACAAGTCATCTACTCATATATCACGCATTTTACTTAATCGCAACGATTTTGAAATACAAGCTTTTAAAATTCTATATTTAACGATTTCACATAAATAATGTTCTATACAAAATATATGATTAAACTTTTGAAACTATTTATTTTAAAAAATATTTAATGAATCCACTCGCCGTTCATAGCGCACCCAACCCCTAGTCTAAGTAAATTAAATTGCATTAGATAGATAAGACACACATGTGTAGACATTAATATTATTCTTACATTGATGTTTACATATTTGTGAGCAAGGCGTCTTTTTTTTTTAATGAATGTTAAATTTATTCATATCAGTTTTTTTACAATAAATGCATCTATGGTTTAAGAACTAAAAAAATTAGAAACTGAAAATCATTTTACTTGAGATAAAAAATTTATCTACTACCAAACCACAATTGCATAGCCTTTTCTAGCTTCTTGCATCCTTCACCTCTTTGTGAAGTAGATATACGATTTTTCATCTGCTTATCCAAGTATTGAAGCAGCTCCGTTGAAGACAGCTCTCTATCCCCCACTCGACAAGCATTCCTCTGGCGCCAGACCGAGTACACCACTAACTGGAATGCGTACCGAACCAGGAACAAAGTTATAGCATCACGAGAGCCATTCACTAGAATCTGTTGAATCTGATTCCATTGATTAGAGTAGCGAGTTCCCAGTAGCTTACCCAAGAGTCCCTTCCATACCACCTCCGTATAAGAGCATAGAAAATAAAGATAATCTCTTGATTTCATTGCATTCTTACACAACAAACATTGAGCGCCAGCCTGCATATTCCATTTTAAAATCCTGTCTCCAGTAGAGAGACGATCATGCATTGCAATCCATGCCAAGAAGGCGTACTTTGGGGTCATTCCTGAGAACCAAATCCCCTTGCACCATGGTACTAGTGAAGAGTGAAGTCACGTAATGTGCCATGTCTGTTTTGAACTGAAACCGGCTTTAAACCCATCCGCCTCTGTTTTCCACAATCGATCATCATCTACCTGAGAGAGACCCCGAGACCTGAGGCTGAGGATCTCATCCTCTATCTGAACCAGTACACTAACTATGTGCCTACGCCTCCGATAAGTTTGTACTGCCATCTCCACAGTTGCGTTTATGTGAATACCCAAGTCAATACTGCCACGTGGACCAGTCAAATCAATCAACCTCCCCAAAGGAGACCAAACATCATACCAAAATGATGTAGTCGAGCCATTTCCAATCTTCACTTTCGTTAGAGTCAAAGCAAGTGGACGCAACTTGAGCAGCTTCCCCCACATTCAGGACCCCAAGGAGCAACGTTCACTTACACTCCAGAAGGAGCCTTTCCGAATCAAGTAATGGTGAATCCAACAGACCCAGAGTGACGACTGGGCTGTTAATATTCTCCATATCAAGTTCAAACAACTCACTGTATTCACTTCAGTCAAAGACCTCAGCCCCAATCCACCTTCTTCTTTCGGTTTACAAACTTTGGTCCAAGCAATCTTAGCTTTATGGGAAGAGAGCACAGGGCCCGACCAAAGAAAAGCCAAGCATAACTTGTTGATCTCCTTAATGCACTGCTTCGGTAAACGAAAAGCTGACATCCAAAAATTTGTAAGGCTATGGATAACCGAACTAATGAGCTGCAAACGACCTGGAAAAGTGAGATGCCTTGCTGTCCAGGAATTAATTTTCTTTCTGATCCGCTCAAAAAGTGGGTTGTAATCATTTACCGTCATTCTCTTTGTCAATAAAGGGAGACCCAAGTATCTTACCGGGAGATAACCGGCCTCAAAGGGAAACTGATCGAGAATGACCTCTATCATTTTCACACACTCCAGCCAGAAATAAAGTGGATTTCTCAAGGCTTATAGACAGTCCTGAGATCAACGCAAACTCCTTAAACACCTCCATGATACCTTCTATTGAACTCTTCTTCCCATCAGAGAAAACAAGAATATCATCAGCAAAGCAGAGATGAGTGAGGCTAATATCCTGACGATATGGATGAAATCATATTCTCTTTGCAGCCACAGCTTCGTCCATCAGTTTTGATAAGACTTGCATGCATATAACAAACAGATAAGGCGATAATGAACAGCCTTGACGCAAACATCTTTCACTATTAAAATAACCCGCAAGCTCCCCATTGACCTGAACGGAGAATGAAGCAAGCTCAATACATTTCTTTATCAAGACTACAAATTTCTCTGGGAGGTTGATAGCAGATAAGACTGTGAGCAAGAAAGGCCATTGAACCGAGTCGAAAGCTTTTAAAATGTCGATCTTAACCGCACATATCGAAGAGACAGAAGACTTATGGTAGTTTTTCACCAGCTCGGAATCCAGAAGGACGTTTTCCATTAATAATCGATCTTTTACAAAGGCCGACTGATTGGACGAGATGAATCCAGGCAGAAACCCTTTCAAGCGCTTTGCCAGGATCTTAGAAATGACTTTGTAGAGAACATTACAGCATGAGATGGGTCTGTAGTCTTTCATGAGTATTGCATCATCCTTCTTTGGGATGAGTGCAAGTATTGTTGAGTTAATCCCCTTAGGCGGAAACCCCTTCTCAAAAAATGATCAAATAGCGATAACAAAATCTCCACCAATCACAGGCAAAGTAGCTTTGAAAATCTCACAAGTATACCCATCTGGACCCGGTGATTTATTCTTTGCATACCAAAACCACTTTTTTAATTTCTCAGTCGTTACTTCTTTGACCATAGTTTCTCGTGTTTCATCATCACACTCATAAGCCAACAAACTTTGCATCTTCTCCAGTGTAACTCCTTTGTAGTCTGGTGGCTTATGAGCCAAAAAATTACTAAAGTATTGCACTGCCTCGCTTTTAATATCCTCCTGATTATCAGCCACTGTACCATCGGCTCTTCTAATCTCTCTTATCGCATTACGAATCTCTCGTACACGAGCAGCTCTGTGGTATTGCTTGTTATTCCCATCTCCAATACTTAACCAATGAAGCTTTCCTTTCTGACTAAGAACTTTTTCTTCCAGCTCCGAGAGAGTTTGCCATCTCTCTCGCACCATAGATTCTTCTGCCATATTCTCTTGCGATGGATCAGACATTGTTGTGGACTGACATTCACAAAGCTTAGAATGAGCATTTTTTTGTCTTCTTCACAATATTGCCAATTTTTTCTTTGTTCAGTTTCCGCAGCAGCGGCTTAAGACCTTTTAATTTCTTAGCCAGCCTATATAACACAGATGTGGAAACAAAAAGAGGATCTGTTTCTGACCAGAAAGACTGAATAAAAGGAAGAAACTCATGCATGTCGGCTACTGCGTTTGTAAACTTAAAAGGACGCTTTGGCTTCAAAGCTTCTTTTTTGATAGAAATTCTACATCTCAGATGATCTGAACATCCACCAGCTTCAAAAACACAATAAGCTTGGGGAAACTGCCTCATCCAAACCTCATTAATCAAAGTACAATCCAACTTCTTACAGATAAGATCTCCATCTCTCTTATTGCACCAAGTAAATTTCGGACCATGATATGACATGTCAATGAATGAACAATATCTAGCTACCTCCTGAAAATCGCCCATCCCTGGAACAAGGCGTCTTCATGCATGTGCTAGAGGTATATTTGCACATGGTCTAATTTTAATTTTGCGTTTTTTTTTTAGTTTATTTAAAAGGGTCCAAATTTTAGTATGTACTAAAGTTACAGTGAAAAAATTGATTTTTACAAACTCACACCTAAGGTTCATACTTTTTTTAATTCATGATCCTGTCTAACACTGAGACATGCATGTCTATAAGTCTTATGATAACATGTATTATCTTATGGGATAATGTTAACATATCATATATATATTGGTATAAAATTAATGAATCTGATATATAAAACTTAATTAGTCATTACTGGACCGGACCTGAGCGAATCACAAAAAACATTGTCTTTTAGTCCCCAATTTTGTAGGCTAACATAAAATAAAAACACATATATTTTATATGATTATTTTTTTTTGGCTCAATAAATAATAACACATGAGCCAACAAAAAAAAACGATAACACATTCAAATAACAAAGTTTAATCATTTTAAAATTTATAAAATAATAAAATAGTATTTATATATCGGTACTAAAACATTTCTACTTTAAAGTTCGAATTAGATGATTTTTTTATGAATTAAAATAGAAGTTCCTATTTGCGATATTGTTTCAAGCCTTCATAATTTTGATTTTTTTAAGGTTCTATTATTTGAAACCTCCATACTCCATATGTTTCAAAATAATAGACTTATAAGATTTTTGCAGAATAATTTAAAATTATTATAAATTTATTCAATCTATATCGTTTGCATAAAAATAACAATAACTGCAACTAATTCAACGAATAAAAATCATACTGCAAAATATAAATGATCATAAATATTAATTACATTAACTATTTGCATAAAACTTTAAAAACATCATTTAAACTGAAACAAAAAAAATATTAAAAACCAGTTAAAGCGTTACAAAGGGAGTAATTAATTTTTTTAGGGAATTTTGCCAATAAGGAACAAAACAGCAAAGGTTTAGTCCCCTTAGAATTAAAAGCCAAATCTTTGTCCCCTTAGAATAAATAATAATAATAACCCAATTTTGTCCTTTTATTAAAAATAGACTGTTAAAAAAGGGATACACAGTAAAAAAAAAAATAGAAGTAAAAATAATTAAAGGAACACGAAAGGGCACCCATCGTGTTCTCCTTCATCTCTCTCGACCTTTGGCGATTTCACGATCGCCTTCATCTTTCTCGGCCTTCGTCGTGTTCGTCGGAGAGCTTCAACTCATCATCACATCTCGTCGTCCTCCTCCTTCAATCGTCTCTCCTCTTTGAGAACCACCGATTACATCGGTTTGTAATCTCTGCCGCTACCACCGAGTAACTTCTTGTCGGAGATAAAGGACCATTGCCTTTTACTTCTTCTTCTTTTTCTCTTCCTACATCTCGGTTCCCTATTGAAGGTAAGGGTTTGGAAATCCCCTTTATGATTTTCTTTGAATCATCTTTTTGTGTTTATGCATGTAGTAGAAAGAGATTGATTTGTTTAAAAATATAAATCGATTCACTTTAATGGTTTGAGTTTTTGGTTATGTTTGAGTTTTAAACACAAATCGATTCACTTTCAGTGTTTTTCGAGTTGATTTTGAGTTCTATTTTGGCTTGCTAGTCTTTGTATTATGTTTTGAGTTTGCAATAGACTTCAAAAAGCTAACGAGGTGATTTTTTGGCTTTCATGTTTTATAGGAATGGCTAATCTGTTTCCAAAACGTATCCTTGAAGAAGGAGCTGAGACCAAGATGGATAAGATTAACAACACCTGTAGATGCACGATTCTGGAAACATTGAAGGTTGTTCTCAAGGATGAGTATGAGGAAGTTTTGAAGGATCCTGTCTTTGGTCTGATTCTGGCAATTGTAGAGAACAAGCTCGTTTACTCAGGGAAGATTATTCACAGCTTCATATGCAAGCAGCTGAAGGTTTCGAAGCTTCATGAGTTGTGGTTTGTATTTGCAAATAGGCCTCTTAGGTTTCGATGCAAGAGTTTTATGCTGTCACTGGATTGAAGTTCAGAGAAGAACCCGAGTTGGATGTCAATAACTGGAGAGTGATAAGGGGTTCTGGAGCCTGGTGCTGACGAAAAATAAGAAGATCAACTTATTGATTATAAGGGATGAGCTCCTTAAAGTCTGTAACGAGTGGACGTATGTGGACAGGGTGAGGCTAGTTTATCTGTGTGTTATACATGGATTCGTCATCGCTAAGGATTTGAGAGTGTTTATCCCTCAAGAGTTCATCCGTTTGGTGATGGATTTTGAGAAAATGCGGATGTATCCTTGGGGTCTTCGCGCGTATGATGAGCTCATTGCATCAATATTCAAAGCAAGGGAAGATTTGCATCTCAAGAACAGTTATGTGTTGGATGGATTCTCATATGCGTTCCAGATATGGATTATGGAGGCAATCCCAGACATTGGGTCTATGGTGGGTAAAAAGATTAAAAAAAAGATGACAAAAGTGAGATGTAGGAATTGGAAAGGAAGTGGGAAAGTATCATACCAAGATATCACCAGCCTAGAGTCCCACTTTGACAAGGTAGTTATCTTTCTTATATTAATATTGAGGTCAATAATCGAGGAATTTATGCTTCTGTTTCGTTTGTTCTTCCTAGGGACAACTGTTCCCGTTTATATCATCTACTGGGAGCTTGGATGCGATTGATAATGCTGAGTTCTTTAGGGAAGATGAGAAGAATGACGAAAGAGTTGGTCGCATTGTTGCTCTCATAGGTGCCAACCAAGACTGGAGGCAATTCACTTGGGAAGTAGAGACTTTGCCTCCAAATATGGAGTTATCTGATTCAGAAGAGGATGATGTGGAGGAACCGGCTGTTGTTGCAGAGGAACCGGCTGTTACTACAAAACGGGGCAAGCGTAAGCTAATTGATCCGGGTGCCGAGTCTCGGAAAAAAGAACTGCTTTGTCAACGGGCGGCTGAACATAACAGTGGTGTCTCAGGTGAAATGAAGAGCTTCATTGAAGGGTTGTTCACTTCTTCTTTTAACTCTTTTACGGAGCTGGTGAACATAACAGTGGTGTCTCAGGTGAAATGAAGAGCATCATTTCCCTAATGCTGTCCAATAAAGGTATTACTGGAAACTCTCTAGGCGTACGCAAAGCAACATTTATCGACTCCGCAGGGTTAGTAGTCCTAATATCATATCTGTAACCCGGAAATTGACAACGAGCCCACTTCCTCACATCGGCCTCTATGAGATAATTTCCAATTGCAGGACTAATAGAAAAAATAGCAGTGAACAGCTTACGAAAAGCAGGAGCTCGATAAGCTTTAGAAGCCTTTGCAACCAAACCTGCCATACCTTTCCCACTAAAATATGTTACAATATTATTCATCAAGTGGTGAATGCAAATTCCATGATGAGCTTGCGGGTACACTTTGGCAATAGCTTTAGCAATTGAGGAATTCCTGTCAGACACAAAAGCTAAACTATGATCGTCAGCAATGACCACATTAAGCTGTCGCATAAACCAGTCCCACGCGAGATCATTCTCTGAGTCGACAACTCCAAATGCAATAGGATATAAATTTGAGTTTCCATCTAATGCAGTAGCAACCAGTAATACTCCTTTGTATTTGCTCTTCAAAAACGTCCCATCCACAACAATAACTTTTCGAATTGCAGCATAGAAACCGCGAATACTCTGGCCATACGAGATGAAGAGGAATCTGAATCTCTCTTTTGTATCCCTTTCATAAAACATGTGTGACCATGGATTAGCTTCCTTCATCATGTGCAAGTATTTTGGAATTTTTTCATAACCTTTCTCTGGAATACCTTTAGCTGCGTTGATGGCAAATTCACGTGCATCCCATGCCAAAGAATAGGATATCTCAACTCCATATTCCATACACATATACTAGATTATATCATTCGATCTCGGACCTTCTTTAGCAGTTTCATACTTATGCATAATCAGAGTAGCAACTGTTTTTGCTGAAGCTGTCCGAACAGAACCATTCCTATTGGATGGAGCACATGAATGATCAGGTACATACTTTTTGATGATAAAATATGATGAACCTGTTAATCCCTCTGCACGAACACGCCAGCTGCAGTCTTCATCTGCGCAACGAATTTACCACACTTTTTTATCTGATTTGGCAACTACATAGTCGAAATTATGTCTCATTGCACATAGTTCAAATGCTGCCTTCAAAAGTGTTTTGGAACTAAAATGTTGACCCTTCTTCACAACTTCCACCAAAGAAAAGCGAACACGATTTTCATTGGTCTTATCTTTGTCACACAGTTTGTCATCATCATTGTCATGTACCACGACATCTTCTTCTGATTTCATATCAGCTGAATCGTCAGACTCCATAGGCTCTTCCTCCCTGTTAGGTGACTCAATAGCTTCTTCCATTTTGTTAGGCGATTGAATACTCACACACAAACGTGTCGAAGCTTTGATCTTTACATATGTAAGAAAATTACAAACTTGACGATCATTGGTGATGATAACAGGTGGTGAATCGATGCTATTGATCAAATCAAAAGGTAAGTAACTCAGCTCTATATTGACAGTGTTCACATCAATTCTGAAGTCTTCACACACCATAACCTTTAGGTTTTCGAAGTTTAAACTTGTGTCCAAAGTAAGTAACCTGCCTCCTTTTTCTTCATCAACAAGAAATCCCCATCCATTGTTTATCGACAATTTTCACAAACTACATGAAGCATAAATGTGAATCTTCATATTTTAGAGTGAATTAAGTTGGAAGAACTAGGAAAGGAAGAAGAACTCCCACAATTTTTTACAAATCGTGTAATGTAGAAGAAGAAGACTAGATATTTTAGGAAAAAAATAAAAAAAGGAAATAAAAAAGATTTACAGAATATTACATAACCGTTTTAGGCTATATTTTCGGATCTTGTTTATTTATAATGTAGAACTTACATTCTGCATGTTTAGGAATAAGTAGACAAAGTAGAATATGGTATACGACGCTTGTAGATAAGAAGACAAATAGCATAATGTGTTTTCTACCATGGTTGATCAATCCGCTTATTTGAGGACCTTAAATCTACCAAAAATGTAGAGCGTGGAGGGAATGAAGATTTGGTATTCTTCCACAGTAGTTGTATATGTTTAGAGTGTATTATGCATCTTACTCTTCGTAGATCACTTAATCTATGTTAGAATATGTATTTTAAAACACCGGGTAGATTTGATTTTCTACCACATTTAGACTATTTTTGAATTTCGTATTCTAACATTTTTTGAATCCAAAAATATTTTTCTTACATACATATGCTTATCTACATCAAGTTTACTATTTTTAAATATTTTTTTGCATTGTAAAAATATTGATATGAATTTTTATATATAAAAGGGTAGTGTTTGTCAAAATGTGACAAAAGTTGATTTTATTCTAAGAGAACAATACTATAGTTTACTTGTTATATTTTGGCAATTTTCCCATTATTTTATATGTAGTCATGACAAAAAGATGCCACATAAATGTGAAATTTATTTATTAATTTTCAGTTCACAGTAAAAATAATATTTAAGTAAAATAACAATGCAACTGAATATAAAGGTGGTAACCTACATTTTCTTTTGCAAAAAATAAATTTTCCACCTCAACAAGATTCCAGAATCGTTCTTCCTAAAAGAAATCAATGTCAAAGACATGAAGCTCTGGTACCAACTGATGTAGTAGAAGCTAAATAGATAAAACGAGAACTCTGGTACCAACTGATGTAGTAGAAGCTAAATAGATAAAACGAGATCCACTGATTCTAAAAATAAACATATACTACGGTTTGAGAATACTCTTCTTAGTGTTTTATTAAAAACTCTTTAAGGTTTAGAAATACTCGTTCTCGTACTATAAAGCTTGTTTAGAAATATCTTTCATTAATCAATCAAAAAACAATAAAATCATAGTATAAAAGACTATATATAAGAAAACCATAAAAATCATATAACATTAAAGGTAATTATCCAATTTTTAAAAAAATCAAATAGCTAAATATTTAAGAATATTTCCCAAATATTCTCTACGTTCGGATTGAGATCTTGGACTGAGTCTAGAGCAGGGTGAGATCAAGGCCCATGTAATGAAAGACCCATGTAGATCAAGGCCCACTCCGAGTTGAGAGAATCTTACACATCGAGCTCGGAGAGTAAAAGCATTAAAGACCTTCATAAAGACAGTTGATCTACATCGGAGATCATGTCGCCGTTACAATACAACTCTAAGGATCTATACAAAAAAAGAAGACAAGCCAAGAAAAAGGGACCCAATTCTCTCCATAGCTAAACTATAATCTTAATACATTCATATTCTCTTGTCATAAAATACTCTTTGTATTTTATTGTTTACTTTTGATCTTATCATCAATAAATTAATCATAGCTCATGTTTTCCATTTTAAATAACCATTTTGATAAGTCACCTAAAACACAACTCTTTTTGAGTGAATTTTAGGAGTTCAACAGTTCACTTTTCAGTTTACTTTTATTCGGTTTTATTGCATGACTTATACAGATACACAAATTTTCATGGCCATAGTCTTAATCGGCTCCCGAAAACCACAAATTAAACATGAATACATTAAGATTGCAAATATTACATCCATCAACTGACTTATTAAAAGGTAAGCTTTTTGTTTGTCTAATGGTTAGAATGAAGATGCTTTCGCACGTGCATCATGTTTGGATAAAATTTTCATTGGACAGTAACTTTGAATTATTACTAAAGTGACAACAACTTTGAATCACTGAAAGCAAATTTCAGTACCTAAAATTAAAACCACGTAAATGGTTTTAATAATTTCAGTATACCTTCCCTCTCCGGGGTAATAAAGACTTTAGTTAATTGCATAGTAAGAGCATCATTATCCCACATACTCTTTTAAAGGTTCTTAATCTTTTTTTAATAATTTTTAGTTGGGAAAGTAGATTAAGAGACTTAATTAAGAGACGGGTATATTTGTGTGGTCCATTGCAAGTCTCTTATTTAAAGGTTCTTAGAAAAAACTATAAACTTCAAATTTATTGATTAAATTATTAAACATAAATTTTTAGATAAAACATGAAACAAAAACGTTGAGCAAATAAAATTGTTTTCGACTCTTGTAGTATTGAAATAGATCACCGGATTTTGCTTTCATTCGGATATTTAGCGTCGATTTAAACATAGTGCTGTAAATACTTTTCTTTGACATGTGTGGATTGCAAAAAAAAAAAAAAAATTTAAAAAATTGAATCATATAAATACAACATCAATCGCATCCAATCAAAAATATTTTTTACTAGTATCAATTTTTTCATAAATGATGATAATACATGTTCGTTGATTTTAGGAAGAAGGAGAAAGACAAGAAAGTATTGTTCGTGAAAAGTGGGCCCACTCTATTATCATCCACTTCTAATCTTCCCTTCCCGTAACTCCCCTTGCCAATTGGATGTTAACAGGTGTCCTCTAAGGGACGTATCTTCTATCCCCTAAATAGGAGACGTTTCTTCCTTTAACTGTTATTTATCTTTTTCTTTTAATCATAATTATGCCAAGAGACTATCCTAAGATACATGGATAAACATGCTCTAAAGTCTCTATATTTAAGCTAAAGGGAAGTTTAAACATTTCTAACCAAAAAAAAAAACATTTCTACTATTTTACGTTCGATGTAACTGCACTCTGTTTTTCATTTATAAAGTTGGTTTCAAAAAAGGGGTTTCTACTATTATTATTTCAAAAATGTGAATTATTTTACATTGTACTATACTAGGTAAAAGCCACTTTCTTGTCTATCGTTCAGAGGTATCTTTAGTACAAGATAAGCTTTTTCTTTGTCTAATGGTTAGAATGAATATGCTTTCACACGTGCATCGTGTTTGGATACATTTTTCAGTGAATAGTAACTTTGAATTATTACTAAAGTGACAACAACGTTGAATCACTGAATGCAAAATTCAGTCGCTAAAATTAAAACCACGTAAATGGTTTTAATAGTTTCAGGGTACCTTCCCCCTCCGGAGGAATAAAATTATCATTATCCCGGTCTCTTAATCGAAGTTCTTAGCTTCGGATAAGAGATGGTTCTTAGTTTTTCTTAATTAAAAACTAAAAAAAAAACTAAAAACTGTCTTTTAAATAAAAGATATAAGAACCATTTCTTAACCGAAAAGTGTAAAAATAAAAATAAATAAATAATTAAATCATAAGTTAAGAACACTAATTAAGAGACCATTGATAATGATGCTTTAAGGACTTAAGTTAGTTACATAGTAAAATCTCTATATTTAGAGGTTTAAAAATCACTAGTATTTTACATTAGATGTAACTGCACTCTATTTTTCATTATTATTATTATTATTATTATTATTATTATTATTATTATTATTTAAAAGAGGTTTAAACATTTCTATTATTATTATTATTATTATTATTATTTCAAAATTGAATGAATTATTTTACATTGACTAGGTTAAAGCCATTTTCTTGTCTATCGTTCAGAGGTCTTTGGTACAAGATAACCTTTATGTTTGTCTAATGGTTAGAATAAAGATTCTTTCGTACGTGCATATGTTTGGATAAATTTTTAAGTGGAAAGCAACTTTGAATTATTAGAGCAATCTCAGTGGTAGGTTCTCACCATTAGACCATGATTATCTGAAGTTTCTTAAGGTGGGATTCTTAGCGGGATTTAAAAAACTGTTTTTTAATTTTTAACTAAAAAAGTTAAGAATCGGTTCTTAAATACCTTATTTAAGAACCGGTTCTTAACTTTTTTAGTTAAAAGTTAAGAAACAGTTTCTTAACTTCTGCTAAGAACCCCACTTTAAGAAATCCCGGATAATCATGCTCTTAGATTCTCAAAATACATATATATGATTTTAATAATTTAAGTTGCAAATTTGCTAACAATAAATTAATAATAAATTCTGGTGGAAGTTGTCGGAGTTAAACAATTTCAATTACTCCCTCCATTCCATGTTAAGTGGTGTTTAAAGATTTTTTTTATTTCAAAATAATTGATATTTTTATTTTTCTAGGTAGAATTTAATATCATTTGTTTTTTGTGACCAATTACAAAATAGTATGTTTTTTTTATTTGTTGAATTAATTTCATAAATAAGTTTTTATGCAATCAAGATAAATTATATATAAATTTGTATTTTTTTAATCCATGTGCAAGAACCTTAAAAGTCACTTATATTGAAACAGAGGGGGTATATGTTATGTAATCTTTTTGTGCAATGTTATATAATTATATCAATAGTGAGTATCTTTATTACATTGTACTCCCTCCGTTTCACAAAGAATGTCGTTTTAGAGAAAAAAATTTGTTACGAAATAAGTGTCGTTTTCCTATTTCAATACAAAATTTAAGAATTTTATTTTTCAGTTTAATTTTCTATTGGTTGAAATATGATTAGGTGTATGGGAAATGATGTTTTATATAGAAAATATGTAAAATTAAATGTTTTTTAATCCGTGTGCACAAATCTAAAATGACACTTATTATGAAAAGAGATGGAATATTAATTACACTCTCTCTAGATTAAAAAAATTGATGTTTTAAGATCCGTATATATTAATATTCTCTCCGTTTCATATTCCTTGTCGTTCTAGGTTTATGCACACATATTAAGAAAACATATGATTTTGTATATTTTCAAAATAAAAACACAATTAGTTATATACTTAACCATATTTCAACCAATAAAAAATAAAATGAAGAATCTTATTAATAAATTTTGCATTGAAACTCTAAAATAATACTTATTTTAAAATATTTTTTTTTCTCTACAACGACAAATAATATGAAACGGAGGGAGTATATATTTTAACTTGTTAATTTTTGTTAGTTTTGTTTAGTTCCCGATAAAGTTATATCACCATATTTTTAGATTTGAATTTATGTTACAATTGTAAAGCAAATTACATTAATTAAAGTTAGAACATCAAATATTTTGTATTAAGAAAAAGTTACAACATTAATCGTTTATACATGGAGAGAAAACTAGACTAAAGCCGCTTTTTCTTATTTAGAGCCAAGAAGTATCTTCTCGCTTAAGATTCATAGTTTTACTGTTAAGAATAAGCTTTTGGTGTTTTATAGGATTACTTTTTCAGTGGACAACGATTCCTATAAAAGAAGATAAGATAGGCGAATGTCTTTAGGAGATAAACATAGTACACAAAGTTGCACTGGTACTAACATAAAATTTTACGAGAAAACAGCCATTAAAACTTTGAACTTTCAAATTAAAGCCAAAAAAACATTCAACTCATGTTTGAGCCAAAAAAATCTCCAACTTTTAAATATTGGTTATTTTAACTCTCATATTTTGTTGACTCGGCCATTTAAGAAACCTGAATAGTCAACTAATAAAACCGATTAAAAATAAACGTCTGTTAACTCTCTAAACGACATCATTTTAAAAACTGGTTAAACCATTGATCAAATAACGTCCTTTTGCTTCTATAAACACTTAAATCATCTCTTTCGTGAAACCATAACTCCAAATCAACTTCATCTTCTTCACTGTGGTTTCACGAAAGAGATGTTTTAAGTGTTTATAGAAGCAAAAAGACATCGTTTGATCAATGTTTTAATCATTTTTTAAAATGATGTCGTTTAGAAAGTTAACATACATTTATTTTTTAATCGGTTTTATTAGTTGACTATTCAAGTTTCTTAAATGGTCGAATCAATGAAATATGAGAGTTAAAATGACCAATATTTAAAAGTTGGAGATTTTTTTGGTTCAAACACGAGTTGAAGTTTTTTTTGGCTTTGATTTGAAAGTTCAAGGTTTTAATGGTTGTTTTCTCAAAATTTTACTACTAAATTAAGATGACAGAGGAAACTTTGGTGGTAAGTATCTCAAAATGAATATATAAATTTTTGTTCCAAGAAAAAATATATAAATTTTAAAATATTACTATTTAAATATATTTAAAAAGTAATTAGCTTTTATCGTTTAAAAAATTAAAACTAATCACATGTTAACAAATGGTCTAAAAGTAAATAAAATTATTAAAGAATTCTCATTTGAGATATTTCCAAAAAAAAATTTCTATTCTTTTTTATTTATTATTATTATTATTATTATTATTTTTAGGAAATATTCACTAAAAAACCTTATTCATCGGATATTGCTCTATCAAATTTGAATCATTGAAGATAATTCTATCCCTCCATCTACTAATCTACCCTTATTATATACAAGAATATATACTAACCACATTCCAGTTCTGGAAAAGAAAAAAATTCAGTTCTTGTAATTTGGAAAACCAAAAACTCTCATTTTCTTTTGATCATAGATAATTAATTATATTAATATTTAGATGTCTTCTTTAAATGGAAAAACCTTGGACTACGCATAAAATTCAGGAAGTTAAAACAATAATCAAAATAAAAGTATATAAATAATAAAAAATAGATGTTTATAATTCTACAGAAATTGGCTCCTATGCACTATTAACACCGGTTCAGAAAATTAATGAACAACCCAGTGTATGGTTGAATACAAGTAGGTTCTATTTACAAACTATTACTTAGGTCATCTCCTCTCAATTCCCTTTTGGATTAATAAGTTCTTTTTTTGAGATATTATTTCTTCAAGGGAAAATGGAAAAACCGAACCTTCCCATATGTATATTTTCTTTTGGTGAAGAACCTTCCGACGAAAGATTCAACTCTTACCATAAAATTAGACGGACGGAAGAAATTATTGAAGCACTTAAATCGGAAGAAATTTCATTTTTACGAAATTCATCTTTTGCAAAGTTACTAACGCTTGACGACAGACCTCCTTTCTCTGGAGCTTTTGGCCATTTCATTCTAGTTAGGAGATTGAAAACAAGAAATAAGTACGAGATTGAGATCTTATTTGCTGGAACTCCTATTCGTTTCTCAGCCGCCGCAAAATACATGCTTATACCTAGACATGCCAAGGGCATGGATGTTAATTGCAAGGTTAGAGCTGTGTTTTTTTTGTTGGTAGATAATTAACGTAATAATCTAGACAAAAATTGGTGGCTGCTAATATACTTTGTAACACCTAAGACTATTCTTATTTGCTAATATAACTCCTCGTTGCTATAGGTTTTTGCACTATGTTCTCTGGTTGTAATTGGTAGTTCTAAACACATACCAAATCCTCTTTTCCATAGGTGTCTGTTTGCTCAATTCTGATGATCACAATGAAGAGTAGGCGCTGGAGAAGGATTTCCCATGGGCAGATGAAACAGAAGACCATGCAGTTGATACCATGGCTGGTCTGATTAGTGGAGGGTTTATAGTTATGAAGGAAGTGTCCTTGGCGGACTGACGCCCGCTGATATTGTATGTTTGAGGTTCGAGAAGTTGAGAGAGAAAGAGGCGAAAGAGAAGCATGATAAGGAGAACGCTGCGAGTTTACTGAAGGCGAGTCATCTGACCCCAGTCTCATATTTCAGTTGCTAATCTAGTAGCTGGGAAAATAAAGAATGATTTAGGAGGTCTACTGAGTAGGATTGTCACTGGTGTTGATTCTCAGATTCAGAGAACAATAAAGGGTTTCAATTTCGACCAAAACTCAGTGAATTGGAAACATCCATCATCACTCTTCAGGGTATTGGAGCATGCTCAATGCTTCGGTTGTAGAAAATATGCTCAAAATGAAGGACGCTGTCATCGATAAAATAATTGATTACATTTGGAAATTAATAACCACCTCACCGCCTCATGAAGAGATTGTTGTCGATGAGTGACGTGGTGTGTATTTTGTTCTAACATGGTAATAAATATACTAAATAATCAATTGTCAAATTAACTATAATCTTAACACACTCTATAATATTCTTGCCAAAAGAGATCAGGTGTAGTATTTAGGGATCGAATCCACAGAGAGCAAATGCACACAATAGATTTTTTATTTATAAAGACTAAGCTAGATGAATATATATATTGATAATAATTAATCAGATTAAGAAAATATTCTTTGTCAAGAAGTAGGATGTAACATGGAAATATGCAAATATTTAAATATTCTAGATGTAAAAATAAATATAAATATGCTAGATCTAGGGTTTCAAGTTTTATGAATTATAATGGATATGAGGCACGAAAATGTAAATATTTTAGAACTCAATTGTTAACTATTTTGATCCTTTTAACTCAAACTTTCGTATGCAAACAAAAGGAAACACCATTGATCGACGGCTAAGGCATGTTGTCGATCGACGGTGAAATAAGAAGGAGGTATGAACGAGATTTGATAAGTCCACCAGACTTATTAGACCAGCTCTCGCATGTATCTAACAGCCTAGTTCAACAGAATCTATTCTGGCACAGAACCTACTCCCGTAGTTGTCCATGTCCTATCATCAAGATCCTAGTTAGCTACTCTAGAATACAAGCATTAAGCACAACTCAATTGATGGATATTAACTTAACCTAACAATCTTATTTTTGAGCTAATCCATAGTTGCTATCATTCAACCCTAAATCTAATTAATAACTACTCAGACATAATCTTTGTCACATAAATCATAGATGAATAGAATATATATGAAATAAAATATTAAACCCAAAAGGAATTCCAGGAGGACTCTGAAGGAGTTTTTCCTTTCTCTCCTAATACAAAATAAAACTAAAATGCTCTCTAAAACTCTGTCTAACTCTTGTCTCTTCTTCTCTTTGTTTTTTTCAAGACATAAATATAAAAACCCTAAGTCTAGGTCAAAACTTGTCCAGGGTATTTTTGTCTTTCTGACTTGGACTTTGATCATCGATCGATGGCATGTGTGTTCTATCGATCGATCTCGAGCTTCGATCATCGGTCGACTCCAAGTATGTTCCATCGATAGATGGCTTCGTCGACTCCCTAGATGATCAGCTACAAATTCTTCTTTTCTAAATGGTCCAAAAGCTCTAAGTATCTCATATATCTCCAAAACGTTCCTGGACATTTAAATACTCTAAAACATAGCTTATATACACATAATAGACTCTAAACAGAGCCTATAACACAGCCTAGAACTGGTAATAAATAGGCTATATCAACTCCCCCAGACTTAACCTTTTGCTTGTCCTCAAGGAAACAAATATGTGAAAGAGGTTTTTAAAAGTGGGGACTCACATAATATCTAAATATAACTATCACCCTACTTTGTTGCAACCATATCCTATCAAGTCAATCACAAAAAAAAACTTTATATACCCTATCCTAGTATAGCACCAAATCCATTCTACCAACAATTTAGCAAATACTAGCTTGACTCGCCCCTCTACTGATCTCAGTTCTTTGCATAAAATAAAAGTATATGCTTTACCTTGGGAGTATCGATCAAAAGACACATGGATTCTTACCTCTGCAAGTATCTGAACAACTAGGTACAAAGTCTTCTCTGATCCCTTTCTTTCCTCTTTTTCTCTCTTCTCTGAATCTTTTAGATCTCAATGATGCCATCTCATTCTTTTATTTTTTTCTTCTTATTTTTATTTCTTTTTCTTTTCCTTTTGGGCAAAGTTGTAGGAGAATAATGGGGTCATAGCTAATTTATCTACCCGTCGCTTCCAACAATGTGTGATCATTCCTTTGAATTAGAATAGTAGGGTCATAGGTAATGTACCTACCCCTCTGCATCTTGGGAAACCATCTCAATCTTTTAAGCTTTTAAGTAGATGCTGAAGAGAGAGAGAGAGAGAGAAGGAAACCAAAGGTGCAATGACTTGTACCTACAGACTTGCAGAAGGAACCCGATCCAGTGTATACCAAGCCCCAAAGCAAGCTGATAATGTCAGGATTATTGTTGGAAATCATCTTTGGTTCCTTTAAAATTTCTAAGCAAGTGTGATATAGTGGCATGATGATCCACTTTTATATCTCTAGTAATCTCTGCAAATAACCTTTTAAAAATGGTGCTAAAGTATGGTTAGTCAATAATAAATTTTTGATCATAATCCCTTTTTGACAAAATATTTTTTTCTGAAAAACTTATATATATATAGCAAATAAAACTCAAAACAAATCAAATAGCATTAGCGAACCTTCCTTAGACTTAAATTACACTGTCCCTATTGTAATCTACCCTGGTTTGGTTATGAAAAATTTAAATCATAAGTAAGTAGTTTAAGTAAGAAACTCGATATTAGACTCTGTAAAGAGTGTCGATCGATGTGACGATGTTGATATCAACCGATGGTCATGATCCATGGTCGATTGATGAGGATGCTTCAAACTCGATCGATGGTAAACCTGTAGGTTTCTACTCTTTTTTTTTTTTGAAGTATAAAACTCAAAATATAAAACAATATTAGTAAACCTCCCCCACACTTAAACAACACTATCACGCGTGTTATTCAGTCTAAGATTGGTGAAGAAAATAAATCATAAGGACACAATTTGATAAAGGAAAACGGTATACCTGCTTGCTGATGGTGACCGTCAATCAACACAGCTAAGTGGCGATCGATCGACACAGAGGATACTCTGTCGATCGACAATGATCAGGTGTCAATTGATGCGCTGTGCAGACTCATGTTCCTTTCTCTTAAAAAACATGTAATAATATAATAAAATCCAAAATTAGACTAATGTAATTAAGAAAATAATTAAAACTTACTAAACAGTGGGTTGCCTCTAACTCAACGCTTGGTTATAGTCTTAAGCTCGGTGTTTGAACTTTCTGACTAGTAGGTGGATCAACACTTGGAAAGCAAGTGTCTACATCTTCTCTGCTCATCTGAAACCATGTGCCAATAAAGCTCCTAATTGCTTCATCACGTCTGTTTTTCTCATTCTTTGTAACCTCTCTAGCAACCTCCATGGAATACATTATTCTTTGTAGGTTCTCAATATTTTGCTGTAGCATTCTAAGTCTTGCAGCTGTAGTCTCTGATATATCTTCCAGTTGTTGAGAAATATCTTCTTTCATTAGGTTCTGAGAAAAAGTAATCTCATCAAACCTATCATCCAGTTGTGTTTCTGCTGCTCTCTTCTGTCGGTTGGCTTCAGCGTCCATCGATAGTCGTAGGGTGTCGTCGATCGATGCTTGTTCGTATGACGTAATTGCATGATGTCTTTGTATAGTATCTAAATCTTGCTTCATCTCATCCATGTGTGTAGTCAAACTGGTAAGGCATATATCTATAGGATAGTAGACATCATCAAGCCTTGTGTAGAATTCATCCAGTGACATCTCTTGAGCTTTGTAGACCTCATGTACAATATCATCAATCTCTGTTCTGCTATATGTCCTTTGATTTTTCATAGACATACTGTTTCTTGCTTCATGTTTCGGTAGACATATGGAGCTCTGCTCAAACATAGTAGCTCTCTCTAGAACTGCTTTGATATCTTCAACTTGCACATTCACTACTCTTCCGTCTGTAGCTCGTTCATTACCATTCTCATCTCTGTATATGCCATACTCATCTTTCTTTTCCCAGTGGAAAATTCTTCTTCTTTTAGCTTCATAAGCTCTCGTACCATGCTCGATACAGCCATCAATCAATGCTTGGTGTGTCCTGTCGATTGAAGCTGAATTCTCCGGATAGTAGGCAGTTGAAGTATGAAGTTTGTGGAACTTCAGAATGATACCGTCGATCGATGCGTGATGTCTGTTGTCGATCGATCTAAGATGTGGAGACGTGTATGGAATATTACGAATCTGCTCGATCTTCTGCTTCTCTGTGTCGATCGACGCTGAATGAGATGCGTCGATCAATGCGCGTCTATCCACTTTTCCCAGCTGGTGTCGTCTGATACTAGGTCATGATATCCAATCAGCTCTCCGTTGATCGATGGTGTATGGTGGTTGCCGATCGATGCTTGATTAGCAAGTTGTTCACACTCTGCTTCTTGGTCAGTATCAATCGATGGCGAATGGTTACCGTCGATCGATGTAAATTTCCCGAATTGATGGGAAATTTGAAAACATCGGCCTTTTCCATTGTGGTACCATAATACTCGATTTGCTCTTCCTCTCTGTAATCTTCGTTGTACTCGAGGTAGGCTGGGGTGTAATTGCCATCTGCATGGCAGATGTTGGTTGGTTCTCAGGTGAGGTCGTCAATCGATAACAAAGGGTGGGTGTCGACCGATTGCTACAACATCAATTGCGTCGATCAGTTCTCTGGGTTGGGTGTCGATCGATGCTCCATCCTCAGACTCTTCGTTGAAATTATAATTGCAGAAGCATGTGGCCACAAGTTTTGCATCGTTAGACAACTTTGTGAGGGCAGATTTATTCTTATAAATTTCATAATTAACATTATGATCAATTAAAAAGAGGCACAACCTGTTAGTTTTTATGTCGCAAATAACTCCCACGGTGGTCATGAATGCTCTTCCAAGTAGTAGTGAAAAGTTTCAATTGATTTGAATATCCATGACATGGAAGTCTATAGGGACTAGGACATTCTGAATCTGCAGGTGGACATCTCTACAAATAACTCCTGAATACACTCTGGAGCAATCCACAAAGACGAATGAATCACTGGAAGGCTCCACTCTCAGGTTCAGCTTTTCTGCCATAGCTCTGATTATGATGCTCATTGATGATCCAGTGTCACAGAGGGCATTGGGAAACTCGTGCCCTTTAATCAAACATGGAATCATGAACTTCTCAGGATCACTTTTCTTTTTCAGAATGATCTTTTGCTATGGAGTTGTCACATTCATGACTTTCAGTAGATGAACACGTTTTGTTGCAGGAAACCATTGATCGATTCCACAGTCTATACAACGATCGATGGTTGAGGGTTTACCCGATACTGCTAACTCCATGGGTGCCGTTGATCGATGCGCCTTGACCTGTGTAGATCGATGCATGTGCGACCTGCCGGTCGAGCTCAAATTTTCCACACGGGAATCCCTCTCTAGCAGCCTTTCTCTCTTAACTTCTATCCCAAAAAATCATCATCAGTCAATGCATTGACGTAGTGACTCTATCCAGCCTCTATTTTTTCCTTGATTAGGCTCTCATGTCTCTTAATAGTTTCACTTGTCTGCATTACCTGATTCTCTAGCTTCTTTACATGGGTGTTGAGATTTTTGAACTTGGTGTTGAGGTTGAGGTACATGCCATCTATCTTCCAATTGAAATCTATTGTCATATTCTGCTGTCCCTCTAACACTCTGTCAACCATTGCTTCAATTTTGCTTCCTTGAGCTTCGGGAGTAGGGTTCTGGTAGTAGGAGGACTCATAAGTTTTGTTGTTGTTGAATGGCCTTCACTGTGAACTCTTATTAAAGTTACTCCTTTGACCATTCTCATAGGAGTTCCTGTTGAAACCTTGATTCAATTGTCTATGGAAACCATTTCCATCAAGGTAGTTCACATTCTCTTCAATCTCATCATCTCCAACCTCCATTGCTTTCACTTCTGCAAAAGTGACATGTTTCCTGAAAAACTTTTGAACACTATCCAACTTTGCCTTAATTTCTTCAATCTGTTCCTTGCTCATTGCTGGAGTTGATTTCTTTCTCTCAAAGTTTGTGTTCTTGGTGCTGCTGCTGGATGCCAGATTCTCAATCAACCTTGTAGCCTCTTCAGGACTACTGGTGCTGAAATTTCCTTCACTGGCTGTGTCCACAGCCATCGGGTACTATAATCCAATACCTCTAAAGAAAGTGCTGAGAAGTTGCACTTTGTTGAACCCATGATGTGGACAATCTCTCTGGTATGATTTGAATCTGATCCAGGAATTTTTGAAGGATTCTGAAGGATCTCGTGAAAAGGTGGAAATCTTGCTCCTCAGGTCTTCTGCTCTCGCGTCATCAAAGAAGTTGCGCAAGAAAGCATTATTGATGTCAGTCCAGGATGTCAGGGATCCTGATGGTAACTGCTTGAGCAAATATGAAGCTTCTCCAGCAAGTGAGTACTTGAAGAGATTACAAAAAAGATAATCCTCAGGGACTCCATTAGCTTTAATGGCAGTCACTAGATCCTCAAATCGCTCCAGATGATCCATAGGGTGCTCATATGGCAGCCCATGGTAGGGTGTCTGTGCTACAAGTCCGAAGAAGGCATGCTTAATTTCAAAATCGTGTCTCTAAAAAGCTGGAGGACGAATTTTGGATTTTTTTGGCGTAGTATTGGTCTAGACGGTTGTAGTCAGCCAGTGTTCTCTGAGCAGCTTGGTCATTAGCTTCAGGTTGAGCTTTTGCTTCTGCTTCTGCATCAGGGATTATAGTCCCCTGATCGTCTATCTTCTGACATGCTGCATTACACATGTGACCGTCAGGGTCACGCAGGTCTCCATTCTCACCCCTAACCAATATCAAAGTCGCAGCCATCTAAACTCGTCTGTGTTTGTCGATCGATGCTGGTAGGTTGATGTCGATCGATTATAAGCGGTCAACATTGGTCGATGAAGGTATGTTGATGTCGATTGATGGATGTAGGTTGATGTCGTTCAATGCGAGTGATCAATGTCGGTCGACGGTAGAGTTCGGATGATGGTCTATGCTGTCCGTGAAGAAGTATCGGTCAACGCGGTTCTAGTGCTGTCGATTGATGTTTGTCGTCTTTTTCTACGGATTGAGCGTTCAATTCTGTCAGGGTTAGAGGGTAATATAAGTTCTTGTCCTTTGTTGCTTCTGGTGTTTCTTTGCATGTACCTGAAAACAAGGGAAAGAAAAAATATTAGTAACCTAAAAAAAAAATCAGTAACAAACCTAGATAAAATCCTAGAAATTAAATCTAATGGTGATATATGCTCTCTGGCAACGATGCCAAATTTGACGTGGTGTGTATTTTGTTCTAGCAAGGTAATAAATATCCTAAACAATCAACTGTCAAATGAACCATAATCTTAACACACTCTATAATACTCTTGCCAAAATAGATCATGTGTAGTACTTAGGGATCAAATCCACAAAGAGCAAATGCACACAATAAATTTCTTATTTCTAAACACTAAGCTACATGAATATATATATTGGTAATGAATAGTCAGATTAAGGAAATATTCTTTGTCAAGAAGCATGATGTAATATGGAAATATGCAACTAATATAAATATAAAAATATTCTAGATGTAAGTATAAATGTAAATATGCTAGATCTAAGATTTCAAGCTTTATGAATTATAATGGATAAGATGCACAAAAATGTAAATATTCTAGAACTTAAATGTTAACTATTTTGACCTTTTTAACTCCAACTTTTGTATGCGAGCAAAAGGAAACACCATCGGTCGACGGCTAAGGTCGGTTGTCGATCGATGGTGAAATCAGAAGGAAGTATGGACGATATCTGATAAGTCCACCAGACTTATTAGACCAACTCTCGCATGTATCTAACAGCCTAGTTCAACAGAATCTATTCTGGCACAGAACCTACTCTCGTAGTTGTCCATGTCCTATCATCGAGATCCTAGTTAGCTACTTTAGAATACAAGCATTAAACAAAACTCAATTGATGAATATTAACTTAACCTAACAATCCTATTTTTGGGCTAATCCATAGTTGCTATCATTCAACCCTAAATCTAATTAGTAACTACTCAAACATGATTTTGTCACAGAAATCATAGATGAATAGAATAGATATGAAATAAAATACAAAAACCAAAAGAGTTCTAGGAGGACTCTGAAAGAGTCTCTCCTTTCTCCCCTAATACAAAATGAAACTAAAATGCTCTGTAAAACTCTGTAAAACTTTGTCTAACTCTTGTCTCTTCTTTTCTCTGTCTTTGTTTCAAGACATAAATATAAAAACCCAAAGTCTAGGTCAAAACTCATCAAGGGTATTTTCGTCTTTCTGACTTGGGCTTTGATCATCGATCGATGGCATGTGTGTTCCATCGATCTCTCTCCAGCTTCGATCATCGGTCGACTCCAAGTATGTTTCATCGATCGATGGCTTCATCGACTCCCTAGATGATCAGCTACGGATTCTTCTCTTCCAAATGCTTCAAAAGCTCCAAGTATCTCATATATCTCTACAACGTTCATGGGCCTGTAAATACTCTAAAACATAGCCTAGACACACATAATATACTCTAAATAAAGTCTATAACATAGCCTAAAACTGGTAATAAATAGGCTATATCAATGAGTCCCAAAGTCCTCTTTCTCCTACTGTCAAATCAGCTGGTCCTCCTCCTCCAAAGCAATGCAATAAGGAAATTAGAAGACAAAATATTACTGTAGAGACGAATGATGGAATAAGGAAGGTCATTCAGGAACTCGACGCCACCTCTAACCATGATGAGGTAATAACTCTTAACCCTTCGGATTTCTTCAATTGTTTCTTCTTACTTTTTAAAAATGCTGATTGTATTATCCCCATCTCCACGTAGACTAAGCCTCTCCCAATGTTGGTCACCCTTTAAGCACATCTAATGTTAATCTGCAAAACCTACAATTCCTCGTTAACCCTCCTCAGGTACATGTTCATTATTTGCTATGCAAATTATTGGATGGTGAAGACAACTCTTTACTGCAGTTTTTATATATGACATAATTATTTATCAGCTACTATTATATATACCCGCTAATTCATTCGTTAACTAAATTTATTTTGTTTAACACCGTTGTTTTGTTATGTAGGGCGGTGCGACAGACAACAACCAATCATGCACCACCTTTGGAGATAGGTTTGGAAGTTCAGTCAGAATCTGGTGTGCCTGTCAATGGAGAGGTTAATTCTGAAGTTTTTAATTTATATATTGTCCTAATTGATTTGAATTTACTGATTTTGTCTTCTTCCATTTCAAATTACTCGCTAAATTTGATATCTTACTTTGTATTGAAACTGAAAACTCCCTCCTTTTCACTTGGGCTTACGCAGGAAGAGGTCCACCCAATGGTGGTAAATACATAGCCACTTGAGTACGTTCTACCAGGCAAAAACCGGGACAGTTTCAATATTGATCACATGAAGACCAAAAGGGCTAGGAATCTTCCTGTAGTATTCGATGATTTCCAATGTGACCCCAAAATCACAGTCGATCTTACTTTTTTACCTGATCTAGAATGGTTGTTCATGTGTGTTCTAGAAGATATCACACGGGTGGAGTAAGTTTCAAACATGCTTAGCTGTTATCTTTATTGCTAACTGCTAATTAATAAATTAGCAATGTAAACTTCTTCTAACGTTTAAAATATTTTATTAGGTCCTTTAGTATTGGTAGCGACAAGGCAAATTACTGCAAAGGTTTGCCATACCCCTTCACTTACAAGCAGGATGCTATGATTGCCCCCTGCCTAAATTATCTACCTCGTAGGTAATGGATGTCCTTATGGGGTTCTTGACCAGCCATCTCCATGTAGATAGAAACCACGTCACCATTTTCGTCACCACCATGCATGTGACCCTCATGAGGCACCATTCAAGGTTTGTTAAGACTGCTGCGAAAGATCATGTGAAGCTCAAGTTCAACGATGAAGTTCTTAGCCGTCGGAAGACTAGTCCCATGACCGGATATAAAGATAGACCAGCACCACTGGGTTGGAGTCTGCATCGACACCAAGACGTCTACCGTTCATGTTCTTGATTGCAACATTTCATTGAAGAGCGATAGCCTCATGAAGAAGGAGTTCAATCCAATTACAAACATGTTTCCCTATGTCCTCGAAGGTGAAATCATGTGGAGATAAGTGTGCCTCTCAAGTCTTTCGTGGTGTCTAGGTGCAAAGGGATACCACAAACCTCTTCTCCAACTGACACTGTAGTGATGTGCATTCTCTTTATAGAGTCACACCTAGGCAGCGGGGTTGATGCATGCAAATCCATTACCACATGTGTACTTCCTGGAGCCGCGAAGCAGTTGGTAGTAAAATTCTTTCATTATATCTCGGCCAGTTCAAAGTACTGCGCTCGCAGACTGGGAGTGTAACACCCCCGAACCGTCATAGGCACAGGTGGACTCACTGGCCAACAATCAATCAAGAACATGACCGATAGACCGACCCACACCACGGATTAGAGATGAAATATGCCAACCGGCCAGCTAACAATCAAACAAGAACATAACTAACCGTCCAACCCATAACCTGGTCCGAGAAGTATTACATGACGGGCTATGGACAATCCGGTCAGAGTCATAGAACTTACCCACAACTTAGACCAGTTCATCCACTAACACGCTCCGTTAAATCAAGGCTTAAGACTTTTCAACCCGTACACGGAGTTAACGGTTCCGTTAGATCGAGGCCTAAGGCTTTTCAACCCGTACCAAGACCTAACGTTGTTTTGGTTCGGACTAAACCAATATAATCTTAGACCCGTTAATTTAAATTTAATTGTAAGTCCTTTATGAATATTTTAATGATTTTAGAGATCTCAAACCCAAACAAAACGCAGCGAAATCATAAAACGTTTTAAGAATCAAACTGTAGCTCAATGCACTGCAAAAACTACTCTGATGGCCTACGCGTCCAATCTTGTACAACCTGATCTCCTGCAAAAGGACAACGAGAGATGGGTGAGCAACATAAGGTCACTCAGCGAGCTGGCTACCTCTACCCAAAACCTAGACTCTAGCCCAGACAACCCAAAATAACAATCAATCTAGCCTAAGTGCATAAATATAGCTTAAGGCTAATCCTTAAACTCTACCGACTAAGGTATGCTCAACCCTAGTCAAAAATAACAACCTTTGCCATACGGCCATCTACTCAAAAGGATCCCTAAGTCTAACAGTCACGACTCAATCTAAGTTAACACCGTATATCAGTGCTAACACTAACTCGAGGGTTCCACAACCCTTTACGACACACTAATCTAACTCGAGACAATACTCTAACGCAACACTCTAACACACACAACACTCTAACCCGGGCAATGGTGACTTCATGTTCATCCTCTCTATCGGCAATATCCTATATCCCTACCACAAAGGCCAGAAGAAGGAACTTTCAATCGACCGTGGTCCACAGTCCATCGGGTCACCGCGCGACAGCCCATAGTCATTCGGGTCACTGCCACATTACACCGTCGTGTAATACTCAGCCACAGGCCATGACCCCGTCTCTCTGAGTTATCCCGATCCAGCGAATAAGAGGTTTCCTTGAACCCGCTGAGTACGAGGTCGAGGAAACACTAATCCACCCATAAACATGGCTAGCATGAGCGGGTTACGCAAATGATGTCGGCATCACTTACCCAACACAAACTTATTCCAGAACCTAGCCTAAATACATAGATTCCATAACTAAACTCTCGACTCTACAACACTAACTACTAGTGCCGGTGATCCAGCCTATATAGCCTAGGACCCCTTGTACTACTCAACAATCACAACACGTACCCGTAACTTGGTCTATCTGACCTAGATTCCCTAATACTTACGTCTAACAAAATCTAATTCCTAATACCACCTCTACCCTAGAATCAACTAATACACTTAGTGAATCTAAGCACCTCGCGGCCTTAGACCTCACTTTCATGTAACCAGCATAAGAAATAAGAACTATCATCTACCAAACAATCAAGCTAACATATCTAAGCCATATCTAACAATAACTAATCAACCATGCAATAAAATAAAATATGCATATCAATCCTATGTCAATTTAGCTAAGTCGCAATTTATCATGTTATACTGATTCATGAATAACCGTATCATATCTTCCTAGTCCTAGTCAGGTTATTAACTCAGTCTTAATTCCATTTAATCTCAGTTTAGCCTGTGCTAAGCTGAGTCCAGTTTAATAAATAACCCTAAGGACTCTATCATGCAATATCATAAGAATTCTACTCTATATGCAACTCGATCTAACCTAAGTTCCAAGTGGAACTCAAACAAATCAACTCACAGTGTTCTAGCAGCTCGTTGATCGGAGAGAGGTTAGCAAAAACCCAATGCTGACGTCTTGAATGGACTGTACTGGACTGATCTGAACTCGGACAGAACCTCCTTTAGCTTCTGGACAGTCTTTCAGAACTTCTCGACAGAATATCGGTCTTTAGAACTTTGAGAACTCTTTTTAGAAAAATGTCCCACTTTCTCTCTTTCTCTCTCTCTCACACTCTCTCTCTCTCTCTCTCTCTCTCTCTCTCTCTCTCTCTCTCTCTCTCTCTCTCTCTCTCTCTCTCTCTCTCTCTCTCTCTCTCTCTCTCTCTCTCTCTCTCTCTCTCTCTCTCTCTCTCTCTCTCTCTCTCTCTCTCTCTCTCTCTCTCTCTCTCTCTCTCTCTCTCTCTCTCTCTCTCTCTCTCTCTCTCTCTCTCNTTCTCGGAAGAATATCGGTCTTCAGAACTTTGAGAACTCTTTTTAGAAAAACGTTCAACTTTTCTATCTCTCTCTCTCTAAGCCATGTTTTTAACTTGCTTTGGTGTAAATGGGATGACTGAAAATGATGGAGGGTGGCTGGGTATATATAGGAATCTCCGGCTAGTAATATCGTGCCACATCGGCGACTGTGTGTTAGCACGCATGCTTCCGGTCGCATGCGTGGCGACACACGGCGCACACATGGCGGACAGCATGTCCTGGCTCTCATGCAGGATGATACACCTCCTTCCACATGTCAGTACGCATGCCTGTGTTCCATGCAAGGCGACACACAAGCTGCTACATGTCGCGACGCATGCACCGGTTGCAGATACTGCGACACTTCGTGCTATACCACGACACTTTGTGCTACAAGGTGTCATGCTGCATGTTCAGCTTCCATGCACGGTGACATGTCGTAGTTTGGTTGACCGATAGTTTACTTGAAACTTGACACCATGTTCTGATCCCATGCAAAGAGACAGCTTGAGCTTCTCGGGTCATTTGACTGATTTTGGTCCTTCCCAAAGTTTTCGACCCGCGATCACTTCTAAATATTTTCCGCTCCCGTTATGATATGCTAAATATTCTTAATAAATTCCAAATGAATCCTTACCTTGAGGAAAATATTTCCCGAGCTTTCGGTTTCTTCGAAAAAAATATTAAAAACACTGAAATTAGTGATTTTAACTAATTTCAGATTTTCCGGTCGTGCTTTGGCCCCGTCGTGCTTACTTCCCGTCCTGCTTAATTCTGGTCCTGCTTCCGACTTATTATGTATCCTACATAACATTTTACTGATACGAAGTTTTTCCAAAAATTTCGTGCTTCGAAAACGTCGTGCTTCAAAAATGTCGTGCTTCAAAAATGTCATGCTTCTAAAACGTCGTGCTTCCAAAAATGTTATGCTTCCAAAACGTCCTTCTGATTAATCTATCACATTGTCTAACCATGGTTGAGTAGCATATTCGACTCATGGTCCATACACGATCAATTCTTTGATCCTCTCGACCGCCTTGTACTTAAAACTTTCTTGATCGATCCAATCGCCCATGACTCGACCACCAAGCATATGCTCAACCAACTTTTATTTTTCTCTGAATCATGTTAAGTTTCTCGTGATGGAAACTTAACATTCCTATAAATACTTTGATTCCCAAAATCTTGGATTCAAATTCCTATTTTTTTTATCTCGACCATTTTACCCCTTCGGAAGGGTTACTACAGGGAGGGTCTTCACTTATACGCCATATTCCTTGTTCAAATAAACTAATATTTCATGTTTCTTGTTTCATGTTTGTTTTCTCTTTTGTTTTAACAACCTGCCGTATACTACTATGTTTCTGACAAACATTTATGTTTATCACTAGTGTCCAATTATCCCTAATATCCTTCAATTTTCGTGAACCTTTTAAAAACCTGTCATTTTATAAACCCAATTATTTTGTAAACTAACCTGTGCCTAGTGGCAAGTTTCAAGACTGGGTAACCATATATCTCAAGTATTCCAGCCTAATCACACCCTCTACTGTTGTCAGAACTACCCTGTAGGAGGTAGAGAACAAGAGTCTTCTAATGCCTCAAAACAACTCCCATTGAGATAATGCATATCTGCTTCCAACTCTCGTGTCAATGACATTGAAGCTCTATGTACTTGTTCCATTTCTTCCGGGGTGCATATTTTCATCAGTACATCCTCGCTTGATAGGATGTAGCCCCTCTCCCTCAAACCTGATCATCAAATAACAACACATTTTTAGTAGTTAAAATACAATATTAATCTTTAGAATTTAAGATGCATAGTCGTTTACCTCTCCAAGGTGTAGGTTTGGGTGCTGCTACCAAAAATCCATTAGGTTCCACACCATCTTATTCCTCCCTATGTTGTATGTAGTGGTCTACATCGCCCTCACGTAAGTCACATATATCTCGAGCCACACACAATCTAGCTAAACAGCCATGAACAACACCACAATGTTGTCTTCTTATATTTCCAATGGTGCTGATGTGTACTCCCACAGCTCCTTCATCTAGTCTGGAAACTCCTATATTAAGAGGACTGGTCTCGTTGGCAGCAGTAGTTGATCGAGCATATATTTTTCCAGCACCATGGCCATTAGTGAGCTGTAACTTTCGTTTTCTTTCACCACAACATCGTATTTTACCCTTGTGTGGTCAATGTTGAAATTTCATGAACCTTGCCCTCCTCTCTACCGATCACCAATCACCAGCTGTACTTGCTGAATTATGATATGGGCACGGATGACACCCTTCTCAAACCGGTTAGATAAGTGGTGGAATCAACAAGCCTTGTATGAGATGGATTGAGAATGGAATGAAGTTTGATGTAGATGGATTGATAAGGAAGAAATCCGGCTGATGAGACTTGAAAAGAACCAATGGAGATGGAAAGAACCACTTGGTCGAATAACCAACTTGATACTTTAATGGATGGGAGATGGCGTGTAGATGGGAGATGGATCCAAGTGGTTTGTTCGTATAAACAATCCCACAAGAACAAAGCAATGGAGATGATGATAGAAAGGTCGATTGAATCACACAATCGGATGGATTGAAGTGTAACCACAAGTTCTATGTATTGGAACTTGATAAACACGATTTGCTCTCAAGGCTGCTTCTCACAAACTCTCAAAAGACTTAGGTTTAGTTGCTAGGGCAAAATGACTCATTTATTTCATAAAAGGTAATGATACAAGACTGCTTATAGGGGCTTATATAATCGCCAATGCAGTGTGCCCTTCTAAGGGTCTTTGAAGCAAACAAATGAAATGACTCAATCTTAGGACCTAATGAAAACTATAGGCTAAACAATGCCTTGATTTATTTGAATGAGATAAATAAAAGACTCAATCCTGCAAGGTAAATCAAGTGTATATCAATAATGAAATGTGCTTACCTTACTTACCATTCGGAATAGATTCGAATGCAAGCTGAAGGATGAAGTGGGGTCGTTTAGAAGCTTGCCTCTTGCCTTGAAACTCACCGTATCACTTAAGTGGGGAGATGGTAAATAAGGAAACCATCTCTTTGCAAGGCAAAATGGACCATAGGATAGTATTATCTCTTGGACTGTCTTGTATAACATAAGGTGAGTCTTCTTTGGCTCCTGGGCCAGAAATGGAGAGCTTGTCTAAACGGCTTGTGATATCTTCTAAGTTGGAGCTGGTGTTGTTCTTGGCAAGTAAGCCTTCTATGGCTTCACTGAAGCTTGCAATCACACCTCTAGTTCTTGATCTTGTTCTTGGAGCTTGTCTAAGAGTTGGAATGTTGATATCTGGTTCTATGTCCTCATCAACCTATTCTCTCTAATCAGTTCCTTCACATTTTTTTGGCAGAATCCATACCATCGACAATTTTTTTTATTCATCGTTCTTGACTAAGATATTAACTGAATCTTGAAACAATTTCTTACCTTTTTCTGAGAAAAAACGATTATTGTCAATCGAGTTATGATCTTCTAAATTCCTTATCACATGTTTCGTCTCACCCTTCTTCTTCTCCAAATTCTCTCCACCGACTAACCCTTATATTCCTCTCTCTTCATAAATGTATCTATTACTTAAGGTGGTGTGTATGATTCTTTTATCTTTCTGATGCACTATTGGTGATAGCATTCACAGTGTCGACACAATAACCCAAGGAAACATGCAGAGGGGAAGAGGAGTAGCTGCAGACCTAGCCTGGTGAAAAGCCCCTACGATATCTGCAAGTATAGCTTTCTGTGTTAGACTCCTCTGCATGTGGATTGTCAGACGCGAGGGCTTTCTCGTCAATTATCGACACCAATTTTGTGTCATGAGCCTTTGATTTCAATCTATAGGTAAGTCTCCAATTTGGATCTATTTTGTTGGTAATTCACTAATATTCCCATAATATCAAATATATAGGTTATCTTTTTTAAAAAAATAATTCGTGGTGCATCTGGGCTAAGACCTATCTAATTTTTTGATGAGGACAATATTGACAACTAATCTGGCTCCAAACTTTCAAATCAATTCTAAAACATGGTTTCATCTTCATCTAATTATATAATCACAATCTCTTATATATTAAAAGAGAATCATTTTTAAAGAAAACTATTTTATTATAAATTTATTCATAAGTTTGGCACTGTGAGGTACCTCAAACATTAAAAAATGACGCGGACATGTCACAAAAAAAATACGTCTCTACAAAAATCTCGACAAGTTAGCATGTTCACAATTCCATGCCGCATATATTACGAAGTTCCTACCTTAGAAACATTAAAAAAAGTAACATAGCATAGTAGAAAGACTGACATTAGTTTAGGGAGAAACACTGCAAAAGCTTTAAGATCATATCGATATCCTACAAATGTAATATATTGATGCTTCCTTTGCTTTTAATAGCTTGTGAGGGTAGTAACATAGATTATGCAAAACGACAGTATTTACGTACGTTAGGAGGTTCATAATACGAAATGGTAGAGTGACTGATCTTACTATCATCTCTAAACTCAAAACATTTAAATAACATATCGACTTCCTACACACACTATGCAAGCTTACCGAGTGTTACAGAAGATGCTGGTCCATTTTTTAATGGGTTACCCATCTTCATACAATATGCAAAACACCACTAATGACGTAAGAAGTTCCTTGAAACCAATACGTTTGTCAAATGTGCTACCCTGATATTTTTATATCTTAACACATTCGACTAACCAGTTGCAAGTATATTCTTTGAAACATATATATATATATACGTTCTTTATCATTCAGAAATTATCATGTGCATTCGATTTGGTTTTGTATGTTTAATGGAGGTTCTTAGGGTGAAATTATCATGTGCAGGCGATGGCATTCAATTTGGTTTTGTATGTTTAATGGATTAGTCTAGATTGCGAGATTGATTATTCTAGGTTTAATGGATTGGTTTATGTCTGTATGTCATGTTCTTATAGAAAGTCCTTGTCTTTGGCTTGATGCCATTCAAAGGAGATGTCTTGCCGGAGTCGGAGCGGGACTAGCGATGGAGGAAGAAAGCCTGCCTAACTTCCTATTATGTTGCTTTCCGAATCAATCTCTGATTCATCTCTGGAATCATGCTCAATGGAATTTTTTAAGGAAAGTCTCAAAATCTGTGGGTGAAGTGGTGGGAAATAAATCATCAAAATAATCCACAACAACTTTCTCCATCCCTTTGTCCTCTGTTGTCCATACTCCAGCCTCGTCGTGGAGGCCTACAATTTGATTTTTTCGCTCTACGTTGTTTTGTTAGAGCATGATAAAATTTAAAATTGCAATCCCCGGAATTGTGCCACATATTCCTACTCTTCTGCTGTCAATATTCTTCCTTATCCTCTTCTTGAAGTTTTATAAAAACATCCACAATTTTCTCATGTGTCCTAATATCATTTGATTGCACCTCCTTTTTTTTTTTAACAACTGATTGTACCTCCTCGAAAGCTCTTTGGAGTTCACTTATCCTATCTTTCCCATATGAGGGATTGTTCTTCCTCCATTTAGCAATTCCATGACGACAATTTTCAATCTTAGTGACGAAATCCGTCTCATGACTACCTCCTGATTCAAACCATCCTCTGCCAATATAATCCAATAAACCATCCTGACCAATCCATCGTTTATCAAATCGGAACTGACCATTTCTCTTGGGTATCTTATTCTCAAGAAAAGTCACTATCGGGCGATGGTCATTGTTCTTATCTTTCTCTCCTTTAAAGGTAGATCTATAAACTTTGAATATGTATTTTATGTGTGTTTATATATTAGATTCTAAAAATTTATAAATTCAACCTAATATGTTTGTTTTGTTTATTATTTAAGCATAAAAATTTATTTTTGAAGTTTTCTTTGTTTTGAAACCATTTGTATGTTTTTGAATATGCATATTTTTCAGATCTTAGTCAGACTTTGAAAGATTTCTCAGAAGACTCTTGAAAGACTCAGAAGACTTCGTGGGAAGTCTCCTAATGCATTTTATGCTAGAACACTTCCCATGAATTCTTCAGGAAATTTTCTGCCTAAAGTGGTACAAATTTTGAATATGTATTTTATATGTTTTATATATCATATTCTAAAAAAATTATAGATAAATTCGTATTATGGATTAAGGAATCTATTACTACTCTGTCATTCCCTTTTTTATGTCAATGGTGTTTCAGGCGATTACTTTTAAAGTACTAGGGGAGTGAGACAGGGAGATCTCCTATCTCCATATCACTTTATCTTTGCAATGGAAGCTTTATCTCGACTGCTTCACTCCAGATTCCAATCTGGTTCGATTTCTTACCATTCTAGAACTGAAAGCTTCAAATATCTCATCTCATGTTTTCTGGGATGTTATGATATTCTTTGATGGGAGTAGCAACTCTGCATGGTATAACTGAATGTCTAGAAGATTTTACAAGCTGTTCAGGTTTAGTAATGAATAAAGAGAAAACAGAGTTATTCACCTCTTGTTTGGACCAATGTAAATCCACAGCCATCTCGCGTTTTGGATTCTCTTTTGGTATGCTTCCCATAAGGTATCTCGAAATTCGCTCATGTCAAGGAAACTGAAGATATCCAAATACTCTACTTTTCTTTGGAAACTTTCGGCTATGTTCAAGATGTGGGCTACAAGAACCCTATCTTTTGCGGGTCGTCCTAATCTCCTATCTACTGTTATTTATTTCCTTGTCAACTTATGGATTTCATCTTTTCTCCTGCATAAATCTGCATCAAACAAAATGAATCACTTTGCCTTTGGTTCGTATGGTCAGGAAACGTTGACTTGTGCAAATCTGCGAAGGTTGCGTAGACAACAGTCTGTCTTCCGAAAGACGAAGATGGTCTTGGCCTCAGGAATTTTTCTATATAGAATCATGTTCTTTGTCTTCGGTTCATATGGCTGCTTTTCTCAGAGAGTACCTCTCTTTGGGTTGCTTGGCACCAAAAATATAGCTTGTCTCATAAAGTGTTTGGGCTGTTGAGAAAACACATCACAAAAGGTACGAATGGATCAAGGCCTTGGTCGATCTATTCCATTGCAGTCTATGGCTTCAAGCCAGACATATGGTACGACCGATCGTCCCACGATCCTAACCAGATGGCAAGGTCGGACTAAGGGCGGTTTGGTAAAGGTTCTAGTGATAGGCGATTATACTGGGAGTAATCCAAATGGCCGATTTTCTAAAATAGGGGTTTATGGATTTAGATAAGGAATCAGAACCATGCACTATTAGGATTGTGATTAGGATATCAGTATGGATCTTAATTTACATTGACGCGTGATTTCAGGATCTGAGGCTGATCGTGATAAGGCAAAGGAGACGTGAAGACTCTATCAGCGAGAGGCTGTGTAGTGTGTGGGTAGATCGGCTTAGGAATGAACTTATGATAGCCTATAGAGCAAACTTAATATTGTATCGAATCCCATTACTTTTATTTATATAATGTCAATTTGCCATATTGTCTTTACATATTTTTCGATTGTTTTATGAACCTCATATATTGAATATGACTTAGAAAAATATAGACTTAAAAATGAATCAAACAAGAAAATGGGTTAAAGTAAGTCTGCAGGTCTTGTGGGGTCTTAAAGGCCAAGATCGGTTCTTACAACATTGGCGCCCGTGGTCCCAGAAACATGAGATTCCCCATCAATGCCACTGTTAGCCAAGCTGCATATGTTATGGGTGGTGTGTTGAAGATGAATTCATTTGAAAAGCAAATGGTATCTCTGCTAGGGATTTCTCATCCTCTCAGACTTGGGAGGTTCTCAGACAAGAAATAAATAAGGAACGGACATATCTTATTTTGTTTAAAGGCTCTGTTTCAAAGCACTCATTCAACATGTGTATTGCTAACGCTGACCGTCTTCCCACCAGAATGCGGCTTGCGTCTTCGGACTTAATTTTTCGGACTCTTGCCCCCTTTTTGCTCTTCCTAGAATGAGACCATGGACCACTTACTGCTCACTTGCGCCTTCTCGAAAGAGATTTGAGAGCTAGTCTTTTATCGTCTTGACCCATTGAGGAGTGGTCTATTTACATGGACTGAGATTCTGTCTAGGATTAGAGGATCGCAGTCATGACCTTCCATCATCCTTCGTCGGATCACTTCTCAAGCTATGGTGTTTCATTTGTCGAAGCAGCATAATAATGCCATTCATAACCAAATCTCTCTGTCCACAGATGAAGTATTATGGTTTATTGACCGATACATCCGGATTCTAATCAGTGCCAAGAGAAAGCAAAATTACTTTACCTATCTTATGTCTCTTTAGCTTAGATAATTCTTCATTGATCATTTCCCTAGTACCAGTATGTTTTTCACTGTTTTCCATAGTGGTGCTTCTAAAATTTGTAAATCTAACTCTTTCATTAACGTTTTTAGCAAAAAAAAGTATATTATACATATATATATGTGAATGGTAATCACTTCATTTGACGAAATATGACTAGTTATCCAATTTTGAATTTCCTAAACATTATTTGCAACCTGTTTTATACACATATTATCACCATGTTCATTTTCATATATAAAAAAAATGACATGGCCTTAGAAAATAGTGTCATGACGTCAACCTAATTGTGGCAAGCAAAATTTCCTTATAAAATTTATGTTTTTTGGCAAGAATTTTTAAATATTAATAACAATTAAGTTTTATAAATTTATACTTTCGTTTTTGTTTTTTTGCAAAAGTGATTCAAAACTTGAAGTCAATTACAAAATCAACCCATGATTTTTTTTTTTGAAATTTTCACTTTCCCTTTTCACCCTAGAAGTTAGGATAATTCACGAAAATGCCATTATTTTTTTTTCCATAAATGATTGTATTATCATATCATCCTCATCGTCATCAAGTAGTTACAATATTGTCATTGACTTCAATACACCAACCACCATGAACAACCAATTTGAAGTTTTTTAATGCTTCTAAAAATAGATTTTGACTTTCATTTTTAATTTCTTATGAATAAAAACTTTATCTCTTTCACTTTCTCTCTTTATTTATCCAAAAAAATACAAGATTTTGATTCGAAATTTTGAAAGGTTCATAGAGTCATTTAAGCTCATGATTCTTGGTCATTACCGAGTGAATCGCTTAACTTGGTCGTTTTATGTGGTATTGGAGAAGCTACACAAGTATGAACTCATTTTTTTACCCAGATTTGTTCATTCTGAAGACCTCCACATAAGTCTTCTCGTTGGAGAAGACTTATATGAAAGTCTTTTGGTCAAAGCACGGGTTAGTTTTGCAATCGACTTTCTTTCTGTCTTTTTGAAACGACTTATATGGAGGTGGGAAGACTTCCTGGAAGTCTTCTAAAAAAGACAGGTTTGTTTTGCAATTGACCGAATTGTGTTAGAAATTTGACTTTTCCAGAAGACTTACTTCTGGTAACGATTCAAGGAAAATCTTCTCAACATCCAAAATTAAGTCTTCCAACTGTTGGTATAAGTCTACTTAGGTTACTTTTGCAATTAAAAATAAAAACTTAAGGAAGTCGTCCGCCGGAAGACTTCTAGGGAAGTCTTCTGTAGTTTTATTATGTGATTCTAGTCAACAGAAGACTTTCGATAGAAGACTTCCCAGGAAGTCTTCTGAGTAAAATAAAATATTTTAAGTTTTTATTGTTAATTACAAAAGTAACCTAAGCATACTTACACCAACGGTTGGAAGATTTAATTTTGAACGTTAAGAAGACTTTCCTTGAATCATTCCCAGAAGACTTCTGAGAAAGTCAAATTTCTGACACAATTCAATCAATTGCAAAATAAACCTGTTTTATCTAGAAGACTTCTAGGAAGTCTTCCCCGGCATTTCAATTTTTTAAAAAAATTAAAGGAAGACTTCCCGAGAGGTCTGTTGTAGAAGAATTATCTGGAAGTCTTCCATTGTAAATTTCCAATTGCAAAAGTGACCTTTTCGAAAGACTTTCTAGAAGTCTTCTCCTAGAAGAATTATGTGAAAGTCTTCTGTCGAAGACTCCCAAGAAGTCTTCTAGTTCGATATTTAATAAATTTTCATTTTCTTTAAACTTATAAAGACTTTTTAATATTTTTTTCTTATATTAGTCAAATATTAAGGCCACTGAAAGAAATTTATACCTTACTTGGTGGTAATTATGAGGTTATCAACATTCATGTTTATTAGTGTTTTTAGCTAGTGATAGAAGTCTACATTGATGTTCTATGTTATCTAATGTGTTTTAATTATATTTTTTTCAGATGATACGCCAGTTACCGGTAGTCTATGGAGAGTGGTTGGTGAAAGATCATTCTTGAAATTTTGTGGTTGATTATGCCAAAGAAGCGAGAATATTCTTTTTGACCGAAGGTTCTACACATGAGGAACTTGTTCAAATGACTCAAGAAGATTATAACCTAGACATGAGCACATAGGTTGTGGAGTTGACCTACTTATTACCAGAAGCAATGATGCAACAAATGGCTTCAGACACTCCTCATATTCATGTTACAAGTGATAGACAAGTTAGGAACTTGATCGAGATAACTAAAACGTATTATGTACATCTTTGTGTATCAAGCCGAGGCAAGTTCAAAAACAAAGAAGAAGAAGAAGAAGAAGAAGAAGAAGAAGAAGAAGAAGAAGAAGAAGAAGAAGAAGAAGAAGAAGAAGAAGAAGAAGAAGAAGAAGAAGAAGAAGAAGAAGAAGAAGAAGAAGAAGAAGAAGAAGAAGAAGAAGAAGAAGAAGAAGAAGAAGAAGAAGAAGAAGAAGAAGAAGAAGAAGAAGAAGAAGAAGAAGAAGAAGAAGAAGAAGAAGAAGAAGAAGAAGAAGAAGAAGAAGATAATTTGCCTGAAGATAGAAAAGATGGTAGGGAGAAGGATGCTGATATCCCTGATTTTGATGAAGACGTTGACGATGCTGAAGATTACAGTGTGTATGGAAAAGTTAAACATGAAGATAAGGTTGAAGAAGATGATATGGGTTTTGAGGATTTGAAAACGACATATGATAAGGAAGGATGCATTCATATTAGCAACAATATCTATGTCAACCAGAGTTTTGTTAGTAAGGATGCATTGGTTTCAGAGTTGTGGTTGACGGTGGTGAAGAAGAGGTTCTCCTACAGAATATACAAGACAACAAAACTCTACTTGTGACAAAATGTCATGTTAATGGGTGTGTATGGAAGCTTAGAGCAAGTGTAAAACATGGAGCAAACACTTTTTTGGGTAACCAAGTATGTGAAAGACCATGCATGTTCTGTGACAGACCGGATTTCTCAGCGGAAACGAAGTGCTCCAAAGTATATTGCTAGTCTTTTCTTAGATCGCGTTGGAATCATTGATGGGTTTAACTCTGCAGCATATCAAAGATGCAATGAAAAAGATGTTTGTCATGAATCTAGATTACACCACTTCATACCGAACATTAGTACATGCTCAAGAATTGGTGAGAGGTTAAGTAGAAGATGGGTATGAGCGGCTTCCTTCATATTTGGAGCAAATCTCGTTAGCAAATCCGGGTTCTATCACAAGTATAAAGCTTGATTCTAAGAGTAGATTTAAGTATATATTTATATCTTTTGGATATTCTATAGTTGGGTATTAGTATCAGAGAAGGGTAATCATGGTGGATGGAACTCACCTAAGTGGAAAGTATGGAGGTGTTATGTTAGTTGCAGCTGCACAAGATGGTAATTTTTAGATATTTCCATTGGCTTTTGGAATCGTTAATGCTGAAACCAATGATTCTTGGGAATGGTTTTTCACAAAATTGAGGAGTTGTATTTTTGATGAATATTACCTGGTGATAGTCTCGGACCGGCACACATCCATTAAATATGCATGTGATAAGGTGTTTCCTTGGGCGACTCGAGGAATCTGTTATTATCACCTACAACAGAACATTGTCCAAAAGTATAAGGGAAATCATATCTTGTATTTGGTGCAAGGTTCTGCATATGATCATACTCATTATGATTTTAACCGGTATATGGAGGAGATACAAAGTGCAAACGCTGAATCTTGCAATATATTTGGAGGAAGCCGACGCGTCTTTATGATCACGAGTTCATTGTCAAGGAGAAAGATACAACATAAAAATGAGCAAAATCGCTGAGTCAATTAAATCCGCACTCAAACGAGCTAGAAGATTTCTAATACCATTCCTTTTGGAGTTTATAAGGGAGAAGCTATGAAGCTGGTATAGGAAAAGGAGAGAAAATGCTTTAACTCTCACAACTCAACATAGTCGGAGAATTGAAGTCTTATTGGCGGTTCGTTCAGAAACAACAGTTCTGATGAGTGTCCAATCAATTGATGGATGGTGGTTCTTTGTGAGAGGTGGCAAACAGGACTGTGTTGTTGATTTGGAACATGGAAAGTGTGATTGTGGTGTCTTTGCAATTGAAAAAATACCTTGTCCTCATGCTATAACAGCTGGAACATTTTCTGGTGAGGATGTCGTCATCCTCGTTAGTCTGCATTAATCAAAGGATTTTTTTGTTTGCAGGATACTCAGAGAATATATATCCTTGTATTGAAGAAGTTGAGGCACGCAAATATCTTCCTCCAAAACAAATGAGTGGTCCAGGAAGAGAGAAAAAGTCAAGATGGCGATCTTGGTTGGAGCTATCCAGGCTGAAAGGATGCAAACCTCGAAAGCAACATAAGGACTATAGGTGATCAAACTGCCAAGAAACTAGTCATAAACCCCCACATTGTACCAACTGATTGGGCAAGAAGACTTCCGTGAAAATATTCTGGTGAGAAGACTTATCGTAAGTCTTCTGTCAAGACGTCTAGTTAGAAGACTTTTGAGTCAAGTCTCCTGTTAAGTCTTCTATTAAGTCTTCTGACAAATCTTCTGTTAAGTCTTCGTTAAGTCTTCTAGCGTGTCTTCTATTATGTCTTATGTTAAGTGTTCTGTTAAGTATTCTAGCATGTCTTTTATTAAGTCTTCTGTTAAGTGTTATGTTAAGTCTTCTAGCGTGTTTTCTATTAAGTCTTTTGTTAAGTGTTCTGTTAAGTCTTCTAGCAAGTTTTCTAGCGTGTCTTCTATTAAGTGAATGTGTTGTCTTTTTTTTTAACTTATCCTATTCATCTTACATAAAATTCAATCCTTCATTACAACAAAGTCATTGTTCATTACAACAAAGTCTTCCTAAGTCATTACAAACAAAAAGTCAATTACATATTAAGTCATCCTAAGTCATTACAAACAAATAATTACATACTAAGTCATTCATACGTACCCAAGTCGTTATAATAGGATAACTTATCTTCGAAGTCAGGGTCTCGTAATATATATTGTGCCCCATCTTCTCCTGAATAAGATTCACGTTTTTCTAGTGAGACGACTTCGCATAAAACTTTATGGAAGACTTACCAGTAAGTCTTCTGCGAAGTCTTTCCAATAGAAGACTTATTGGTAAATCTTCTAGTGAGACGACTTACCAGAAGACTTTCACGTTCGACTTACCGTGTCAAAGAGCCATTCTAGGGGAGTTTGGATAACTTGATACCAATAACTTAGACAGCCCTTCGGTTTGCGCTCAAGATATTTTCTCCAATTTCTGCAAAAACAAAAAGTAGATAAGCATTAGCAATCATTTTCTGTAGACTAATAAACAACAAAAGTATCATTTACAGATCTTTTTCAGGCATTCCATAAGCGCCTTGCTCAACTGCTTGTCTGGGAGTGCAAAAGGATCATATTCATGACCAACCTTAGTGTTTGGGATGATCAATTTGTCTCTGTTATTCCCCTGAAAAGGAGATTGTTGTGAGCCAGCAAGCTTCCTATCTCGTTCACTCCTTGTTCGGACAACTGCCAAAGCAGAATCCCTCTTTGAAAGCCTCCTAGTCTCATGTCTCTGTACATCTGATACAGTATCTTTGTCTTTGTCCATTAAGACAACACTGGCTTCCGCACTCGCCTCAGGTGCTGTAGACAACACTGTATCAGCACAGGGAGAGGTTTCGATCGCTTTGGCCTCTTTCGCGTTGGCCTCTTTGACCTCTTTGGTCTCTTTGGCCTTTTTTGCCTCTTTGGATTTGGCCTCCTTGGCTTAAGTTTCTTTGGCCTCTTTCGCCTCCTTTGCCTCTTTGTCTTTGGCCTCTTTGGCTTTAGTCTCTTTGACCTTTTTGGCTTTAGCCTCTTTGGTCTCTTTGGCCTCTTTAAGTTTGGCCTCTTTCGCCTTCTCTAAGGCCACCTTCGCCTTCTCTTTCACTTCCTTTTCTAAGGTAGTTTTTGCCTTCTCTTTGACTTTCTTCTCTTTGGCCTCTTTCACTTCCTTTTCTTTGGCTTCAACACTCAGGCCTTTGGAGCAACTCGGTTCTTGGTCGTCATCATGTCTTTCTATCGCCTCATTTACACTTTCACTCTGCAATACAAACGAAGTTTCAGTTATGTTTCCTACAATTTTCCTACTGCATCTCTTCACTGTGGATTTGGGAGAGGTTTCGAAACTAACCCCGTGTTCGAGCCCCCGTTTAGGCAGACTTGAGGTAGTGAGTTCAAGACCATCAAAGGAAGTCCATTTTCTGGTGATTTCCAGCTTCTTCTCCACAGCTTCAATCTTATTCCCAAGAAGCTTGATCTCCTTAAGGCACGCCCCAAACCCATCCCTCATGGTATCTGTGAGGTCCTTAAATATTTTTCAATGTATACTTTGTCAACCCCACTCACAGTAATAGAAGCCTTTGAAAGAGCCTCTGGAAAAGCCCCCCAAAAAGCCTCTGGAAAAGCCTCCAAACGAGGCTCTGCAGGTGCCTCTATACGAGCTTTCTTTGAAGCTCTCTCACTAACTTCTTCTCTCACAACAAGACTCTTCATAGAACTCTCTTCCTTCACGTACACAACGTGCGTCTTTGGATTGGTCTACGGGTTGATACCAGCGTCTTTCCAGCAATTCATGGTCCACTTCCAACTAGGCGGAGCATTAAACATGACTTGAATTATGTTCTCGACGGCCACATCCTCTGTATCATTATCCATTTTGGAAACATTTCTTCGAAGTCCTTCTCAACATAGTTGATCACGCGAGTCTGCATTATATAAAGATATCAAGTTAGATATTTGACGGATTAGAAAGATAGAAGATTTATATGTACGTCATCTATAAAGATTTCTCACCAGAAGACTTAGCAGAAAACTTAGTTAAGTCTTCTCGAAAGTCTTCTCACCAGAAGACTTCCGAGAAGACTTAACTAAGTCTTCTGGTGAGAAATCTTATAGATGACTTACATATAAATCGTACTATTTTGGAAAGTTACTGTCTGCTGATTGCATTTTTAAAACATTTGTGTCCTTTGCCACCCTTGAATGCCATCAAAGGTGAAGACGGTTTGTTTGGTATGGGATTCTCATTATTAGCATCCAATTTTGGAAGAGCATGGTAGATCCACTCCTGGAGAACTTGTATGAACCCATCGACAGTATACGACTTCGTGAAATCTTTTGCCCTCAAAGAGTCCATCAGCACCTTAAACGCCACTCTCCCCATGGATAACTCTCGAATTTCTCTAAATCCATGACGAGCCTTACAAGACTAGCTCGTGTTGTGGTTGAGTACTTCCTCCCTTCAATGAATCCAATAAAGATGGATAAGTATCCCAGCTTCATGTGATCATCCTGAGACCACTTTTGGCATCTCTGACAGGCTCTTATTATTTGCTCCGAATTTGGACCAGCATCGACAGAACACCAAGCCGCTTCCAGAAAGAAGCCATCTTCTTTGTAACCATACATATCGGATTTTCAAGGTTCTCAATGTACTCGCAATTGGGACCAGTGAGGTGTTCAAACTCTATCAGTGAAAATCTTACCGGATCTGCGCCAACCAGACTCCAAAACTCATACTTTTTCTTAATGTTAAGCTGAAAACAAAGCATATAATGAACCAGCCTTGATGTCCAACCAAAATCCAATTCCTTGAACTTTAGGAAGACTCTCAATCTTGATTCATTAAGCTCCTCCTTTTCATCATCATGTAGAGCATCCCTTACGGCAAAAAATAACGTGTAGTCATTTGTATGGTATGTTATGCTTTTGATTGGAAAGAGCTCTTCTTCTAAGGTAAATATCCTCTTCGGGAGTTCTAGTGAATTCATTTTTCAGTTTGCAACATAATTAAAAATCAACATCTCAATCACAAACCAAACACAATTACTGGAAGACTTCCTAGGTTAATATTATCCGAGAAGCCTACTAGAAGACTTACTGGAAGACTTCCTGGAAGTCTTCCAGTAGGCTTCTCGGATAATATTAACTAGAAGTCTTCTAGTAAATCTTCTCCGAGAAGCCTACTGGAAGATTTCCTCGAAGAATTCTACAATTCTAGACGAACATATTGAAGAACTTACAGTCGGAAGCGAAACGGTGAAGTTATGGTCGCCAACGACAGCAACGGTTAATAAATCTGCAAAACTCGAAGTAAAATAAGAAGTTAGACTATCACTTTTAGGGTTTAACGGCGGTGAAAATTCGTAAAGGTTCGCCTTTATTCAAAAACTGAACTCAACACCAAAGAGGAAGAACTTACCGGCGGTGGAGCTAAACGACAACAAAAACAGAAAACAGACGGTTTCGGATCTGAAAAAGGGTTAGTTTAATCTCTCAAAATACTATTCCGACGTGAAAGATAAAGTAGATTCGATGAAAGAAAGAGATTAGCGGCTGTGAAAAACGACTGAAAACGAGAAATGGAGGAAATCGTCTTCGGTATCGCCTTTAGAGAGAAACGACTAGGGCTCCAGGGTTTACCAACAAATAGTGAATCAATAAAAAAGTGAAAAATAACTATTTATATGTCCGGTAAAACATCCGGTTAAGTTTACTGTAAATTGGTAAAATTCACAACCAGTTTGGCATAAAAGACTTCCAGGAAGTCTTCTGGCAAAACATAAGCGAGAAGACTTATGGGGAAGTCTCCAACACCCTAAATTAACAATACGACGAGAAGATTTTCAAATAAGTCTTCTAAGGTAATATCTTTTAGTAGACTTAATTCTTCTAATACCCTTAACAAAATAACAAACTAAATATCAATAAACAATTCACTAAACTTAAAATCAATTCCAAAACTGTTTAATATACACAAAACTAAACACACACACATATATATATATATATATATATAATGATTTTTCAAAAAATTGGTTAAGCTTCCAAATTCTAACCTTAAAGATACATACAATACTATAGCTTATGTTTCCAAACCCTAGACCAAAGAATATCATGACATGATACATTCACTCGTCTATGTTGAAAACAATTCAATTTTACTAGATTTTAATTTATATCATTTACAAATGTTTATTACTAGATTTAGATTTTTTTTCCCATACAATATTTTTATATAATTTATAAAAAAAATTAAGATTTACTAAACGAGAAGACTTCTTGGAAGTCTTCTCCGAAGACTTACAAAAGCACAAAAGACTTAAAAAAAATAAAAGACTTAAATAGGCTATAAAGGTAAAATCGCATACAGTTTTTTTTTTGTCATAAGGGTATTTTTAATTTCACTACTCTTTTAAGTTACTTTTGCATTTGATTGATGTTGGGGTACACTTTTACATTTGAGTACAAGTTTTAGGTTGGTTTTGACCATTTGCCTTTTGTTTTGTATAAGGAAATTTACATATGTTAATAACTAATAACTTTTATAAATTTATAATTTTAGTAAGAATATTTAAATGTGGTAATGACTAATAACTTTATACCGTTATTAAAAGTTAAGATTTATGTAGATATGTTTATTTTTGGTACAGCTTTTAAGAAATATTAATAACTAATATTTTATATATCACTATTACTATAAAATAAAAGTATATATCTTATTTATAAAAATAAGCTAAATATAATTAAATTTTAACTTTTAAATTAAATTAAATATCATATTTTTATAAATATATTTGATTAAAATTAGTTGTAAGTGTGCATTAACAAATACAAAACGAAAAGAATATTACTAAATTATTTTTTTGTTTCTGTATAGATGTTTAAAATTTTATTAGTTTATTAGATTAATTACAAAATTAATTTTTACCAGTGTAACATATTTTAACTATATATTAAAATATATATTCAAGTGTACCTCATGTTTTTACCACAATTCATTTTGGGCTTTTTGCAAAAGCACTCAAAATTTGAACTCAATTGCAAAACCAACCCATGATTTATTTAAAATTTTCATTTTCCCTTTTCACCCTAGAATTTCGGATAATTCTTGAAAATTCCATTAATTTAATTTTTTCAGAAAATGATTGTATTACAAGATCATCCTCATCTTCGTCAAGTATTTACAATATTGTCATTGACTTCAATACACCAACCACCATGAACAACCAATTTGAAGCTTTTAATGCTTCTAAAAATAGATTTTAAATTTTGTTTTTCGTTTCTAATGCTGAAATAACTTAGTCTTTTTCACTTTCTCTCTTTATTCATCCAAAATACACAAGATTTTGATTCAAAAAATTGTAAGGTTCATATAGCCATTTAAGCTCATGGTTCTTGGTCATTAACGAGTGGATCGCTCAACTTGGTCGTTTTCTGTGGTATTGGAGAAGCTACACAACTTATCTCAGTTGTAAGGGTATGAAATCCATTTTCTACCCAGATTTCTTCATCCAGAAGACCTCCATATAAGTCTTCTCGTTGGAGAAGACTTATATGAAAGTCTTTTGGTCAAAGAACATGTTAGTTTTTGCAATTGACTTTCTTGGTGTCTTTTTAAAACGATTTATATAGAAGTGGGAAGATTTCCTGGAAGTCTCCCAACATTTTTTTGTTAACAAAAAAAAAACGAGAAAACTTCCTGGAAGTCTTCTAGAAAAAACAGGTTTGTTTTTGCAATTGACTGAATTGTGTCAGCAATTTGACTTTCCCTGAAGATTTAGTCTTTTGGGAACGATTCAACGAAAATCTTCTCAACATTCAAAGTTAAGTATTCCAAACGTTGGTGTAAGTCTGCTTAGGTTACTTTTGCAATTAACAGTAAAAACTTAAAATATTTAATTTCAACCAAAAGACTTCCAGGAAAGTCTTCCGTCAGAAGACTTACCAGTAAGTCTTCCATTGTAAATTTCCAATTGCAAAAGTGACCTTTCCGAAACACTTACCTGTAAGTCTTCGGCTAGAAGACTTACGTGAAAGTCTTCTTGCGAAGGCTTCCAGGAAGTCTTCTAAGTCGATTTTTAATAAACTTTCATTTTCTCTAAACATAGAAAGACTTTTAAAATATTTTCTTCTTATATTAACCAAATATTAAGAATATTGAATGTAATTTGTACCTTAATTGGTGTTAATTATGATGTTATCAACATTTATGTTTATTAGGGTTTTCAGCTAATGATAGAAGGCTATATTGATGCTCTATGTTATCTAATGTGTTTTCATTATATATTTTCAGATGATGTGGCAGTTATCGGTAGTCTATGTACAGTGGTTGGTGAAAGATCATTCTTGGGATTTTGTGGTTGATTATGTCAAAGGAGTGAGAATGTTCTTTTTGACCAAAGGTTCTACACATGAGGAACTTGTTCAAATGGCTCAAGAATATTATAACGTAGACATGAACACAGAGGTTGTGGAGTTGACCTACTCATTACTAGAAGCAATGATGCAACAGATGGCTCCAACATCCTTTCCTCATATTCATGTTACAAGTGATAGACAAGTTTAGAACTTGATCGAGATAACTAAAACGCATTACGTACGTCTTTGTGTATCAAGCCGAGGTAAGTTCGGAAACAAAGAAGCTGAAGATAGTAATGAAGCTGAATTTGAAGATGAAGATGAAGCTGAAGATAGTAATCAAAGGGAAGAATATGAAGCCGAGGAAGAATATGAAGCCGAAGAAGAATATAATGATAACTTACCTGAATATGGAAAATATGGTAGGGAGAAGAATGTTTATATCCCTTATTTTGATGAAGACATTGACGATGCTGAAGATTACAGTGTTTATGAAAAAACTTAAAGATGAGGAAGAGGTAGAAGAAGATGATATAGGTTTTGAGCAATTGAAATCGGCATATGATAGGGAAGGATGCACTGGTATCATCAACAATATCTATGTTAACCAGAGTTTTGTTAGTAAGGATGCACTAGTTTCAAAAATGCGGTTGACAGCGGTGAAGAAGGGGTTCTCCTACAGAATATACAAGACAACAAAAACTCTACTTGTGGCAAAATGTCGTGTTAATGGGTGTGTATCGAAGCTTGGAGCAAGTGTGAAACATGGAGCGTACACTTTTTGGGTAACCAAGTATGTGAAAGACTATACATGTTCTGTGACAGACCGAATAGCTCAGCGGAAACGAAGTGCTCCGAAGTATATTGCTAGTCTTTTTTTAGATTGTGGTGGAGACGGTTTATTTGGTACGGGATTCCCATAATTAGCACCCAATTCTGGCAGAGCATGGTAGATCCACACCTGGAGAACTTGTATGAACCCAACGGCAGTATAAGACTTCGTGAAATCTTTTGCCCTCAAAGAGTCCACCAACACCTTAAACGCCACTTTCCCCCATGGATAATTCTCAAATTTTTCCAAATCTATGACGAGCCTTGCAAGACTAGCTCGTGTTGCGGTTGAGTACTTCCTCCCTTCAATGAATCCAGTGAAGATGGCTACGTATCCCAACCGCATGCGATCATCCCGAGATCACTCTTGTCATCTATGACATGCTCTTATTATCTGCTCCGAACTTGGACCAGCATCGACAGAAACCCCAATCCGCTCCTAGAAAGAAGCCATCTTCTTTGTAATTTTACATCTCGGATTTTCAAAGTTCTCAATGTACTCGCAGTTGAGACCAGTGAGTTGTTCAAACTCTATCAGTGAAAACCTCACTGGATCTGCACCAACCAGACTCCAAATCTCATACTTTTTCTCGACAAACACATCCTCTCTATCATTATCCCATTTTGAAAACATTTCTTCGATGTTCTTCTCAACATAGTTGATCACGCGAGTCTGCATTATATAAAGATATCAAGTTAGATATTTGACGGATTAGAACAATAAAAGACTTATATGTCAGTCATTTATAAAAAAATTTGACTAGAAAACTTACCAGAAGACTTAACTAAGTCTTTCCGTAAGTCTTCTGACTAGAAGACTTTCGAGTTAAGTCTTATGGAAGACTTAACTAAGTCCTTCAGATAAGGAAGACTTAACTCGAAAATCTTCTAACTAGGAGACTTACGGGAAGACTTAGTTAAGTCTTTTGGTAAGTCTTCTGGTCAAAGATTTTTATAGATGACTTACATATAAGTCGTACTATTTTGGGAAACTACCTGTCTGCTGATAGCATCTTTAAAACATTTGCGTCCTTTGCCACCCTTGAATGTCAGCAACGGTGGAGACGGTTTGTTTGGTAAGGGATCCCCATAATTAGCACCCAATTCGGGCAGAGCATGGTAGATCCACACCTGAAGAATTTGTATGAACCCATCGACAGTATACGACTTCGTGAAATCTTTTGCCCTCAAAGAGTATATCAGCACCTTAAAAGCCACTGTCCCCCATGGATAATTCTCGAATTTCTCCAAATCCATGACGAGCCTTGTAAGACTAGCTCGTGTTGCGCTTGAGTACTTCCTCCCTTCAATGAATCCAGAGAAGATAGCTAGCTATCCCAGCCGCATGCGATCATCCCGAGACCACTCTTGGCATCTCTTAAGTGCTCTTATTATCTGCTCCGAACTTGGACCAGCATCGACAGAAACACCAATCCGCTCCCAGAAACTGGTCATCTCATTTCTAACCTCACATCTTGGATTTTCAAGGTGCTCGATGTACTCGCAGTTGAGACCAGTGAGTTGTTCAAACTCTATCAGTGAAAACCTCACCGGATCTGCACCAACCAGACTCCAAAGCTCATACTTTTTCTTGATGTTGAGCTGGAAACAGAGCATGTAATGAACCAGCCTTGATGCCCAACCAAAATCTATCTCCTTGAACTTTAGGAAGACTCTCAATCTTGATTCCTTAAGCTCCTCGTATTCATCATCATGTAGAGCATCCCTTACAGCAGAAAACAACTTGGAGTCATATGTATGGTATGCTATGCTTTTGATTGGAAAGGGATCTTTCGCTAAGGTAAATATCCTCTTTAGGATTTCTAGTGAATCCATTTTTAGTCTGCAAAACAATTAAAAACCAACATCTCAATCACAAACCAAACACAATTACTAGAAGACTTCCTAGAAGACTTCCAGTTATTATTATCCGAGAAGCCTACTGGAAGACTTACTGGAAGACTTACTGGAAGAATTACTGGACGACTGCCAGTAAGTCTTCCAGTAAGTCTTCCAGTAGGCTTCTCGGATAATAATAATTGGAAGTCTTCTAGGAAGTCTTCAAGTAATCTTCTCCGAGAAGCCTACTGGAAGACTTCCTCGAAGACTTCCACAAAGTCTAGACGAATATATTGAAGAACTTACAGACGGAAGCGAAGCGGTGAAGTTTGGGTTGGCAACAACATCAACGGTTAACAGATCTGCAAAACTCGAAATAAAATAAGAAGTCAGACTATCACGTTTAGGGTTTAAAAGCGGCGAAAATTCGCAAAGGTTCGCCTTTAGTCAAAATATGGACTCGACCAAAGAGGAAGAACTTACCGGCGGCGGAGCTCAAGGATAACAATAACGGAACACGAACGGTTACAGATCTGAAGAAAAAAGGAAGCGGGTTAGTTTAATCTCCAGAAATACTATCACGACATGAAAGATAAAGGAGATTCAATGAAAGAAAGAGATTAGCGGCGGTGAAAAACGACGGAAAATGAGAAACAGCAGAAATCGTCTTCGGCATCGCCTTTAGAGAGAAACGGCTAGGGTTTCATGGTTTACCAGCAAATAGTGAATTAATAAAAAAAAAACTATTTATATTTCCGGTAAAACATCCGGTTAGGTTAACTGTAAATTGGTAAAATTCACAACTGGTTCGGTATTAAAGACTTACGGGGAAGTCTTCTGGCAAAAACAAGTGAGAAGACTTACGGGAAAGTCTCCTACACCCTAATACGTCGAGAAGACTTAAGTCTTCTAGCGTAATATATTTTAGTAGACTTAAGTCTTCTAATACCCTAAACAAAAAAACAAACTAAATATCAGTAAACACTACACTGAACTTAAAATCAACTGCAAAACTGTTTAATATACACAAAAGTAAACAAATATATGTAAAATACGATTTTTCAGAAAAATTAGTTAAGCTTTTAAAATCTAACCCTAAAGATACATACAATACTATAACATATTTTTTCAGACCCTAGACCAAAGAATATCATGAGATGATACTTTCACTCGTCTATGTTGAAAACAATTCAATTTTACTATATTTTATTTTATATAATTTATAAATGTTTATTATTACATGATTTATATTTTCCCCCATCAAATTTTTTTTAATGTAATTTATATATTATTTTTAAGATTTACTAAATAAGAAGACTTACATGTAAGTCTTCTAAGAAGACTTACAAAATCATAGAAGACTTAAAAAGGATGGAGACTTAAAAAGGATGGAGACTTAAATAGGCTATATTATTTTTTGTCATAAGGGGCGTGTTGTAATTTCACTACCCTTTTAGGTTACTTTTGCATTTGATTCATGTTTGAGTACACTTTTGCATTTGAATTCAAGTTTTAGGTTAGTTTTGGCAATTTTCTCATTCATTTTTACTTTCATTACATGGATATTTTCACAGATAGTTTCTTCATTAAAGAGGCAAAAGACTTTTTTAATCTTGCTTTATAGATATATGAATATAAATATTTACTTTAAAATAAAATTAAATTTTTTTTTTATAGTTTTCAAATGATATGTTTTCAGTTGTGAACTTTTAAAAAAAAGAAAAAAAAAAGAAAAATTCAAAAAAAAAATTTGAAATTTGAAAATTCTTTTCTAAATTATTTTTAATTTTGGGCTTTTTGCAAAAATAACCTACAATTTCAATTCAACCCCAAAACCAACCTCTTTTTTTGTCACTACTATTCACCTTCAAAAGTTCTAACTTATCTTCAAGTTTTGAATTATTTACAAAATTGCCTTTATTAATTAATTAAATAATAATTTCAAAAATTATACAAAACCTATTACACCCTAAACAATTCTTCTTATTTACAACAATGCCATTATCATCAATTTTCAACCACCATGAACCACCATTTTTGAGCACTTAAAAGCTCAAGAACTCTAATTACAACCACTTTTTCCTATTTCTCAACCAACAAATCTCAATTTTCTCTCATTTCCTCTCCATTTTCATCTTAAAAACTCTCTTAACTTTCATATTTATAAGTTAAACTTTAAACTTTCATATTTTCGAGTTTATTCACTTGTGAGTCGACAAAATTGGTTCTTTTTTGCTCGTATTTGGAGCTTGAACGGTGGTAAAGGGTGAAAACAAGCATTACACTGGAAAAAGTAACTATTAACTTTGTTTTCTTCATCTTTTAGATCTGTGTTGCGATAAAAGACTGATTAGTATGTCTACACATAAGTGTAGATTTACCAGTCATTCTACTTTTCAACGCACAGGTTACTTTTGCAATTGACCTTTTTGTAAAAAAAAGACTTCCATAGAAGTCTGTGTCTTAACCTTTGAAAACAAAAACAAAAAAATATGTAGACTTACTAAGAAGTCCACATAAAAGAGGTTAGTTTTTGCATTTGACTTAATTTTAAGCAACTTTTGACTTTTCATAGTGGACTTCATCAGAAGTCTACATTTTGCAGACTGCTCGAGAAGTCTACAAAAGGTATGTTTTGCATTTGACCAAAACTTTGACTTCGTTGAAAATGTTAGTTTTGTGTTTGACAAAAATATTTTAAAGTTGCCAAAAAAAAATGTAGACTTCATATTCAATCTACAAATCTCAGGAAATAAAAGTAGACTGCATACGAAGTCTACTATTTTATTTTGGTCAAATGCAAAACTAATCTGCCGGAGTTGGGAGTAGACTTCATACGAAGTCTGCACATGTGTAGACATATATATCTGTCTCCGTATAAAAAGTCAAACTTGGTCAATTAAAAAAAAGTAACATGTTCTAGAAAAAAAAAAAAAAAGTAGACGTTCATGTGAGTCTACTTTTGAAAGTCAAATTGTGGTTGAGTTCTAGTCAATTGAAAAAACTAACATTTTCGTGAAGCAGACTGAAAAGTAAGTCTACACATATAAAATCACAATTTTTTTTAAATATAGATAATAACCCGTGGATTTTTCAATTGCAAAAACCAACCCAAACCGTAGACCTACTTGTAAGTTTACAAACGAAGACTGAAAAGGAAGTCTACGAATATTTGTAGATTGAATGTGCAGTCTACGGAGAAAAATCTATAAAAAGTGGATTTGTGTATTATTTACAGTGTATTTTCAAGGTTTTTTAGTTTGACAGTGTGTGTTAGTTAATCCTAATGGTGTTGAACTATTTTTAAAAAATAATCTCTTATAATTATGAAACTATCAGCATTTTGGTTTGACTATGTAGTTAGCTAATAAGAGTATACATCTTTGTCAGTCTCCTTTTACAATATTATGAAAAATCAGTTATCTAATTTGGTAAAATGTATTCTTTTGCATGTAATGGTTCAGTTACCAGTTGTCTATGAAAAACCAGTTGTCTAATTTGGTAAAAATTAGTTATCTAATTTGGTAAAATGTAATCTTTTATTCTAAATTTTAAATAGTTATTTATATGTTTATTAAAATCTTAAATCTTAAATCTCATCCTCTAGAACCCAACACTTCAATTCTAAACCCTAAATTGAAGATTAATTAACATTAGGGTTATAAGTGTTTACTTACCTCTTTAAAACTAAAGGTAAATATGATTAAAATAAACATGAAAATTAATATTACGAATGTGGTAGTTTAAGCAATTTCACTTTAAATATAGACATGCTTTAAATTAGATAATAAAAAGATATTTAAAATAAATAATCACAAAATATAATATAAATAAAACATATTTATATAAAATATAATTCTACTTACATTAAATAAAATTGAATAAATAAACCAAATAAAATTAAACAAAATTACAAAAATAGTTATGATTACCCTTTTTCTAATCCAATAAATTTAAAATATAAAAATTACAAAATGTTATTATTACAAAATAATTGTGACAGGTAAAATTTCCTTATAAGATTTTATATATTTTTGTAAGAATTTTTAAATATGGCAATGATTAATAACTTTAGTTTACTATTTAAAAGTAAAAAATTATGTATAAATGTTTATTATTGGCAAAAAAATTAAAATATATTAATAACTAATAATTTATATATCACCATTAAAATTTTATAAAAATCCATACTATATCTATTAAAATAAACTAAATATAATTACCTTAAAAATTTTAAATTAATTTATATATCATATTTTATATAAATATAAATATTTTATATAAATATAAATATTGTATATAAATATAAATAATTTATATAAATATAAATATTTTATTAAAATTAATTAAAAGTGTGCATTAACAAATGTAAAACTAAAGTAATTATAATAAATTATTTTTTTCTGATTAGATGTTTAAAAATTTATTAAATTTATTATTTTATTAGATTAATTAAGAAATTAAGTTTTACTAGTTTAGTTTATTTTAACTGTACATTTAAACGGAAAATTCAAAATTTATTAAAGTTATACATTTAAATATTGACATACTTAAAATATGGAATAAGAACCATATTTAAAATAATAATCACTAAATATAATATAATATAAATAAAATCATATTTATACAAAATATAACTAAAATAAATAAATTAAATCAAATGAAACAAAATTATAATAGTTATAATTGCGCATTTTACCAACCCAATTAATTTAAAATATAAAAATAATATATAATATCAAAAATATAAATAACTTTTTATAATAAGAAACAATATTATTATTTCTGCGCATAGTTTAGGAAAACTCCTATTACATTCTTAACTTTGAATAATCTAAACGATAAAATTTAAAGACATATGACTATATCGATCTCTAAGTCAAAGTTTAGACAAGATTTTTATATTAACTATTCGATTTTGACCTAAGCGGTTTACAGGTGAGAAATTGAAGAAGACATTCTCTTCTAACGCTAAATGGTGGCAATTACGGAAGGAAATTAATCGTCTGTCAACTGGAATATAAATTTGAATACTGTTGCACCAATTAATCATAAGCCCAATGGGCTGGGTGATTAATTGGAAGTGTGAATAGAATTTTATAAGCCTAATGGACTGGGTAAAATTTGTTGATTTAAAGTGATAATTATGGAGAGTGTTGGGTAAATTTTTGTAAGCCTTATGGGCTGAGCAAATATTGTTTTTGGCTTAAAAAATAATAATATATATATATATAAAGAAAGAAAAAAATTAAAAAAAAAAATAAAAAAACTTGGTGGCCAAGTTAGCCAACTTGGTGGCCAAGTTAGCCAACTTGGTGGCCAAGTTAGCCAACTTGGTAACCAAGTTAAGCCAACTTGGTTTCCAAGTTTTGACTAACTTGGTGACCAAGTCAAAAACAACTATATAAACCCCCTTTGATCTCTCCATAAGCTCACCACTTCTCTTTATCTCACTTCACATAAAAGACAACTTCTCTCTCTAGAATTCTCTTTAGGTTTTTTCTTCTTTTTAAAGTAAGTGTCTCGAGAGTATATCGTAGTAGTTAGTTCGTAGATTCTGTTTCGGGTGTTGCGAAACGGTCTCATCACGGTTGTATCCCGGGATTCAAAAATCGCATAAAACCGTCACACATTACGGGCGATTTATTGAGTTAAGGAAAAAGATCAAATCTCGACTCCGTGAATTTCGTCTATTTCTTAAACGTTTTTAATCTTTATATTATCGTTTATTTGTTTTTGGTTACGTAATTTTCAATCAGGATTCTCGCGGTCCTACAATCTTAACTCAATAAATCCGCTTCATGCTTATCGCTTGAATCGGATTGAATATTGCGAACAATTTAAAAAAAAAAAAAACGATTTTATAAAATGGTTTTACAAAACGTTTTTTAAATTGATCTGAAAACAGTCCTAAGAACGCTCTTTAGCTATTCTTTAGAACATTTTGATCTAATAAGACGAATCGTATTAAGAAACGATTTACGCGACAGTCTTTGACAGGTTCGCGATCTCGTTTTTCTTAATTAAAAGAGAAAAAAAAAAAAAAAGACGTTTAAGAACGCCTTACAGGTGATTTCTGGGAACAGCTATTAACGTTTAAGAACGCTATACGCGATTTCTGAAAAACGTTTATTGTGATTTAATAGTTTTAATCGCTCATTTGAATTGGGTTCTCAATACTTACTGCGGTTTGTATTTTGTGAACAGATTCCATCATGACTAACGATGATATCAACACCAACGTCATTGGGGCGAACGGCGGCTCAACCAGTGAGATGACAACCCAACCCGGGAATGGTCAACCACTTGTAGTGCTGCCTACACAAGTTCCGACTGTTCCTAGCAACATTAACGGACTTCAGCCCGACAAGTTCGATGGAACGAACTTCAAGCAGTGGCAGCAGAGGATGCACTTCTTTCTGACCACTCTGAATCTGGCCAAATATCTTACTGAGGTCGAACCAGTGTTACCTGCGGTCAATACTGATCCAAGGGCGTTTGCTAGCCTTGAAGCATGGAGGCATGGTGACTTCTTATGCAAAGGTTACATTCAAAACCGTCTGGTGGACCAACTGTTTAGTGTTTACAGTGAGGTCAAAACTTCCAAAGATCTGTGGGATTCTCTGGAAAAGAAATATAAGTCCTTCAATGTAGGCTCTGGGAAATTTGCTACGTCAAAATTTCTCAAATTCGTGATGGTCGATTCTCGACCTATCATGGATCAAGTGCATGAGCTACAACTGATCTTTCAAGAGATCTCTGAAGAAGGAATGAAGCTATGTGAAACTTTCACGGTGAATTGCTTCATTGAGAAGCTTCCGCCTAGTTGGGCAGACTTCAAAAACTATCTTGCTTACAAGCAAAAGGCTTTGACGGTGGCAAATCTGATTACCAGGCTTCAAAATGAATCACTAAAACGTGATAAAGAGGGGCTAATCTATACTCATGATGCTAATGTAGCTGAGCACAAGAATAAGGGTAAAGGAGAAGGCAAGATTTCAAAAGTCTGGGCCGAATAAGCTTTCCTACCAAGCCTCTACGAGCTTTAAGAAACAAGCTCAACCTTCCACAAACAACAAATTCACTGGGAAGTGTAACTATTGTGGCAAGATGGGACATAAATCCTCGGAATGTCGGAGGAAGGCTATGGGGAAAAATCAAGCCAACCTGACTGAAGCTGATCTGTGTGTTGTGGTCACAGAAGCTAACATAGTTGAAGGTAACCCAAAAGAATGGTGGTACGACACAGGTGCCACTACACACATCTGCATTGACAGAGAGATGTTCAGTACCTATCAGAAGTGTACGTCTGGCGATCAAGTGAAGATGGGAAACGTCTCCCAGTCGAAGATCGAAGGTATTGGAAAAGTTGTGCTAAAGCTGACTTCAGGCATGGAGGTCACTCTTACCAACGTGAAGCATGTTCCAGACATGAGGAAGAATCTGATTTCCGGATCTCTTATGAGTAAGCACGGTTTTGGAATCAACTTCGAATCTGACCAGCTGATCCTCAGGAAGAATGGTGTTTTTATTGGAAAAGGTTTTGTTAAATTTGGACTAGTCAAAATGTGTGTAATGACAGTCCTTAAGAAAAACGATGTACCTGCTTCCAAAGTTTCAATGAATAAGAATCCAGTTGCTTATTTGGTTGAGTCTTCTAATATTTGGCATGAACGTTTAGGACATGTAAATTATAAATCTGTGCAAAGATTGATGAATCTAAACATGATCCCAAAGTCCAAAATTAGCAAAGACAAATGTGAAGTTTGTGTTCAAGCAAAACTCACAAAAACACCATCACCTCATGTTGAACGAACAACCGAACCTCTAAGTTTAATACACACAGATTTGTGCGACTTGAAGTATGTACAAACTAGAGGCGGTAAAAAATATTTTGTGACTTTCATAGATGATTGCACAAGATATTGCTACGTATACTTGTTACGTAGTAAAGACGAAGTCTTGGACAAATTCAAAGAGTATAAACTCGAAGTTGAAAACCAACTGGAAAAGACTATCAAAATAGTCAGAAGTGATAGAGGAGGTGAATATGATGGGCCATTCAATGCGTTTTGTCAAGTAAATGGTATTATCCATCAAACGACCGCTCCCTATTCACCAGAATCAAACGGAGTTGCAGAAAGAAAGAACCAAACTCTAAAGGAAATGATGAATGCAATGTTGCAAGATTCTGGCCAAGCCCAGAATCTGTGGGGGGAAGCACTGCTCACCACAAATTGTATCCTCAACAAAATACCTCATAAGGTAACTGGCAAAACGCCGTATGAACTTTAGAAAGGTAATGTACCTTCGTACAAATACCTCAAAGTGTGGGGGTGCTTGGCAAAAGTCGGAGTGCCACCTCCTAAAAAGGTCACGATTGGACCCAAATCCGTTGATGATGTATTCATTGGTTATGCACACAACAGTAGTGCTATATCGGTTTCTGGTAATCAAATCAGATATACCAGACATCCATGTCAATACGATCATGGAATCAAGGAATGCTTCATTCTTTGAAGACATATTTCCTTGTAAGGATAAGCAATATCCTAAACGCACTCGTGAACAAAGAGATGCGATTACCTCCACAGTTGAGGTAAGTACTTCTGGAACTTCTGTAACTGAAACAGAAGATGCTGAAGACAAACCTAGACGAAGCAAGAGAGTTCGCAAGGAAAAGTCTTTCGGTGAAGATTTCATGATGGTATTTCTCGCTGAGAATGAGCCGAGATCTTACACAGAAGCCATGTCTACCCCCGACGCAGACTTCTGGAAAGAAGCCGTCAATAGTGAATTTGATTCAATAATTCAAAATCATACCTACGAGATAGTTGATTTACCTCAAGGATTTAAAGCATTAGGGTGTAGATGGCTATTCAAAACCAAGTTGAAAACAGATGGCTCAGTTGATAAGCACAAGGCCAGACTTGTGGTGCAAGGATTCAGACAAAAAGAAGGTCTTGATTTCTTCGACACTTATTCTCCAGTGACGAGAATAACTTCAATCCGACTTCTGATTGCAATTGCAGCCTTAAGAGACTTGGAAATCCATCAGATGGATGTTAAAACTGTCTTTTTAAACGGAGATTTAGAAGAGGAGATATACATGAAACAACCTGAAGGTTTCGTGGTTCCGGGTCAAGAACACAAAGTCTGTAGGCTCGTGAAGTCGTTGTATGGGCTGAAGCAAGCTCCGAAACAATGGCATGAGAAATTTGACAGCGTGATGATGTCAAATGGTTTCAGCATCAATGAATGTGATAAATGCATTTACTTCAAATATACTCCTAGTGAGTATATTATGTTGTGCTTGTATGTAGATGACATGCTCATCATCGGCAGCAACAAAGATATCATCCAACAAACCAAGAACATGCTCAATGGTCGGTTCGACATGAAAGACATGGGTCTTGCGGATGTTATTCTTGGCATTAAAATCACAAGGACTCCTGGTGGGATAACTTTATCTCAGGATCATTATGCTGACAAGATACTCGAGAGGTTTAAGACCTACTCTAGTGGAACCGCAAAAACTCCAGTAGACACTATGTTGCACTTGACCAAGAACACAGGCGAGGCAGTGTCACAAGTGGAGTATGCACGGGTAATTGGGAGTCTGATGTACTTAACTAATTGTACAAGGCCTGATCTGGCGCATGCGGTTAACGTATTAAGTCGTTACACAAGTAATCCAGGTCATACACACTGGAAAGCCATAACAAGGGTATTAAATTATATACGATACACCAAAAGTTATGGGCTGCACTACGGTAAAGAACCAGCAGTCTTGGAAGGATACAGTGATGCAAACTGGATATCCGACTCAAAGAACTCAAAATCCACAAGTGGATATGTCTTTACGCTTGGAGGTGCAGCGATATCTTGGAAATCTTCCAAACAAACATTATTAGCCAGATCAACCATGGAATCTGAGTTCATTGCTTTAGACAAAGCGGCAGAAGAAGCAGAATGGCTTCGTAACTTCTTGGAAGATATTCCAATGTGGGAGAAACCAGTCCCAGCTCTACGCATACACTGCGATAGTCAATCGGCTATAGCTCGGGCACTGAATACTCTATATAATGGCAAATCGCGTCACATTAGACGACGACATAAGACCATTAGACACTTGATCTCGACCGGTGTTATATCTGTTAATTACATCAAGTCAGCTGACAACCTTGCGGACCCGTTTACCAAAGGTTTACCAAGAGATCAAGTATTAAAATCATCAAAGGGAATAGGTTTATTGCCTATGGATAAGAAGATACTTGATGGAAACCCCACCAACGAGATTGGAGATCCCAAGATGTCGGTTCAAAGGGACAACTAAATCAAGTAGAATCTGATTAAAGCACTGAAAATTACTCAGTTCCCAAGATGACAAACAGTGCTTCCTGTAAATATTTAAGGTAAAGCAATGGCTTTTTAATGAGATAAGACCATAAACCTTCATATATATGTATATAGAGTATAACAGGATACTTTCTGTATATATGATAGGTTCTAATGGCAATCACCTAGTGAGTGTGAAATGTGGCCGTTTCTAGGAGAATGAAGTTTGGGCTATACTCTCCAAGTTCACTCACGACCAACCAGGCAAGTTCATGGCCAAAATGAACTCAATAGAGAACTTAACTCTACGAGAAAACGCAGCTGGGTTATATCTGTTGTCTCGGTTTACACAAACTTCGGGTGGTTCAAGACATCACGTTCACCTCCTGAAAAGTAAATCCGACAGGTATTAACAGTGAGTAGTTCAAGGCTGAAATATGCTACTACATCATATACAGTTAGTTTTTCGTTTATACTCTCGAAAAGTCCGCCTGTCTAGTTTAGTGTTAGGTCTAGTTGTAGAGTCGATCGAGTCTGTTTAGTCTATCGAGTCTTCTAATTTTTAGAGTAACTTCTATTCATGTGGGGGATTGTTGGACCAATTAATCATAAGCCCAATGGGCTGGGTGATTAATTGGAAGTGTGAATAGAATTTTATAAGCCTAATGGGCTGGGTAAAATTTGTTGATTTAAAGTGATAATTATGGAGAGTGTTGAGTAAATTTTTGTAAGCCTTATGGGCTGAGCAAATATTGTTTTTGGCTTTAAAATATATATATATATATATATATATATTTTTTTTTTTAAATATATATATATATAAAGAAAAAAAAATTAAAAAAAAAATAAAGAAACTTGGTGGCCAAGTTAGCCAATTTGGTGGCCAAGTTAGCCAACTTGGTGACCAAGTTAAGCCAACTTGGTGACCAAGTTAAGCCAACTTGGTGACCAAGTTAAGCCAACTTGGTTTCCAAGTTTTGACTAACTTGGTGACCAAGTCAAAAACAACTATATAAACCCCCTTTGATCTCTCCATAAGCTCACCACTTCTCTTTATCTCACTTCACATAAAAGGCAACTTCTCTCTCTAGAATTCTCTTTAGTTTTTTTTTTCTTTTTAAAATAAGTGTCTCGAGAGTATATCGTAGTAGTTAGTTCGTAGATTCTGTTTCAGGTGTTGCGAAAAGGTCTCATCACGGTTGTATTCTGGGATTCAAAAATCGCATAAAACCGTCACACATTACGGGCGATTTATTGAGTTAAGGAAAGAGATCAAATCTCGACTCCGTGAATTTCGTCTATTTCCTTACGATTTCTTAAACGTTTTTAATCTTTATATTATCGTTTATTTGCTTTTGGTTTCATAATTTTCAATCAGGATTCTCGCGGTCCTACAAATACTTCTTGCATTCTGTGTAAATCCAATATAAATCATTTGTTTTTCATATATAATGCCGGTACTCTAATTTTTTTTTTTGGTAAATGTTGGTGCGAGGAATATTAAAGGAGAAATACTCGGCTGGTTAGAATAGCCTCTCACTCACCTGATCCAGAACATTGGATGGGGAAAAAAACTTTTTTAGAATGAAGTATGTTTTTCAAACTACAGCCCATATCATTTGGAATGAACGGAAGATATAGTGATACACACAACCCTTAAGCAGTTTACAAAGTCTATCAACAAAATAGTAAGAAACAGTCTCAGTTTTATCCGGTTATTTGGTAAGGACAAAAATAAGGATTTAAGAACCGGTTCTTAATTTTTTCTTTGTTAATGTTAAAAACCGGTTCTTAACTTCCGCTAAGAACCCCTTTCTAAGAACCTCTCAATAGACATGCCCTAAGGGATTAGTTTGATATAAGAATAACTCCATAACTCTTTTGGATATATTTACTATTTCATGTTTTTATTCTTTTTTGTTTGTAAATCTTAAAAAAAAAAAATCCATCTAATCTATTAAAAGGAGCATACAAATATAAATTACCCATTAATTTTTAACTTATTTACAATGGTATGCCACTGAAGTTATTAATTAACCTATCTTTTAGGATTTTTTGTCTTTTCAAGTTTAATTAATGCATTTCTTTAAATTAAAGTACAACAAATTGGGTACAACTTATTTAAGTAAAATTTCATATAATCATGCTAAACAATAAATTATACTTAATCAATGCCAAAAATATAATAAGATATTCATAAAAACGGGTTGGTTATTTTTTTTATTGATATATTAACTATATCCAAAAACACAATAAAGTTATAAAGATACATAATATAAAACACGAAATTATAAATAATATATTAAATTATTTGATTGTATAAATCAAATATAGCCATACAATTTTTTTTAATTTACATTAAAATTTTGATCCGTAAAAATACATTTGCACGAATACACGAATCTATATTTAAAAATATAGTAAATACCCTTGACGGATATAAAAAAGTATTCATTATAAATTATAAAATTATTGTGTTTCGAAAATATATTAAACAATTATTTAATACAGATAAATTTTTAAAATATTTATTATCATTTATATAAGATCAATAATTAAAAAAAAAAAAAATGAATACCCGCGCGGGTGCGCAGATCAAGCTCTAGTTTATAGTAAATTAAAAGTTTGTTGTTGAGTAAGATTTACATTCGTTAATAAAAATACTTTTAATAATCAAAACATTTTTTGAATAATCAAAACATATTTAACGAGATATTATTATGTCGATCGATATGAGAAAGAAAAAAATTATATGTTTTGCTAAAATAATTTGTAATTAACTGCAAAGTAGTAATAAGCACACACATAAATAGATATTAGGGGCGGGCAAGGATTTAATATTAATATTGTCAGTATTTATAATTTGCTCTATATTTTACGGATATTTAATTTTTCATTTTTTTTTTGCTTCAAAAAAATATGGATATCCAGTTTACGGATATTCAAAAAAATTTACAGACAATTACAAATATTTGTGAATATTTATGGATATATCATCCACTTTGTTCAACACAAATAAATCTAGAAAAAAATTTACAAGTTTATTTTCCAAAAATATATTTTACAGAATATAAAGTAAAAAGTAAATATTAGTGAAACAATATGTTTCAAACAATATGTTTCACAATTTTAAAAATTATTAAATTTCTTATAAGATATAAATTTTAGAAACACTGTAGTTTTTATATTCCTTTCTTAATTTAATACTTTATAAGTAATTTTATAAATAAAACTATATGTTAAAATAATAATTATATAAAATTATACATTTAAATTTTAAACTTTATTGTAGATATACATCTATTTATATCAAAGTCAGAAAAAGTATATATCAGATCTAAATTTTTTATTTTTTATTTGTTTCTAATGGATAATAATTTTTCATATTTATTTTTCTTTGAAAACTTATGGATATTCAAATTTTTTGGATCGAATTAAAAAAGAGCAAATTAGGTCAAAAACATAGAAAGATATGGAAATTAGGTAAATAGGAAAGAGAAAGAATATGTAAGAATGTGTCAGGTTTGAGAGTTATAGAAAGATGAGCATACCCTCTATATGTGGACGCTTCATCTTTTAGCTAGTAGGTTCCTAGGGTTAGAATCTGACAGAAGATTTTAGATAGATTTAGCGTTGTAGCAAAGATTTGGTTAGGATACTGGGAGGTTGCATCAGTAAACGATAAACTACAGTTATTAATTTGCTTTTACCCTGTACAACAAATTTATGACGCATACTACATTTATCAGAGAGCTACGAATAGTGAATTCAACATTTATGTTGAAATGTTATTGCAATTCAAGAATCGTTTTGGTTCTGTAGTGTGCCAATGGTCACAAAAAATAGTTTTGCTTATCAGAAAGCAAAGGTGAGAAATATGTTATATATATGTGTATAATCTTTAGACGGTTAATACAAATACTAGAGATGTTAATAATAATAGTACCAACTATATCATGTGACCGGCTAATAAATTATATAATGGTCTATTATTTAAATAACCGGTAAATAGATTCATTCTTAGGATAGTGCATAGTGAGATTTCTAATGGATTGTGAAAATCTAATTTATTTACCAACACTTTTGTTCATAAGACGATTCTTAAATTTTGTTAGCCGGCTAACAATGTTAAATTATTCTGTCCAATACATTATGTAACCATCTATTATTTTGGTTTGCTAAAATGCACGAAAAGAAATTTTAGCCGTCTAACACAAGTTACAATACAATTTTTTTTTTAAACAGTGTAAAAATAATTTTTGTATGTGTACTGGTAATGTTAATGGCATTGGCATAGCCAAATAAAATTCCCTCGATTGAGAATCATCTTCTACTCAGACAACCAAACACACATATTTCGATCAACCAAACGATGAGCCATGCGGTCACCATCTCCCTCGTTTAAACCTTAAATATTCATTAATAATGCATCAAAAGCGTAGTTATATATCTTTCTACCATAAATCCATCCCAAAACTAATTCGACTCATCATTTACAAATTCATTTTTCCGTAATATGTTTACGAAATGTTGTTAGCCAGGCTAACAATATTAAGCATCCTAACTAATAAATTATGTAACCATCTATTTTTTTTTGGTTTGTGAGCTGCACCACAAAATTATTGTAACCGTCTAACACAACTTACATTACAATTTCCTTATTTATAAACCGTGTAAATGAAATGATATCCGTCTATGTACTGGTTCTATCAAATGGATAAAAGTAAAATAATAATTGGCTAAAATTTATATTATCTCGAAAATATATGTAAATGTCTATCCAACAAGAACAATATCTGTCAGAACATGCATTTTTATTAGATCACTTTTGATCACTTTCTTCTTCTTCAACCTCTTCACAATTCTCCAGCAATGGAGGATTCAAACCAGTCTCATCTCTCTCTGATACTTCGTTCTTGATTTTAACATCAGAGAACGAGCAAGAATTTACACTCATCAATCTGTGTAGGGATCGAGCATGAGAATTTATTACCAGATAGATCTAAAGTGACGAGGTAAGGAAGTCACAAGCAGATTTGAGAAAGAATCTTACTGGAAAGATTGTTTCCTGAGAGATGTAGAGACTGTAAGCTGCGACAGAGCTTGAGAGACTCAGGATTGTGACCGGTGAGTTGCATAGATTGGAGCTGAAGAGATATAATGTGATTCTCTTGCATGTTTCAGCATGAAAAAACAGTGTGCTAGCTTGCAAATCTATGAATATGATGAGTTAGATGGAAATGAAGTTTATCTGGAGAGATGAAAGAAAAGAACATAAAGAGTTTATTTGGAGAGATGATTGTGGAAAAATGTGAACTGATTTTAAAATCAATTAATAGTGAAACAGAGCGGAAAATAAATATGGACTAAAAGATATTAGAGTTGTGTATAAAGAAATGTTGAGACAGTATCTTTGCACTAGATCTTTAAACTAGCCCTTTGCATATCTTGGTATAAGATTGTGTCTACTAATAGCATATAATGAGGTGTCTACTGGGTAAGGGTGTCAGTGTAAAATCACAAGGATGCACAGTGTCAGTTTCGATCAGATGGGTATAATACTAAATATAGGTAAGTCTTTTGGTATACCTCCTAATTTCTCTTAAAAAGTAAATAATAAATCAAATAAAAATTAACAAATAAAGAAATGGTGTGCGGCTAAAATTTTTTTGGTCTTTGTGCCGCGCGCACATTATTTCTTTTAGTAGTAACATTTTTATGTTTGTATTATTAACGAAATGTAGTAACATAAGCCAAAACGTTTCTGCTTCAGATCAATCTCATTTCTTTTAAAAGTTCATAAAATAAAGGACGATTTAGCTTACATATATATTATATAGAAACTCATAAGAGATTACATAAGTAGACTTCTAATGACGGCTGCTTCAGGACTATCTTCATCGATAGATTCGAGAAGCTGAGACAAACGCTCGCTGAGGTTGTCAACTTCTCTGTTCAAGTTTCGTATGTAGTTGCATGTCTCTTGCAGCACTTTCGAGGCTGAGACCTATTATATAATTAATCAAAATGTGTCATATGTATATAATATATATACATCCATGCATGATTTGTGTATGTAGATACATACATGTCGATGGTTTTGATGGGAAATGTATGTCTATGTATTTAAATATGTGGAAGGAAAATGGTGTGAGTATTATTATGTTCTTTGATGTCCGGAGTCAAAAAGTTCCGACTTTTTTTTTCTTTTGTTTGATTTTTGTGCCCTGTCTTCTTTTAATAAAACGTTTGTTTTGGATAAAAGAGGTTTACTTGAAGGATAATGTGAATGGTCCTTGTAAATGAATATATTTCTCTATCTTTTAGCCCAAAAATTGAATATATGTCATTATGTCTTGACCACAAAAAATGAATATGTTTACGTATAATCTATGTGTGTGTTACCTTATCGGAACGACGGCGATGGCCAATCTCCGGCAAAATCTGACGGAGCTTAGTTACAAGGTCGATGATTTGATCATCAGAGATCCTGGGATCAATTGAAGACTGCCTTGATCTTCTGTTTGACATGTTCAACAATGTAGCAAAACAACTCTTAAGTTGTTTGTTTTTACTCTGACTGGGTTGTAGAATTGTTTAAGAAATTGAGAAATGAGCTATGTGGCAAATAGGTATATAGCTTTTATAAGGTCTAAAATTGAAAAGAAAAGATTAAGAAGAAAAAAGAAAGGGGGGATGATGAATATAAGAGAGTGTTTTGGGGGCTTTGAATAGACACTTGAAATAAATAGAAGAGACTGAGATAAGAGAGATTTAAATAGTCCAAAGGACCACAAGAAAGAGAAATAAACCTCGACAATGATGTCACGAGGGAAGAAAGCGATAGGTTTACCACAAATCTCGATTTCATTTTTGGGCTTTTTACAAATATAACTCAAAACTCAAAGGTCAAACACAAAATTAATCTATAATTTTGTTGAAACTTTTTTTATCTATTCATCCTAAAAGTTCAGATTATTCATGAAAATACTATTATTATTTTTCCAAAATGAGTATTTTATTCTATCATTCTCATATTCATCAAGTATTTACAATATTGTCATTGCTATCAATACACCAACCACCAAGAACAACCAATTTGAAACTCATAATGCATTTCAAAATCGATTTTCACTCATTCTATCTCATTTTTATCCACTAAAAACAACTTCTCTTTCACTTTGTCTCTATATTCATCAATTAAGCCAAGATTTTGATTCTAAAATTTTTAAGATTCATAGAACCATTCGATCCATTCAAGCTCATGATTCTTGGTGGATCTCTTTCGTTTGAGCTTATGTGTGTTTGGAGAAGATAAGGAAATTATCTCACTAATTTAAGGTATGAAATCAATTTTTTTTTCAGATCTGTTAGCCAAGAAAACTTTCTTATTAGTCTTTTGGCAGTATAAGACTTACACGAAAGTATTTTTGTCTATGTAGAGATTAGTTTTGTAGTTGACTTTTATGTGTGTTTTTAAAGACGACTTCTCTGGAACTCTTCCACTTTTCTTTGTTAATAAAAAAATCTCAAAAATACCCGAGGCGATTTCCGTGTAAGTCGTTTAGGATAAACATGTTAATTTTGCAATTGATTGTATATTGTGTCGTAAGTTTGACTTTCTTTAAACGACATACAAGAAAATCTTTTGTTAGAAGATTTGCCTATAACTCTTCTGAACTCTCAATGGAAGTCTTCCCTATAACTCTTCTGAACTCTCAATGAAAATCTTTTCATTGTTGATAAAAGTCGTCTCAAGTTACTTTTACAGTTGAAAAATAAAACTTAACTATTTAATTTTAGCTAGATGACTTCCATGTAAATCTCCCTTTCACTTTTTTGTTTCTTTTTCCATACATATGTCCGAGCCTTACGTTTTTATTTCGCATCAAGTGGACTATAACGGATATTGGTACCAATGACAGTGTCGAAGTCAAGCTTTTCCACTACATTTCAATCATCTCATAGTCATTGTGTGTCTAAGATGATATATGGTGCATTAATAAAGGTTTTCAATTCAAATTGTATTTAAAATATATATTTTTAATTATTTTAAATTTTTATTATTTTCTTAAAAATATTTTAATATAAATTTTAGTTTAGTTGAACATAAATAATTTTTTATCTATTTCTTTTAGATAAAATATATTAAATAATCTTGTATAAAATTAATTAAAAATATTGATTTAAAAGTTATATAATTATCAAAAACTAAAACTAAACAGTATTTATAATTTTTTGTAGATATATAAAAGAAACTAATAATATTATAATTAAAATTTATAATTTTTTAAAAAATGGTAAAAGAAAAATTGAAAATCTTTTAAAAATAAAATTGTATAGTTATAAAAGTAGAAATCTATAATATTTCAAAATTTGTAATATTATTATATTTTATTATTATATTATCTAATGTCATATTTGAATAGCTTTACTTTAATGATGATGTATAATTTACTATGATATTCTAAAAGATATACTAAATATAAATAAGTATTAAATGTAGTTGTCCATGTCACATTTGAGCATAAACCATGTCATTATTTTTAACATGACATGTCATATTTATTTAGTAAAAATAATTGTAAAAAAGACATGTGTTAAAATCACTTTACAAATAATATCTATGAAATGGGATGGGATATCATTTTCCATATATTCTGAAAATTAGTCTTCTTGTTATTAGTTGCTATCTTTTTTAAAACTGATAATTGCTTAATACCAATCAAATCCACAAATTGATATATTCAATGGTTTAATTATATCAAAAACTACTAATTGCATATGTTTATAGTATTATCTACAGTGTATTACTCTGTTTTTTTTCTCTCTCTAAAAATGAGTAATTTGAAAATTAAACTAAACTTTGTTGCAATTCCACAAAATTTTGGAAAAAAAAATGAGCAATGTTTATGATTAGTCTATTTTGGAGTAAACTTATTCATATTCCATTGCAAAATAGAAAAAGAAAATTGAAATGAAGTTGGAAATACTTATAGTCAGAAATTTTACACTGAAGTTATATTTAAAATATGAATGTTAGTTGGAGACTGTTAGTTATTATAATAATATAGTTTCCTATATAGGATAAATAAATTTGTGGGTACTAAAAAGGTTGTAATATTTTAAATGTGTTGTATAATTGACGGAGATTTGGAATAGTTAAATAAATAAAACGAAGAGTTCCCAGAGATGGGGTTGATGAACGTCAAGGGGGGTTTAAGATAAGTGTTTCATGTTGATCTAACATTGTGGCCCTTCATCTGCAATGTCACAATAAAGCAAATACCATGTGATGACATGACTTTTCATTTCATTTCATTTAAAATTTTCATAACACTAGAATTCATATTATGGTCTGGCTAATTACTCTCAGTCGTCTATAGAAAATTTTACCCCATTTGTATCATAGTATTGGGAACTTCGCGCTAACTACTATATATCCAAATACATTTATCATATTTATTAGCCAATATAGAACAAATGTTCAATAAAAATAGTAAGTTTTACAAGTTTTTCAGTTAATATATTATGCACAATTCTATATGTTTTATGTTTGTTTGTGATTAAAATAGTTTATTTTCTTATAAAAAATCTTAGAAACTAAAAAATTTGATGAAAATATTTTTAAAAAATAATTAACCCGTTGGCTCGAATAAAACTCAAAAAACGATGAAAACATATAAAACAAAATATATTGTTGATCTAACTCTTGGTGCATGGAGAGAACTCGCTCTCAGTTCTTCTATATCCCATATTTCACATGCCACCTAGCTTTCATCTTCTGCTCTGCCTCTCACGCCTCACTGCGTTGTGAGAGGGTTCTCTCTTCTCTGCAACCAATTTCGCCTTTCCGGTGGGTTTGGTCGGTTGGTGGTGAAGTTCCTAAGTTTTTGTGTGTTCATGCTCGATCCATTTGGCATCAAGGTCCTATGTTGCTTTTGTCACATGTGAGACAATTTTCATGGCTGGTTCCAGACAGCTCGGGATGGCATCGCTGTCTACATTTTTGGCTCGTTGTGTCTTCGTGGTTGGAGCTCTCCTGGACTTCTTGTTGTCTAAGGTGGTATGGAGTGGGTTGTCGAGGTGGTATGACAGTTTCAATTCCTCTTGTAATCCTTCCTTTGTGGATTCTAATCCATCGACGACTAAGTTGTCTTGGTTATTTATTGGTTTTAATCTTCTAACTTAGTTTATGGGTTTCATATTTGCACTAGTAAATTATTTTGACATAGCCACAACATTTCCATGGAAGAATTGTGGCTGAATTGAAAAAATTATGGCTTAACCACAATTAGCCACGTTTGAGAAATAGTCACAATTTCAGAAAAATCATGACTAAACCGTAGCTAAAATAGCTACGGTTTAAGCACAAAATAAAATATGGCTATGATAAATACGTTTAGCCACGTAAATAGTGGCCATACAAGTAGCCACGTTTTGCCATGTCTACTTATATGGCTATAGTTTTATCCATGGTGTACCCACTTTTTTCGTTGTTGTATACAAAAACCTAATTCTATAGCCTAAACCTCAAATTTAAACCTACCTACAAAACAATAAATCAAATATTTTCAAAATTACAATCTAAATCTTAAACTTTAACTCCATATATGTAAATTACTCCAAATCAAATATTAAAATTCAAATCTTATAAAATCAAACATTTAATCTCAACCCTATACTTAAACTACATTCCTGAAGTCCTATATCATAAATACAAACTTCAACTACAATATTTTAAACTTAAACACTAAATATTAAACATGAAACTCTAAACTTAATATTTTCAAAACTTAATCTCAAACCACATGCTTAGTTTTAAATTTTAAATCTTAAACATAAACCACAAACTTCAAACTCTATATCATAAAACATCAACCTTAATTCTAAATATATATAATTGCTATAATGTATATACTCCAACTATATAAAACATTATAACATAATAACTATATATATTATAAATCATTAATCAGTATCCTTTAAATCTTAACCCCATTCCTTATATTCTTCGAACTGTAAATCCTAAATTATTAAACTGTAAAATATAAAATATATTTTCAAAAGAATAAATTAATATTAATCTTTAAAATATTCTCTTTCATTTTATGTTTACATATTTTTTTAAAAAAATTTCCTTCATATAAAATAAAAACTAAAATAGAATTAAAAATAATTCACTATCTCTCATGTCAAAAAAGAATTATCTCTTTTTTCATTTTCTATTGGCTGAAACAAAAGGTGCGAGGATTGCTATATTGACCATTGATTGGATTTAATCAATGGTCTAGATTTATCTAATATGTGTTTTTTTCTCCTCTTTCTCCTTGATGATATCATTGTTCGTTTCTTTCTCTCAATGTCCAGATTTGCCTGATGTCCATTTTTTTCCTTCTGTTTAATTTCATGTAACCATAACTTCTTAATGTTTGATTTTGTGGCACTGAATCATCTGAGGCGGTTGACTTGCAGCGAAGACTGTAACATCCCAAATCCACTAGCCCAATTTTTTTTTATTGTTTTAAGGGTGCGTATTAGGTCAAGATCCCATTAGAATTAAAACCCTAAGTTTCTCCTTCTTTCCTATAAAAGAGGTGCCTCTTTTCCTTTTCTAATAAGAGAGAAATAGAGCAAAACCCTACAAAGATCTCAAGCCGTTGAGCTGTCGAGCAACCCAATACCTAGCCGCCGGCCATCATCTTTGCCGACCACCACTGGCGCCGGACATCCTCTATCAACGTCTTTGTTTTGCTTCCCGCTTGTCATCTTTTCTCGTCATTCATCAGATTGTTCGGTAAGCATCCAATCTACATGTTCTTTTTCTTCCTCCGAACTATTTATCACTGGGTGGGACAGATCTGATTCCTAATCCCTTTTCCCATAGTTTGTTTAGTGTGAATTGCAGATCTGTAGTTGTGTGGCTGTGTTCTTCTCGTTCTTCTAGATTTGGATAAGTGTTGGAGAGTAAGGATAAGTTGAGGATTGTGTGTTATGAAAAAAGTTTGTAGTTTCCTAGAACTTACTCTCACTGAGTATTCTGATACTCACTCCTCTCCTTGCAAGTACGTACGAGAATGTGCAAGAGCAGGAGTTCTGGGTGGTGCTATCTTTTGGGAAGAATTTGGATTTTAGTTTTCTTAAAGATTTCATTAAGTTATTTAAATACTTCAGTACTATTTAATATTAGTTTAACTTAAGTGTAGGACGATTTATTTTTCATAAATGAAGCGCTGAACCATAAATGAAGTTATGGTTAAGGTTTGTTAAAAGTTCTAGGGACGGGTGTTACAGAGGCGAAGACGTGGAGAGGGAGATCTAGTGTGGAAGATGGCAGAAACCTGGAGGAAATTAAGCTCCAGTGTAGAAGACGACGCCTACGTGGAGAAGGGACGAACCTGTGGAAGATGACGACAAACCTGTGGAAGACTACGAACGGTAGTGAACGTCGGAGGTGCGGCAGAGGTGGTGTTGGATTTTATATAGGAAGAAAAGGATGGAGCGGAGGTGGTGTTGGATATAGCAGAGGTGGATGGAACAATCTTGACGGCGATGGATGTGTAGAGTGGCGGTGCTTATGTTGCCGTCTCCAATGGAGCGGCGGGTATTCCATCGAGATATCACCGATAATTCTTTTTCTTGTATTTTTTTGTTTATTTGTATTTATGTATTTGTATATTTATATTTATGAATTTTATATTACATAAATATATTTAACTAATTATATATATATATATATATATATGTGTATATATACAGATTTAAATTAATTGATATTTATTTTTATAAATAATTATTGATTCTTTTTTTTTGAAACAGTCAAGAAAACTATGATTAAATAGTTGTTATAGCCACAATTAATATGTGGTGTGTCTAAAATAGCCACGAAAGTGTAGTGGTAAAACCATGGCTAAATAGTCACGATTAGCGACTGTTTTTCCTAAACCACAAAGCTATAGCCACGATTTTGCCAAAACTGAAAATCTTAGATTTGTTCCATATACCCATAATTTTTGGTTCTATAGCCACGATTTTGCGGTGGGCATGCCGCGGCTGGCGCGATTATCGTCTCTGCTTGCAGTCTTACCTTCATTGGGATTGGGGTGTTTTCTTGTCTCTCTTTTTGCCTTGTGATGTTAGAGCATGTTTATTGACAAATACCTTATGTGGTTCTTAAGTGGATCCTAATCAATTATTAATTATTATCATTAAGCTAAGTAACTTTGTTAAGATACACTTTGAAACAGTAGTTCCATACACTTTGTTAGTTATAGTAGTTTATTAGTAGTTTCTTAATTAATGTTTGTAACAATTTAAAAAAAAAAATTAAACATAAACTTTTAATAAAGGTAAATTTTATTTTATTAAATAAAATAAAGTCAAACATAATATTTTCAACATAGATTTTAAAATAAAAACATGAAAACATTAAAACAAAGATTACTAAAATAAACGATAATAACTTGAAAAATACATCGAAGCTCAGTTGTTGTCTTCATCACGTCCAAATTTATGCCATATATGTTCAACCAAATCACCTTTGAATTGTAGATGCGCTTGTCTATCACGAATTCTTATTCGAACACCCATCTGATTTGTGATATTTGTAGGGATATTTGTAGAATAGGTTGGATCAACATGTGAACTTCTGCTACCTTCGCCTTGTTGGAAATCTGAAACATCATATTGAGTGTGTTGATCTCGTTCGTTTTCTACTATCATATTATGGAGTATGATACATGCTCTCATAATCTTCCCGATCTTGACTTTATCCCAAGAAAGTGCTGGATTTTTAACAATGGCAAAGCGAACTTGCAAGACTCCAAAAGCACGCTCGACATCTTTTCGGGCAGCTTCTTGACGTTGAGAAAATAAAACTGCTTTCGTCCTTTTCGAATAGGAATAGATTGAATAAAAGTTGCCCATTTCGGATAAATACCATCGGTGAGATAGTAAGCCAAATGATACTCTCTTCCGTTGACCGAGAAATTGACTTGCGGAGCATGACCATTTATTATGTCATCAAAAACAGGAGAGCGATCAAGAACATTGATATCATTTAAGGTACCTGGAGGTCCAAAAATCGCATGCCATATCCAAAGATCATAAGAAGTAACCGCCTCTATAACGATTGTGGGTTTTCCCAAACCACGAGTATATTGACTTTTCCAAGCAGTGGGACAAATCTTCCACTCCCAGTGCATACAATTGATCCTTCATATCATCCCGAAAAATCCCTGAAGCTCTCCAATATGAAGTAGACGTTGAAGATCATCCGGCATTGGTCTTCTTAGGTACTCATCGCCGATCAAATTTATTATTGCTTCCACAAAATTTTCCACACATAACCGAGCAGTGATTTCACCAAGCCGGAGGTATTCGTCGACCGCATCAAGCGCAGAACCATAAGCCAACACACGGTTAGCTGCTGTTTTTTTGAAGGCAGAGAGACCAAGCCTTCCAGTAACGTCTTGCTTTTGACGAAAGTATTGAACATCATTGGAGAGGCGATCAACAATACACATGAACAATGTCTTGTTCATTCTAAATCGTCGTCGAAATAGATTTTTTGGATATCTTGGAGCGTCACTGAAATAATAATTCCATAACTGGAGATAACCTTCTTCAAGGTTTATTTCAATAAATTCTTGTTTTTTTTTCTTGTTCTCCTTTGGTCTTCTTGATGACCGTAAATATTGCACAAATTCTCAAATGCTTGATCAAAACGTTGATCAAAATATTGATCGAAAGTTTCATCAAACGAATCCTCGAATGTGTTTTGTGATGAAGATGCCATGGTTACAAAATAGAATGAAAGAAGAGATGGAGAATTTTGTTTGAGTTTTGTTAACAAGAAGAGATGGAGAGAATTGTTTGAGTTTTGGTAACAAGAAGAGATGGAGAGATACCTTACATAACAATATATAGCCGATGAATTACAACCCGTGACTTACAAATATCTTACAAAACACTTACAACCCGTGACTTACAAAACACTTACAAAACAACACTTCAAGACAACAACAACTCATTAAACTTCACAACAACCCGTGAACTCATTAAACTTCACAACAACCCGAGCAGTACTAACAACAACAGCAACACTTCACAACAACCCGTGACTTACAAACAACAACAACAACAACCCATGAACTTTGCCTTCTTACAACCTTCAACTTTGTCTTCTTACAACCTGCAAGATGAACTAAGACAATTAATATGAGAACAGAAACTTCAAGACAACAACAACTCATTAAACTTCAACTTAAACATTTATAAGAGAATATAGAACATTACACAGACATCAACAACTCATTAAACTTCAACTTAGCATAGAACCGAGAACATAACTTAAACTAAGACAACAACAACTTAGCATAAAACATTAAACTTCAACTTAGCATAAAACATTAAACATTTAACCGAGAACATAACTTAAACTAAGACAACAACAACTCATTAATCAGCTTCTTCATACTCAAGGAGAGGTTCTTTTTTGGAAATCAGACTCTCCAGCAGGCTCATTTTAGACAAGCGTTCTTTCTGGGTGAGACTTTGTTGTCTTATAGACCACATATACTCAAACTCCTTCATCTCATTCTCCTCAGCCACTGTCTTGTTTACACGGCCCTTAGAAGCTTTTACATTTGGTGGACGCTTAATGTCACCTGCTTGAGAAGTTGAAGAATCTCCACCGTCTTCACACTTTCTTTTTTTTTGCACTGCCGCCCACTTTAGCAGACGATGCCTCACACCACTTCTGGTCGTTCCTCAGCTCTTTCCAAGCATGTTCCAAGAAAAATTTCTTCTTATGGTTGGTATAGAATATTTGTTGTGCTAGTTTGAGCACATCATTTTTATTTTGACCGCTGGTCTTCTCCCTGCTTGCAGCTTCGTAAGCTTCACAAAACTTCCACACAAGATCATTGATCTTGTGCCAACGTTGCTTGCAATGCAAGGCCTCTCTCTCGCAGCCACCATCTTGACGACTTGCAGCAAAATAAGCCGATACTCTAGACCAGAAAGTGCCTGATCTTTGCTCATTGCTAATCACTGGATCTTTACTTGTGTTAAGCCATGAGCTATTGAGCAAAAAATCATCCGCAGGCGTCCACTTACGTCGTTCTCTACGCTGTGTACCAGTCTCTCCACAATCTCCGGTTCCGGTTCCAATAGCTTTTGATGAAGAAAGTGAGACACTCTCTTCATAGTTAGCAAACAAAATGGTTTGTTGGGCTATTAAGCAAGTCAACAAAATTTGAGGTCTGGGAAGATGGATACGAATCTATTTGAGAAGCAAGCTCAAGGAAGAGAAAGAAAATAACAGAGCTAATGCATTGAATTAGAAGATGACATATTTTTATAGGGAAGCTTCAACGCATTGAAGAGAAGCTTCAATGCATTGAAGCTTCAACACAGATTAGACATCTATCTAACCATTAAAAATATTTATTAACCAATGCCAACCATAATCTCATTTCTATCTAACACTTAAACATCAGTTTATTAACTAACCATGCACTGACCCACGAGTTAATGCATTTCAAACCAATACAATGCATTTCAAACCAATAAAATTTGTCAAAGACATTCGCAAACAATTCAACAGAGCAAAGACAGGGGTTTAGCATATTCATCCAGTTCAAATTTTGTTTCAAATCAGAATTAATATCAACATTTGTATACATCTACAAAGATCAAAGACAGATGATTTACCTTTGCGTTTTTGTCTGACAAACCGACAGGATCATGCCCACTTCACGCGTCTTAATCAATCGTGGATCATGGCAGGATCATGCCTCTTGATACATCCATGTAGCGACACAAACACAGAGAACAAATGAAAAAAAATATTAGAAATGGTTTAGCTTTTGATTCCCTTGAGAAAACAAACAAGAATCTAAAACATGCAAAGTTAAAAGAATGAAAGAGACGATTTACCTTTCGATTCAAAGAGAATCAAACAGACGCTTCACCCTTCGTCTCAGAGAGCCGCCATGACAGAGAGATACCCGTTTTCCTTAGTCGAATAGAGCCACCGCTAAAGAGGTCACCGTCTTCATTCCTCGACGAGAGTCACCGAGAGGGAGATGAATCACCTTTCGTCGAGGAGAGCGCCGAGAGAGATAATCGCGGTTTCATTGGAGAGGATAGCCACCGCTTGAGAGCTCGCCGTTGTCCATCGTCGATGAGAGTTGTACACGAAACGTCGACGAGAACCACCGAGAAGGGGAGAAAATCGCCCTTGTCGTCGCACCAGAGACGAAACCGAGAGAAAGAAATGAAAAGAGTTTGTTGTTCTCGTCGACTCCGCCGGTCCGCTAACCAATCACCACTTGACGCGTGGCACAAAGCACCGTCTCTTCGAAACCTTAATTAGGAGACTTACCTTCGTGTTTTCCTCTTTTTTTTTGATTAATTAAGTTAAGCAACTCATTAAGAGTTGCCTATAAACATGTTCTTAGCTAAAACATCCTGCCCCTTATCTATAAGTTTTGATCATCTCTTGTTGCTTGATCAGTATTTTCGCTTCAGATTTTCTTGTATATGGGAATCTTTTAGATTTGATTTTGTCTTTCCCTCTGTTTGCTTTAGGAGGAAGTAGTAAGGCCTCATAGTGTTGATGCGGCTTTTGTTTGCAACTGAGCTCATGTTATTAAGCTTTGTTACTCAATGGCTTCAGAATGGTGATGCGATTCGACTTGGTCAGTGAGTTCATACTATTAATCACCGTTAGGATAGAGGCTGACAAAAATAAAACAATAGGATAGAGAAAAACATGTTAATCCTACCTTTTCAAACTAATTTTTAAAATATTTTAGACGAAGGCACCAAAATATGTTTAAACATTCATTACTGTCAAGCCATATATAGTAGCTTCAGTTCACATTCAGAATATTGTGTATCAATATTTAAGAAAATAAATAAATATGTATACCAAAAAAATTTAGCAAATATAAAACAAAAATCAACTTTAAAAAAGGCGCGACAACCAAATTAATTGCAGAAAAGAGACATCTCAGTTGTTTTTTATTATGCTTAAAGAAAATCATCTCAACTAACTAACTAACTAATTATCAAGAAAACTGTTAACTATACTGGACTTATATTGAAGTGATACATATTTTAGTATTAATATCAACCCTATTATTTTCAGCTTTCGGACACTACACTTACAGTTTGACTAAAATAGTTATTTATTTAACTAAAGTCTGATTTTGAAGTGATAGTAGTTGTTTATATAATGTATTCATATAAATTTTAAGAATTGAGATGAATTGGTCCATTATTGGTTTTGGTAGTGTATTAATAAAAAATCTCATAACAATCGACTATGACACGTGTTACATCCATGTTTCGTGATACATGCTGCCTTCGGGGTCCATAAATCAAACTTTAGATCTCTTGTTCTCCAATGACATTATCAATAAAAATCCGACAAGTATGTAACACTCGAAAATATAATAACTTAAGTGGACATATTATATCGTTTTCTGTTTTGGAAAATTAAAATCCCTAATTCTCCCCTAAAATATTTAATTTATATGACATATATAATACTTCATATGTTTCACAAAACTATCATTTTAAGATTTTGTTTCAAAAGAATGTTATTGTACATTTCTAATATTGTCTTACACATTTTTAAAAATAATTAATAAATTTTAGTTTAAATTATTTTCATTTGAGAAATTCCCTTAGATAGCCCTTTTTAGTTTGTTTGTCACAAAAATAGTTTTTAAAGAAGAAAATGACCAAAATATTTTTTTTTGAAGCTAAAAATGCATTTATATGCATTTATACCCCTAGGGTTAACTAATTTGGACTTTAGGGTTTAGAGTAAAGGGGTGAGTTTGGGGTTAGGGTTTCAAATTTCAAAAAAAAATAAAAAAATCAAAATTTCAAAAAAAAAAAGAGTCTATTTTGGTCATAATATTTTTTGAGGGCTATTTTTGTGACAAAAACTTAAAAAGGACTATTTAAGAGAATTGCCCTTTTCATTTAGTTAGTTATATATTAAATAAAAGCATGCTAGTATATAGTACAATTTTTTAGTTACGTAAAATGTGTCAAAGTAACTCTTAGTGAAATGGTTAGAATTTATTTATACAGTATATTTCAGTGACATGTTTAATAAAAACACTTGCAAAATTAAGACATTAACTGTAATTTATAAGAAAATAAATATTATTTATTAAAAGCACGTCTCACTTAGTATTTGTACTATTATGTGAAGTTCTTATTATCTTGGAGTTTGTTATATAGCCAAATTTTTCATTTACTCTTACTGATATCATCTGACAAGAAATTCGCATTTATAAGAGAATGATAGTGGATCATACATTCATAACTCATAAGTCACTAAAAATCTTGCTACCACATAAATTAAACGAAAGCTTTATTTATTTTATTTTCTTAAAATAATACACATACTTTTTACATCAATAATGCACATAATTGAAGAGATGTGAACATAAGTTATTATATAAAGATTTAAGTGTGTTGGCGTGTGTGTTTTAAATATACAAGATTATTAAAGAACTTGACCATTCTAATAAATTGCAAAGGGAGATTTTACATGTTAGTCCATGTGGGTTCGGGTACTAAATGTTTGGTCTCATAGGCTCCACGATGTTTTTATGTCTAGATTTCTCGCAATTGATTTCATATCTTCACAAGCAAACATGCATGTTGTGACTAGTAAAAACGACTAATCATGTGGAAATGAAAGACTAGTTAAATAAGTAACATGTGAACACTCATAAATGAAAGTTAATTTTGGGAAAAAGTTGAGGATTTATTTTTCAATGAATAGCAAAAACACTATATAGTACGGAGATGTGCATTAATAATACCAATCATATTGTCGCAGTGAAATAAAATAATATTGAAAAAGTCGTCAAAATGCATCTTCTATTCTATGCTCTAACTCCGAAGATTCGGATTATTCAGTTATGCTAATATTTGGGGAAATCAGCCTATCAATACATCAACAGAATGTTGCGGTCGCCATATGAAGACCCGTATTTGCAAAGTGGGATTCGCCGTTCAGTGACTTGCTCTTTGTGGCTTAATCGCTTTTTAAAAGATTTCATGAGCTGAAGCCTCAGAAGAAGCATTTTCCAGGGATTTGAGCCGTTGATTTCGTCGTGACCGATTTTGATCCCAATAGCTTTCTTATGACTGTTTCCTCCTATTGCCGCATTTTATGGGTAAAATATTGTAGACTTAAAGTGCTTTTTGAAGCACATAGAACTTGGTCGGTTGACGAAAAGTTCATATTTTTTGTTAACTGATTGATTGTTCGGACTGAGTCTTGTTATAAAGACTATCATATGGTTTTCGTTGTTAGGGTTATACAAAAGTTATTGCTTTAATTACCACTTGGCGTTTTTAGGTGAATCGTAGATGGTTGTTTTGTCATTTTGTGATTAGATGGAGCGTTGGTTGCTCAAATGTTTTGGCTTGGCATGAAGATCATGTTCAGCCGTAAACCCGGGGGCATAGTAGGTCGAGAATTAGACCATACCAATATCGTAATTAGCATTAAGATCATGCTAGTTTAGAATTGTCCTTAAAGGGGATGCTGAATTCTGGTTCGGGCTTTCCGAGGAAGGCATAATTGGTAGAGGGTCAAAAAGCTTTTGTTGAGAGTGATAAGCCAAGTATGTCAGAGTCTTCAGCGTTAAGGTATCGAAAGTGGTAGAAAACTATTTTACACTTCATATTTGATTTATACGATGAGTGTTTCGTATAATGCTTTATTTAGTCGTACGAAAATAGTTTTTGTATAACTTTGTTTCACTCATAAGAACCGTTCTGAAAGGCTTCATATGATTTTTTTTTTGTTTTTGTCATAACCAAGGAAGATGTAGCCTAAGAGGCTTGATACTGAATTCACTGGGAGTTATTCGCAGGATAATGGACTGCTTTGCTGTAACCGAGGGGAGTGAGGGGCAGAAGCCATTGAGTCGTAAGGCTGAAGGAAGCGATATGTAGATCGTAGTGCAAAGAGATAAAATTTATATTTGTAGTCGAAAGATGAATCATATGGGATTTTTTTTTCTTAATAGTTATAATATATGATTTCACATTTTTATTCATAAGAACTAAATTTAATTTAAAATAATATTTTTTAATAATCATCAATTATAGTAGACTAAAAACACGTCTTTATTGTAAGTCTACTATACCCTAAACCACAAATCTGAAATCATAAATGTTTGACTTATAATAAAAAAATCTCAATTATTGTATCAAATATCGAACTATACAAAGTATAAACAACTCAACATTATTATGTTAATTTTCTGTCAGTAAAACAAAATAAATTTCAATCTATAATCTAGCCCTAAGAATCTAACCCTAAAAGACATAACATGTTAGAACCTTTTGTTGCTAAACCATAAACATTATCTAACACATAGTTACCAAATCCAAATATATCTTTAAATAGTTATATAAAATTTTAATTTATATACATCATATTAACTTTTATATTGATGATTTATTAAAAATTCCACAAAAATATTTTTATACATTTTTAAATTATAAGATCAAATTATGATGTAGACTACAAGATAATTCTACATAGTAGACTTCTTGGGATGTCTAAGTATGTATAAACTTCTTTCTATTATGTCTAGACTTCCAAAAGACATAAGAGTAAAATACATTTTTAGTTTTTTGTTTGGTCATAAGGTTTATATAGTAATTTTACAATCCTTTTAGATTGGTTTTGCATTTGATTGAATGTGAGGTACACTTTTATGAACAATTGGATTGTTTTTAGCAATTCTCCATAATTTAAAACTGAAACAGCAGGTCTTGTTTCATATATTGTCCTAGATCATGGAGAATGTCACCCTTTGATGCTACTTCCATGGAAGCGTAATCAAAGCTCTTGAGAAGCTGAAAGAATGGTCTGGCCTTATTGGAGACATTGGCGAATTTATCTGGTATATTAATTAAGAGCTGTATGGACATTGTATTCTAATAATATAAAAACTCAGATCTCCATAAGTAGGCTTATTGTAGTCACTAAACCCAAATCATACAACTGTCTATTAACAAAAGGATTACGAATCATAGAACATAATTTCTAAAGAAATTAAAGACTAAAAAAAAAAAAATTATTCTTAGACTTTTTTATAGAACCAGCTCCAGTTCCAATCACATATCCAAGAAACAAACCCACATATAGGTCAATTGCATCCCAAGAAAAAAAATGACCGTGTTTAAAAAAAAATACAGGAAAGCAAAATTAAAGAAACAATAAGACGATAATATTGATTTTAGGATAGTGTTGCTATGGAATACACTACCAGATATATGCTTTCTTCCCTAAGCCAAGTACCTAAACATGTTAGGATTCATCTTGTCCCTCTCCAAATAATCTCTTGCTATTAATTCCTCTATACGTTTTTTAATCGCTTTAACATCAGGCTTGAACATCCCACTAAGTTGCTTGACACACTCAGAAACAAGTTGTTCATGTCCCAATACTTTCTTGCCCTTCATGATCCTGACAATAGAAGCCTCAATTGTATAGCGCCTGTCTTTATCGACATCTTCAACAACTTTCTTCCTTTCATCAACATGAGAGAGAGGAATCTTTACTCTGCTCTTTCTAGCGGTGAATCTGGAGTTGAGTTCAAAAACATCATTCTGGGAGACAGTCTGTGTGCCTGGCTCCTTGATAAGAATCTTGTATTTAGCACATGACAAGGAATGAAGCACCCTCACAAGATCTTCATGGCTTAGGTTCAGCTGAGTTTGGATGTCAGTGTAGTTCAGTTTGTCCCTTGTGTTAAAAAGCAGAAGCACAGCCGCCTGCTGAGTCGACACGATCAACTCAATTGGCTTTTGATCAAACTTTCCGTTGATGTGACAAGTTCCTAGTGAGTGGAGCCAAGTAAGTTTCCTACGTTTGTGTTGCGTTTCATAAAACACTTTGAAAATTTCGACACATTTGACCAATTCACTAGGTAGATTCACGTCAAACGTTTTGTAACTTGGCCAAACACTAGTTGTAAGAAGAGTGACGTTCAAATCAATCCCTGGTTTTGCAACAGGGTTATTGACTACATACTCATCGAAACTGTTTTGGTTTTGTCTTGAAGATGTCAAATCTGTCACCATTCCCTCCATCTTATAAGTAAAATTCCCACCAAACTGTTGTTTGAGCTTTGTAATGATTCTTCTCTCATGATCATAACTAGCATCACGATTCAATAGCAGCCTACGTGCCAGCTTCTTCCTGTAAAACTCTGCAAAAAGATCCTTGTCATCACTTATATAAGCAAGAAACTTGACCACCTTCTCAATAGCTTCATCACTCAGCTCCTCGCTTGCCCATTTCTTGAGAATTATAATTCTATCACAAATTGTTGCCAGTGTTTCAGCACTTAGAGAGCTTACAGACACTGCTTTGTTACAAAAAAACTTAAATGCCTCTTTCAAGGACTTGTGAAAGATGGTTTGGTTCTCGAGACACTTTGTGACATAGACCATGTACTTATCATGTACCTCAATCACTTTTCTGATTGCAGCCGTGTCTTGACCATCTGCGTCTTCAACATGCTGCTTGAATATGTTTGCAACAGGTTCCAAGCCTCCCGCAATTTCCCTCAACTCTGAGTGCTTTTTCTCAAGAATCTGGTTTGCATACACTACAAACAACTCATGTTCCACTGTCTTAACCAGCTTTGGCTCACTGCTTGCGTCAAGGTAGTAAGACACTCTCTCCTTCTCCTTCTTTACACATTCTTCAGACTTCCGAATGTAATCAAAGTAAGAATATTGTTGAATCCATCTTGATGCCTTGCGAGAATAGTAAGATGTTGTACCTTCAAGCATTAAGCTCTCCAAATCTTGTTCGTATCTTTCCATCTCACCCATTCCAAATTCTACATAAATGTTTTTAACGTTTTCCAGTAGCGCCCTATCAATATGAGTATCCTCACCTTCTCGTTCTTTATCAACTATAGCTACTACAGCTTCTTTGACCTTGCGTTGCAACGTGTTATAAACCAGGTCACGGAAGCATGCTAATCCAACTTGTTCTAGAGGTAGGAGTGATTTTCGAACAACGAAGTAACGGTCAAGATAGTAGAAGATCCTGTACAGGCGTCTAACCATGTTTTTATGGATAGACCATCTTTCAAGAAGCACTCGCAGCAGCATATGTTCATCGTCATAGGTCTTCCTTAAAGCAGGCAAAACTGTCGAGTTAGTATATTCCTCAAGTACTTCACGGTACTTGTTATAAAGCTTCTCTGAGTGATCATGAGGATCTCTTTGGGTGCACATGTGGTAGACAGTCGTGTAAAGGCTTATATTTTGCTCAGCATCAAGTGAGTGCCCAGGAAGTCCTTCCACATACTTTTCCAACTTACTGATACCAATCTGCATACTTCTCCATCCTTGCGCAAAGTCAATCGCCCCAGCCATCATGCAGAGAATTCAATTGCAATGGGAGAGCTTTTGTGGTCGAGAGATATGCCAAGAGAGAATCAAAACCCTAAAATCGTTCAGGATATCTTCTCTATACATAGAACTGTTGAGATATCCTCTTTATATTTAAAATAATATGTCAATTCATTGTAAACTAGATGATGGCCCACACTTGTGGAAACTAATATATATCCAACTAATTTAATTTTAATATATATTTATTTTTTAAAAAAAAAAAATTATTTAATTAGTTTCAAATATTAAATTAATCAGATGTAGTTTATATTTTTTTATTACAATGCAACATAAATAATTGTTTGATACTTGCAAAAACATTTATTTATTCTATCACTAAACCACACATATAAAAATTATCATCATCATAATAACTTAATAAAATTTTATTAATACTTAAAATAATTTAAAAGATAAATCTACAAAATAATCCATAATTACCAAATATCAGTAAACCTATGAAATCAAACCCCTTTTCATCAAAGTCTTAATTGCATTTTATATAAATTTTCCCTTCATCGGAGTTCATAGTAACACATAGTTAAAAAATCTACAATAAATAGAAACATATTTCTATTTGACTAAAATTTTATAAACTAAAATTAATAAATTATATATTTCTAGTAAAGCTGGAATTTTTAATTATAACAGCAAAAGATTCCTTTTAAAAATAATAAATTAAAACATTAAAAATTTTAATATTAATAAAGTAAAATGAATAAAACTATAATATTATTGCATAAACTTGATAATACTCGTTAATAATAATTATCACTAGATATAATGAAAAACTAAGTGTTTTGTCCGCACGTGCAGGCTTATCATTTTACAAATATTTAATAGTTTATATTTTATTAATTCAAAAATCAATGTGATAACTTATTATTTATGTTTTTTAAAAAAATAAATCAAACATCAAATTATATATATATGAAAAAAATTTCATTAAATATATATATATATATGTTTATTATTGTGTTGAAAGAAATATTTTAGAAAATATATTTATACAAAATACTTTTAGTTGATTAATATTTAATTATAAATTGTTTATATGTTGTTTTCTAACTTTTATAAGTGACAAAAAATAAATTTTAAGATAACAATACAATATATAAGAATTATCTTATTTTTAAAAAAATATTTTTAATAAAAATATTTTTTTTAATAATATAATTAATTATATATAAAATTCATTAAGGGTAACAATGACTTTAACCGCTTATTTATTATAAATTGTTTTATATCTTATTTTTAACTTTTATAATTGAAAATATGTTTTAAGATAACATAACAAAATATAAGAATTATCTTATTTTTTAAAAAATATTATTAATAAAAATTCGTTTTTGATTATATATTTGTTATATAATTATTCATTAAGGGTAATAAAGATATTAAGCAGTCTAACTTTTGACGCAAGAGCTCCGTTGTGAAAAATCACTTCTTAAATAATTATTCACTAGGTATTTTACCCTCATATGCGAGCATGATTATTTTAAAAATATATATTAATAGATGCCTTATCAAATCAAAGATCATTAGAATAAGTTTTTAATCATGCTTTTAAAACATGCTATAATAATTAAAAAATAATTTATTTATATATAACAAAGTTTTTCATCGCAAGATAAATATTTTTTTTTACTTAAAATTTGAAAACTCTCATGCATTTACAATAATTAATAAATGAAATATCAAATTTTGATAAAGGCTTTTATTCTAATAAAAATTACTTTTATTGCATAAATTAAACATAACAACATCATATAACATAAGAATATATACAATAAATAGGGATTTATCTTTCTTTTTAATTTTATAAAAAAATTATGATGTAAAATAATTTTTTAGATAACACAATATACAATATTTCAGATAATTTAATTATGAAGTCATTGTAATTTGTTTTAAATTTGTGTTTAATTACATATTAACAAATCTAATTATTTATTAAGGATTTACCTCTTTTTATTTTTTAAAAAAATATGATGTAAAATATTTTTTAGATAAACACAATATAAACTATTTTTAGATAATGATAACTAAAAAGTTACTAAAATTTGTTTTAATTTATGGATAACTATATAATAACAAATATGATTATTCATTAAAGGTAGTAATATATTTAGCCGCTCAAACTTTTAAAGAGAGAGCTTAAATGCACATAATCACTTCAAAAATAATAGTATATATATAATTAAAAATAATTTATTTATATATAACAAATTTTTCATGGCAAGATAAATATTTTTATTACATAAAATTTGAAAATACTCATGCATTTAAAATAATTAATAAACTAAATATCAAATTTTTACAAAGGCTTTTCTTCTAATAGGTATTTATTACATAAATTAAACTTAAAAACATTCATATAACATAAAACAATACACAATATATATAGGGATTTATCTTTCTTTTTAATTTTAAGAAAAACTTATGATGTAAAATAATTTTCTGGATAACCCAATATAAAATATTTTAGATAATTTAATTATCAAGTCATTGAAATTTGTTTTAATTTTTTGTTTAATTATATATTAAAAATCTAATTATTTATGGGGAAATTTTACTTTTACACTTTGTTTAGTACCACTATTCATATATACACTTAGAAGGAGGACATTTTCATAAATACTTAAATCATTAATAGGCAAAAGACAAAAATAACCTCTCACAATTCTAACCTAATTTCATCTCTTTCTCTCTCGAGAGAAATTTTCACGACGACGACAAGATCGAGCGAAGACGGCGACGAGATCGAACGACGGCGACGAGATCAAGCGACTACGGCGACGAGATTGAGTGACTACGGCCACGAGATCGAGCGACGACAAAGACGAGAACGAGCGACAGCAACAAGATTGAGCGGCAGCGATGAGATCGAGTGTATCCTCTCTCATGAAGCATACGAGATCGAGACTCAAAACCTTAAAATGTTGAATCCTCAGCAAGAATCACAACTTGTAAGTAATTTTCTCGGATTTTGTTATTTCGTTATAAGAGAAAGAGATATGTTAATAGTCGGATCTAAGAGTAAGATTTCCGATAGTGAACATTGTGGTTTTGAAAATTTATAACCCTTTGTATATCTAAGTTATTTAGTAATGTAATTGACATGTTCAGTTCCCGATACTCCTGGAAGAAGCGTGGGTTCGAGCATATATGAGAGCCACAATTCTGTCAGCGCACATTTGCTTCGATCTACAATGGTAATCACAATATTCATCAGTGACTCTTGTTTTTTTCTTAAGTCTTGTTGACCAATCATTGACATTTTTTTATGTTTCTTTTTGTGTTTTAGATTGTAGAGTATGTTCCCTTTAGCAGTGATATAATGTATGCTACAACGCAAGTGAAAGCTCCACCTAAGCTGCAGAAAACGGTGTGTTAAATAACTCAGTTTCTGTTGCTCTTACTTGCATTTTTGTCTCATATGTCAGTTGTTTCCTATGATTTGATGAGTTTTTGTAAGAACTGAAAGTGAGTTACAAGTTTGTTTCTTCTACAGGTGCTTGTACGTGACATCTGAGTTTTTGAGAAGTCTATTCCACACAGGAACTTGCTAACGTCTATGTGGACGTATTAAATTTCCTTCAAAGGATATAAACCAACCTGCCCTCTGATTTTTTTTTTTTTTTGTTGAATCAGTATCTCTAGACAATTTGAATTCTTCTAGTCTCTGTTACAACTAAAAGGTGAATGTTGTATGATTAAGTTCTAGATAATTTTTTTAAAAAATTCTAAAGACTTATAAAAGAATTTGTAAAGTCTATAAATAATTTAGAAGGTTTATATAGATTTACGAATCAATTAGAAAGTCCATAAATCATTCATAAGAATCTATAACCATTTAAAAGGTTTATAAAACAATTTATAAGAGTTTGTAAAATAATTTATAACGGTTTACTAGAATATGTAAATAATCAATATGATTTTATAAATCTTTTGCAAAGTTTATATAAAAACAGTTTATAAAGTTTGTGAATCATTTATAAAGGAGTTTGTGAATCATTTATAAAAGAGTTTATAAATATATTTATAAAGCTTTATAAAAATATTATAAGAATTTAATAATCTTCATAACACAATTTCTAAGAGTTAATAAACTATTAAGAAGAATTCACAAATCTTTACAAAAAAATATAAGTAAATCTTTATAAAGATATTTACAAGGGTTTATAATTTCTTAAAAATCTTCGTAAATCATTTATAATTATTTATGAATCTTTGCTAAGAAATTAAAAAATTTATTTATAGTGGTTTATAAAATTATTAACAAGTGATTATGTATCATTAATATGTAGTAATAATTATATTATAAGGGTTTATAAAATAATTAATAAGATTTTATAAAATCAGTTGTAAGAGTTTATAATCTTTATAAATAATTTATAAGCTTTTATAAATCTATTTATAAGGGTTTATAAATAAATGTATAATGGTTTATAAATATATCTATAAGAGTAGAAATCATAATAAAATCACTTATAAGAGCATATAAAATCATTAATAAATAGCTTTATAAGGGTTTAAAAAGGATATATAAAAATTTATAAAATAACTTAAAGAGATTTACAAAATCATTTTCTAACCAAAAGCATCATAGGTAAATCGAACATCATATTTCTTCATCAACAGTGAAATCTTAGTGAAATCACAGTGAATTAAGTTCATTAGTTTTAATTTCTCACAAATAGAACAGATTTCAGGCATTATAACATCGATACTTCTTCAACATCACATAAACATATCATGTCTGACAAAGACAAACAAGTTCTTTTTTTCTAATGTTTTTTACTTTTTTGAGGTATTGATGCTTCTTGTTGCATATGCAGTGAAGCATATTAGACCTGAAAACTTGAGTATGGCAAACTCTGGTCCTAATACTAATGGAAGATAGTTCTTCATTTGCACTGTCAAAGTAAAAACTCCTCACATCATCTAATAACGAACTAAATACATATGTTTTCCTTTTCTATTCAAATTTTTGTTGTTGTTGTTGTGTTCAGACTTCATGGTTAGGTAACAAGCATTTTGTGTTTGGACAAGTCCTTGAAGGTATGAAAGTTGTGAAGACACTTGAATCTCAGGAGACACGCGCCTTCGATGTTCCCAAGAAATCTTATGCATGTGACCTTGGACTAGCCTGCGGCCATAAACTCAGGTGTCTGAGCACTTTTAAGATCTTTTGGTCGTCCTCTTGTCACTGTCTCTCCCCCTCTTCTCTTTTTATTCTCTATCTTTTTCTGCAACCAAAGATTTAATAAGAAAAAATCCACAAGAGAGAATGAACATTGAATTCAAGATGCCTTACTTTCTTGCTTCTTCATTCTGAATAGACAAAAAATTTAACGGATATCATGACAATGCATCTAATAACTTGTGAAAGAAGCATGGATTTAGGGTTTAGTATCAATATATTACATCGCTCCTCAGTGCAAATAATTTATAAGGGTTTATAAAATATTTATAAAGTACGTTTCTGTAAAGTTTAAAAACCATTTATAATGGCTTATTAACCATTTATAAAGAGTCTATAAACCTTTTACAAAAGGTATGTAAACAATTTGTTTTTTCATGCCTCAAGAATATTACTACTTTCAGGAATAGCCAAATTCACCGGAGAATCGCCGAGTTCACTGTAGATCACTGAATTCGCCAAACATTTAGAAACGATATGTCTTTCTATAATATGAAATTTATAAAAGCTTATAAATATCACATAGTATAATTTTAACATTGACGCTTCGTCAACATCACATAAACAGATCATCTTTGAAAAATTTCAACTTAAAATTAATTAAACATTGTTTTCAGAAAAGCGTAAGTAAAAGATAAAAAATCACCTTTTTGATGCTTCTTTCTCAAAATATCTCGAAACCTTCGCCGATCTTCTTCCTCTTTTCTCCGGATCGCGTCTAGATCTCGTCAAAGTCACTAGACATCGTGACGTTCGCCAAACTCGCCGGAAACTCATCAGCTTCGTCAAATATTCCTAGAAATTCGCCAGCTTCCTCGAATCTGGACGGAGAACTCGCCGTTTCGTCGGATTTGATCGTCGTAGAGAGTTATTATCCGATTTGGTGCTCGCAATTTGAAAAAATTATGAGAAAAGATATTAGTTTGAGTTTAATTAGTTATGGGTACAATTGTATTTTTCCTATTTAAAATTTAATGGTAAATGTGGTTGATGTAGAAATGAAATAGGGTACAAGAAAAGTGGTATTTTTGACAAATTCCCATTATTTATTAAGGATTTATCTTTTTATTTTTTTAAAAAATATGATGTAAATTTTTATTTAGATAAACACAATATAAACTATTTTTTGATAATGATAACTAAAAAATTACTAAAATTCGTTTTAATTTATGTTTAATTTATATATTAACAAATATAATTATTCATTAAGGGTAGTAATGTATTTAGTCACTCTAACTTTTAACGTGAGAGCTTTGTTGCGAAAAATTACTTCTCAAATAACAATATAGATAAATTTATTAAATAATCACTAAAAATATTTTAAAACTAACAATTTAAAAAGTTATTTATTAAAACTAAGGACTCAGCATAAATCATCGAATGTGACAAATAAACTTCTTAAAATACTAAACATTATAAAAAACAAAATAACCTAAAATCATGGAAAAATGACAAAGCAAGCAATAATAAATTACCAACTTTAAAAAAAAAATAGGACAAATAAATAAAAAGTTTCCAATTAAAATTATTAAGAACATGACAAATCACTAAATAACCTAAATAATGAAAAATATGATAAATAAGCAAAACTAAAGTACTAAAAATATGTAATAAATAAAAATTAGCTTAAATTATGGAAAATATGATAAATAAGCAATAACAATGACAAATGAGCAGAATCACCAATTACTATGGAGAAATTGACAATTAAGCAAAATCATTATTTAAAAATATGACAAATAAATATAAGTTACCAATTAAAATTATTAAGAATAGAACAAATAAATAAATAACCTAACTTTTGTAGAATATTACAAATAAACAAAACTAAAATTATTAAAAACATAACAAATAAGTATATTACCTAAAATTATAGAAAATATGACAAAAAAGAAGAAACAGTGACAAAAAAGCAAAATCACGTAATATTATAGAAAAGCTGACAAATAAATAAAATTAATCCTCAATAACAGTATCATTGTAAATAGAAACGAAAACAAGTGCACTTTAGTCACACGGTAACAAGTTAAGTCAATCTCACATGTTGTTTTAGAAAAAGTTTTTGTTCTAAATTATATGACGTTTTCAATTTTTGATGTAAAATTTATTAGCATTTAATGTTATATGACCAATAGTGATATACATTGTATTTTATTATTGGTTGAATTGTAGTTAGGTAAATAATTAGTTATGTTTTGTATTGAAAATATAAAAAAATAATAATTATTTTCTTAATTTATGTGAATAATACTAAAATGATTTATATTAAAAACGGAGAGCATATAATTTCCGTTGTTAATATTTCTCTTTTTCTTCTCTTTTTTTTATTAATAAACCTATTTAATCACATTATTATCAAATATGAATTATATCTAATAGGCAGTATTTTTTATAAGTAAAAATATACAATTATTATTTTTATTTGAAACATGTGATTTAATAGATTTTCCTCACGTAAGTTACATATTTCCTCATACTTTAAACAATTTCCCTATTTTAGTTATTCTCTTAATAGAAAAGAAAAATACGTTTGGTTAGTAAGGTTTATAAGGAAACACGTTTAGTTAGTACGATTTATAAGAATTATCCTTTTTTCCTTATTTACATGTTTGATATTTTCTGGAATTCAGTTTTGTTATTTTTATAAACCTAGGTGATAACTATTCAATTGTCTATGTTACATAGGAAAATTATACTTTTTGATAAATATACAATTTTCCTATTTCTTAAAAAATCTTCTAACAATTTTCTGCATTTTTCCTTTTATATATAATTTCCTAATCCTAATACTATTTAAATGTCCCAATATATATATAAATAAACAACTGATTCTCACAAATCTAAACTATCAAACTATCTACTAAATGTTTAGATTAACTTTTATGATTTTTATAATGAGATCTATCAAAATATTATATTTTTAGATTTAGATTAATTCAACTATAATACTTTTTAGAGAATAGGAAAGATAATAACATTGATTCATACTTGACTTGGTTTGATATCTATACTATTATTTGCGAAGTGATTTTTCGCAACGAATCTCTCACGTTAAAAGTTAAAGCAGCTAATATCGATATTACCCTTAATGAATAATTTATCTATACTATTTATTATATAATTAGTTATAAAAAATAAACCATTATAAAATATCGTTTATACCCTTAATGAACAAAATATATAAATTAGCCAAAAAGATAAAAACGAATTTAAAATTTATTTGATAAATGACTAAAACTAATAATAATAAATATATCCAGAATCTATTTTTTTTTTTAATTTTAATATAAAATATAATTCATATATATTATGTTGTTATCCAAAAATATTCTCTTAATAAAATTATGTTGTTATCCGAACATATCTCTTAATAAAACAATTAAAAATTTTAAACAAAAAATCATAACTAAATTAATCAAATTTTAATTATTAACGCATGTAATAATCAATAACTATAAAAAATTTATGCCTGTATGTGCGGGCGAACCACCTAGTTAGATCAATTCATCAATTGATTTATTCTTCCCTTATTTCTTTGATTGAAAAAACTCACAAATTCTCTTTTCTATAATTCTTTAGTGTGTCTTGTATATTTTGTTATTGTTAATTTTATTGTTACCAATACCAAAAACTTCCCTACAAACAACCATACTAGTTTTATTCACCATAGTTTAGTTTATATGGTTACATCTTTATATATTAGTTGTGTTGCTTATGGTATCTTATGTGATTTTTTATTGTGTAACTTTTTTTTAAATGTTTCCGAATGTTAATCTAATTATGAAATAACTAAGTCTAGGTTCAATTTTGTAACAGGTTGGAATTAAACTAGATATAAGAAAAATAAATTAATATTAAAACTAACAATTATTTAAATATCTAATGCAAAAATTAAAAAATAATTATTAAATTTTAAAATTTACAATTCAAATCAAATTGAATTTACATATCAATTACCCGTCGATTCAACAAGTTAGCCTCGAGATTTAGCGGGATTTTGCAGATTTTATCGGGTTTTTAAATAATGGATATTTCTTAGAACCTAAACAAGATTACATATTGATTACCGGTTTACATGTTCGACCACATATCCAGGTCAGGTTTAAAAATGCTAATTTAAATGCAAAAAATATTTTAAATAGATACAATTCTTACAAATTAACAAAACATTTGTGACATTGTTAATAATTTTTTTTACATATCGGTCACCCATCGATTCTATCGGTTAGCCTCGAGATTTAGCGGGATTTTACAAATTTTATCATGTTTTTAAATAATGAATATTTATTAAAATCCAAACCGGATTACATATCAGATTGCCGGTTTACCCGTTCAACCGCATATCCGGGTCCGATTTAAAATTGCTGATTAAAATAAAATAAAATATTTTAAATGGACACAATTCTTACAAATTAACAAAACATTTATAATATTTTAATGAATTTTTTAATCATAAAATATCCCGCGTTTGAAACCGCATGTCAAAATCTAGTTTTTATTAATACCAATCCATCAGAGTATCTTCATTTATATTAGAATTTCCGACTTTAATGTGAACTTGAACTTTATAATTAAACTGAAAGATACATAGGTCATATAAGAATATAAAATATTCTTACATTCTCCCACTTGACATTGGTTTCACCTTAATGATCTAATATCTATAGTGTGCACTTTTATATCATGTTCACTTAATCTTTACTAAAATTAGAAAGTATCGAATTATGATGGTTGTGTGAAATTTAACCAACATAGTCCCTTTCATGTATTACACAAACAAATTCAAACTTTATATTATCCTTACATGAGAAGAACCTTTATTTTAAAAATATTAACAAATGTTATCTATGAACCATAATTTGTACACATACTTTAATGATAACATATTTAATTAATCAAAAACTGAACTTTAATTAAAATTTTAGGTGTCAAAACTAAGTGAGCATTCCATAATTATAATAGCAAAGCTTTATTTATAATACTCATACATTCTAAATGGTCATTGAACGTCTTGGATGGTAAACTTTTAGTTTGCAGATCCGCTATCATTATATCTTTTTTATGTGCTCAAATGACACTTTATGTTTCTGGACTTCTTCTTTAACATACAAGTACTCCAACTTAATGTGTGTGTCACCCTTTCTATTACTTTTCAAACTTTCAAAAGAAGACATATGTGAAATTATCACCATAAATTCTCAGTGGCTTGATTATAATTAATGTCGACAATTCAAAACGCTAAGATAAATTTTTGCAGCCACAATTCATGAAATATGACCTCAAAGCATGTCACAATTCAGCATTAATAGTGGACGTTGCAATGATAAATTATTTTCCACTTTCCATTATATTATTGTTTCCTTAATTAATAGCAATAATAGGCAAAAAATTAATAACATATCTAATAAACTTCCATTTCATACGATCATACACTTTACTTATATATGTTTTAATAGTCATCCTCTTATTTGTCTGGATTAGTTCTCAGTGCATAAAACATTTTTAGAAAAATTATAGTATTATATGTGATATGTCTACCAGCAATAAAGGTTGATTTGGTTTCATAGATATACTTATGCAAGATTTTTTTTTAGTTTCTAGCATAAGACCTTGGTAAAGATCTTATAAATCACATTGCATAAATTGATAAGTCAAAATTTAGCTATCATAGTGGGTTTTATCTTCTTCAGAATAAAACAAATATTTGTATCATTCAATCCTTGAACAATAACACTATCAAATAGGAATTCATTAACTATATTAGCTCTATTTTTTTCGGAGACACCGCAGCGTCAGCGTTTCAAAAAATATAAAGAAGAAAAAAAATTTACGGCATCAGTCATTTAATTAATGACGCTGGGTTCCGTACAAGCAGCCACATCCTCCATTTTTTCTGCTGCTGTTTTTTATGGCGTCACAAAGCTCTGTTAATTTTCAATCGTCGTGCTTTGGCGTTTTATTCTAGAAAAAGTGAGTAGAGGGATTTATGCACCCTAAAATGTATTTTCTGAGACTCTCAACGTTGCGGCAGCGTCTACAAAAAGAACAGAAGTATTAAATCTTTTTTTCTTTACTTTTTGTCAACAAATTAAATTTTTCTTTACTATATCCCAAAACTTATAGTAAAACAAGGCAGTCATTTCATCTGTCCTCATCACAAAGAAAGAAATTTTACTTTCCATTATGTGATTGGAGCTGTGAGATCCTGATTAGTCGAAATTGTGATAGTCGTAGTGATGTCAGCCATTGCTACAAGAGATGGTCGAAGTTCTAAACTATCAGCTACATATATTTATTTAACATCCTATTACATTCATATTTATCAATAATTCAAGTTAATAAAAAACTATTCTTTTGTCGACCATCTAACTAATACTAAAAGTTGATAATAGTGAATGGAGAAGCATGCCACATCAACTCAAAAAATCGTCCAATAGGAAATTTTATATATGACATGTCATACCATATTTACGCCTAACAGATTAAACTGGGATCATTGTGGGCTGTAAAAAATTTCAAAATGGCCCATATCAATGTTGCCTAACCCTAATGTTTGTTCCAATCGACTAAATTGACTCTTACACTTCGTTGTCATCATCTCACGGCCGACTCTATTATAACTTTACTAATAAACACCACTAATTAATTACAAAACGAAAACTCTTCAAATTCTTTCAGGATTCCACCATTATTATATTAGCCAAGTGCAAATTTCTGATAGCATCCAAGACTTACTTCTATAAATAAAGAGCCTTCATAGAAGAGAAATTGATACAAATCCTGCGAAGAGTCCCTACATACAACTTTCCATTCTCTTTAGTCCTCCAAAGCAGCAATATCGATATAGTTTTATGAACTAGGGTTCAAGTTCTGCTCTGGGTTTTGATTTTTTTCCCTCTTAATGATGATTATATTGTCAGCCTAAAATTGTTTTCATCAGGTCAAGAAGTCTGTATAATTATGAGAGGTTTAAGAACTTCATAAAAAATTGTTTAATCAGATTATTGCATCCATCATACGACTACTCTTCTGTTTTCTTCAGATTCGTGCTTCCTTGGAGACCGTTGATTATCTCATACGAAGATACAAGTATGTCTTTCCTTCTTACTTTTGTTTATCAAATTTTTTCTAACTATTGGATACGACAAGATTCTTATATATAGAGAATTTTCTAACTATTGTATATCTTTTTTTTGTCATCCAGCAATCTCCATGGACTGGTTGCTTGTGGTGGTTAGAATGGTGTTGTAGAATGTTTCAATATGAGAATGAAATCATCTGCTGCCAGGATCAATGCAGTTACACATGGTGGGTATGCCGCTTCGGTAATTTTTCTTACATATGCTCCATATTCAAATAGACTTTTGTAATTTAGACGTGATTTGGCAGAAAAACTGCATCAATCTTTCTGATAATCGTGTTTTTTTTAATTGGATGATAGGAGGTTACTGCTATAGAGTTTGATGATAGTGAAGGTCTTCAAGTAGTTGTTGGCAGTAGTGCGGGAAAGGTTTGATTTTATATTTCATTTTGGAAACCATTATGTCTATTTGACTATTTAGCTATGTTTTGCTGATTGTGTTCTCTTATCTGCAGGTATTCATATACGACTTGTAATGTACCCAATATACTTCTACAAAATAACTTAAAATAGAATGCCCTTATGTTTGAGATATATTATAATAGGTTTCAAAAAGACAAATAAAATATTGATTCAATTTTTTCAATTTTTCTTTTTTTTTTTAACTATTTTTTATTTTTTTATAAAAGGAAAATTGTATTTATTTTTTATGTTTTAATAATTTTAAACCGCACTTTCAAAACTTCACTCTTAACATTAATTCAAAAGTTTATATTAGTTAACTATAGAAATATACATGTATATTTATCCTTTCATAAAAAAATTTGATCATTTTTTCATTGATGTTTTTTTTTGGTGAAAGGAAACTAAAAAGCTATCCTAATAAATTTATCTTACAAAAATTAACTAAGTGAATTTTATTAATTATCAAAAATATTACCATTCAAATATTTATCAATAATATAGTAAAATATTTTTTAAATACAATACATTTATAACAAATATTAATATATTAACCTGAACTGAAGTTTACTTAACTACTTTTCAAAGGAATAATTTAAAAGATAAAATCATATGTGTACAAATAATAAATGCAGTAAAATATAAAATTATCAGAAATAAAGTGAAATTCATCAACTTAAAGAATCACAACAAAAAATCTTTAAATATTATCAACTTTTGAAAATTTTATGAAATTTTTAATGAAAATATTTTAATCTATTTTTAAATATAAAAAATAATAAGATATAATCCGCGCGTAGCGCGGAGAAAAGATCTAGTTTATATTAATTAGGCCCAAAACGGGCACATTACAAGAGATGTCCAATAGGCCAGCAAGGATTTCACATAAAATAAAAGATAATTATCTAGCCTGCGTGTTCAGTCCCATGGTAATGAGTAGACATGTGTAAGGATACATGTTCCTCATCAGTTGTTTCATCTTCGGCCACTGCACGACGGTGTTCTTCGCCTTGAAACTTCCCCACTATTCATATCTCCAAAATCATATCTCAATCGCTTAAAAACTATTAAAGCTTGAGCTCAAGATCAGTAGTGAGAGTTTGTTACGATCAAATGAGAAATGTATTAGCTCAAGTTAGTTGCATATAGTGTACTCTACGTGTATTTATACTACCCGGTTTATACATAAAAACCACCATATCAATACAATAGACTTAATAACCAGCGGTATACTCTAATATATTCTAATACCCTCCCTTCAAGATGGAAGACACAAGCTGTGTATTCCAATCTTGCTGATCAAACTTCGAAACAGAGCTCGTTGAACTACCTTGGTTAAAATATTTGCAAGTTGAAGATCATAACGTACATGGAGAGTCTTCAAGAACCCACTTTGCAGCCTCTCTGTTACAATGTAACAATCAATCTCCACATGTTTTGTTCTTTTATGGTACACTGGATTAGAGGCAATATAAAGAGCAGGTCGGTTGTCACAAAACATAGTAGCAGGAGCAACTGTAGAACAATGCATCTCATGTAACAGCATGAAGAATGTACTAAAGGAACAGAGCTAGCTTGGGAATCAACAGAAGAAGACAAAGAAGCACCAGATGATGAATGTGGAATAGAACTATTAGAGTGAGACGGAATAGATTCATCAACAAAGACAGAGGAAGGAACATCAGATCCTAAGTCAAAGAAAGCAGGAAAGGAGAAGTCTGGAACGGGTAAGGGAAGAACATCCTGATCGAAGAAAGATTTTTCATGGTCATTAGAAGAGGATGTGTAAACAAAAGGAAAGTTAGACTCATGAAAAACCACATTTCTGAGTTATAGAGGTTGTGTTTGTGTTTAAGTCTAGAACCATGTAACCTTTATGACCATGTGCTTAACCAAGAAAAACACATGGGTTGGCTCTAGGTGTAAATTTATTTATATCCTCTTGTAAAGTAGATGAATAGAACAGACACCCAAAAACCCAAAGATGATCATATGAAGGTTTCTTGTTAACGAGAAGCTCATAAAGAGATTTCTTCCCTATGAATGGAAAAGGAGTTATATTGATCAAATAAATTGCTGTTTGAACACACTCACCCCAATATATCAAAGGAACCTTAGAATGGAAAAGAAATGCACGAGCAACATTCAAAATATGTTAATGTTTGCATTCTACTACCGAGTTTTGTTAAGGCGTGTAAGGACAAGAAAAGAAGTTTTCAATACCATGTTCTTTAAGCAATGAAATAAACGCCAAATCTGGAGCATTATAAGAACAAATCGCTTTCACATGAGTATTATATTGTGTTTGAACAAATCGCAAGAACTCAGGAAACAAAGTAGAAACATAACTTTTATTCATAAGAAGGTAAACCCATGTTACTCTAGTAAAGTCATCTACGATGGTGAAGAAATATTTGTATCCATCATGAGTTGGTGTCTGGAAAGGACCCCAAACATCTAGATGGACCAAATCTAAAGGTAACTTGGACAAATGCGGATTAGAAGGAAAAGAAAGACGCTTTTTCTTAGCTAGAGGACACATGTGACAGGCACGAGATTGATCTACTTTGCCGTGATTGATGTGAAGAAGCTTTGAAAGAACTTGAATTTTGTTTTGAGAAGGGTGGCCTAGACGTTGATGCCAAACTTATGAAGAAACGTGAAACACATGAATATCTTTGTGCACAGAACGTGTTGTAGAAGAAGCTATTATTTCTAAAGGATATGGAGCCTCCAGGACATACATATTGCTTTGGAGCTGGTTACCCTTCCCAATCATGAAGCCTGGAGTATGCTTCTGAAAAAGAAAAGGGTTATCAGGAAAAATATAATACGAGTTAGCAGAGAAAAGAACAGAGATTGTACTATCCTAGTGAGAGCACTAATGCTGAGAAGATGTAATTTGAATTGAGGACTATACAGAACTTCAGTGAGAGTTAGTCTAGGAGTTAAACCTACCGTGACCAGATGTAGTAACCGGAATCCTAGTACCATCAGGTAGAGTAACATATGTATCAATGATGGACTTAGTCGTAAGAAATAAGGTCAAGTCAGCACAACCATGACAAGAGGCACCAGTATCGATTACCCAAGCAGGGTTCATAAAAGTAAGGTCGTTCTTCATTCCCGCATAAACAAAATAAGAAGAAGGTTTGGTACCTGAGGAGGGAATATCAGATGGAGAGTGAGGAATGAGATGAGGTTGAGGTTTAGGTGTGAAAGCTGTTCTTCCGAGAGACAAATTGTGTTGTCAGAAATCCGTGAAAAATTGTCTTGGAATGTAGGTTTATTCACACTCAAGACCTTCAGAAGTTGAGTAACCTTATCTGATGTCACTCTCCCTAGACAAATTCCCTGTTGATTGTGCATGGAGATAGCACCATTATCTTGAACAACCATGTTAGCAAGATTTTCTTTACGAGGAGGCCACTGATGCATAGGTTTAGAAGAACCCGAGGATTAATTTTGTGGCAGCACCTTGAGGATTGTCTCTTGTATCCTTGCGGATAACCATGTAGCTTGTGACACTTATGAACCATATGACCCGCAATACCACAATGTGAACAAATGGGAAGGTTCTTGTTTTTAGAATACCCATTTGTGGAAGCGGCAACATATGACTCATCAGGAACAGGAGTCCGAGCAACTTGAAATGCAACTGCACTTTTATTCTTCATAGATCTCTGCCTTTCTTCTTGTGACACCAAGTTGAAGACTTTGGAGACATTAGGCTTTAGTTCCATCATGAGAATCTGTCCTCGAGTTGTCGTGAAAGTATTATTCAGCCTGGTAAGAAACTTCAGCACTCTATCTTGTTCTTTGTGTTGTGTAATCCTCTTCATACTAGGACACTATGGCCGATTACAACAACAGGTATACAGACTCTCATGAATTTTTAACTCCTCTCATAACTGCTTCAATCTTGTATAGTAGACACTTACACTGAGGGAACCTTGAGTTTCAGCAAAGATCTGTTGCTTTATCTCAGCATTGCAGGGACCATCACTCTGCTTGAATTGATCATGAATATCAAGCCACATTTGATGAGCAGTATCAATATACATAATGCTCTTAGCAATTGACTTCTCCACTGCATTCACAATCCAAGTGCAAACAATATTGTTGCATCTTGACCAAGAAGCAAAATCCGGATGATTCTCAGGTAATTCCAGATAAGATCCATCATCAAACACCGCCTTATTTCTAGCTCCTAAAGCCATAATCATCGATCTACGCCAAGTGTTGAAGTTACCTAAACCATCTAGCTTCTAAAAGACAAGAGAAATACCAGCATGATCGGCACTGTGGATATAAAGCATATTCGAATTCGAATCTTGAAGCGAAGCTGTTGCATCCGATCTAACCGTTGGTGGATTTTTTGTTGACGCCAGTGCCGGATTTGAGTTAACATCGTTCACATATGAGATCGGCATGATGGAGAGACGAAATCGATCAAAGATTGTGAAATCAAATAGTCAAGAAAGCGATTGTGTCACAGAAAACAAGAATCGAAGGTCAATAAACCGAAGCAAAGGTAAGCAGAATCGCAAGAACCATCGAAACAAAGTGATAGATCGCGAAAAATTCCAGAATCACCAATTCGAAGAAGACGATGAATGAAATCGAGAGACTCATGGAATCAAATAGATGAAAAACGAAGGAGGAAACGAGAGTTTCACAGCTCTAATACCATATTAGAGCTTGAGCTCAAGAAGAGTAGTGAGAGTTTGTTACGATCAAATGAGAAATGTATTAGCTCAAGTTAGTTGCATACAGTGTACTCTACGTGTATTTATACTACTCAGTTTGTACACATTAACCACCGGTTCAATACAATATACTCAATAACCATTGTTATACTCTAATATACTCTAATAAAAACCTCCGCTGTAACGAAGACATGGCCTATTTCATCGCTTGAGAGGAAGACCCTTCAAGCTTTTGCCATTGGCATCGCCATGAGCAGTTTCCTCTGATGTCACCTTCATCTCTCATCTTTCACCTTCATCAATATGATGAAAGGAGCGCATCTCCTTCTCCAGGGAACCAATTGCCCTGAAGAATATTATTGTCCCACTAAGGATTGACAGATTAAGAAGACAAGAAATTACCTTCTCAAATCCGATATATTTCAGTGAAATAAAAAATCTTAAGAATTGTTGATAATTCTAGAAAAAACTAAAGAAATCCAACTTAAGCGATTGGAAACTTTTATTGTTTTCACTCTCAATTAGAATAAACATAAAGATCTGAAAATGAATCATTTGAGTTTGAACCTAAAACAAAAAAACTTGTAAAAACGAAACTTAAATCCGACTTAGCGGAAGAAAACATCGATCTTTGATCAAAAAAATATAATACAACAAAAGATAAGAATCTTTGTCCCTCTCATAGATTAAGAGTTGGTAAGAGGGAAGAGGTCGAGAGAATTCTCTCTAATAAAAATAACTATTTAAATCATCCAAGAAAGAGAAATTCTCTTAGATAGCCCATTTTAGTTTGTTTGTCACAAAAATAGTTTTTAAGGAAGAAAATGACCAAAATGTTTTTTTTAGAAGCTAAAAAATTCATGTATATGCATTTATACCCATAGGGTTAACTAATTTGCATTTTAGGGTTTAGAGTTAAGGGGTGGGTTTGGGGTTAGGGTTTCAAATTTCAAATTTTTTTTTTTTAAAAATCAAAATTTCAAAAAAAAAAGAAGTATATTTTGGTCATTTTATTTTTTGAAGGCTATTTTTGTGACAAAAACTTAAAAATAGCTATTTAAGAGAATTGCCCTTCAAGAAATTTTGGACAGAATTTCATATATTTTCCGTCAGAGAACATTTGTCGCTCTCTCAAGTGAGAATCAAACTAGAGAGTTTATTAACACATAATCTTTGAAAGGCAAGAATTCACCACTTGCCCAAGACTGATCCCTTGATTAGTACGTCAACATAATATGGCAATTGAAAAATAAATAACACTAAGACGAAAAGATAACATTTGTGGTGAGCACAAACCTAAACCATTACATTCATATTTACTACGTATGGATTTTTTATTCAACATGTCCTACTACTATATATATGCATGTACTTTGTTAATCACATCATTCGGAAATAACGTTTTAAATATATGGGTTGATGAAATTAATGGACTTTCACATATAAAGAGAAGGAGAAAACTTAGGTTAAAAGCAATTGACCAATCTTCTGAACTTGTGTTGCGTGGGTCAATAAACCCATGTTTTTGGATTTATCTCATCTTGAAGTTGTTTGCTTATTAATCTTCATTTTTTTTAAAAAAATTACCACGAGATCTTCATTCCACATTATGTTTTTACATGTCTCAAACTTGGAGACACGCATAGCAAGCTTAAGCAATGGATTCGATTTAACCGATGCCAGTTTGAATTTGGCTTAACTCGGAATTTGCTCAACTCAAATTAAAATATTTCTACGTTTAAATTGTTGATTACGTGCTTACAAAGAGATCAGAGTTTTTCACTAAACACACATGACATGCTCAAATTTTTATTATTAATAATTGAGTTGTGATCATTTGTTTTATTTGGATATGCTTTATTCCTATAAATTCTTCCTTATGAAATTTTTAAATAAGTCTCAAATCTGATAAAATAAGAAAAGTAAATATTTTTCTGCAACCTTAATACTAGAATTGCATCTATAAAGTAACGCAGATTTAGGCATCGATTGATACAGCTGATGATAAAGCAGTAGCAATATGCTGCACAAGTTGTATGTTGTAGAAGCTTTATGCTTTCATTAAAGTTTTTAATAAAGTAATTGGTAGAATATTAGTATATACATTTTAAAAATTATAATAAAAATTTAGTATATAATATATATATATATATTAAATTATAATATATATTAATGATTTATTTGTTATTAAATAATGAATTTTTATTTAATTATATAAATTAAGTTAATTTTTAAATGTGAAGTATTATTAATTTTTAAAAACTAAATCTAAAATATATTTAAAAATATAAAATTTATTTAAAAATAATAAAAGTAATTTTTGATATAAAAGTAATTTTGATATTATTAAATTAAATAAATAAATTATATATTATTTGTCATTATTTATTTACTGGTAGAGAAGTAAATAATTCACCTATAATATTATCATAAAAAATAATTTATGATATATAATTTATTTACTTCAAAATAATTTTGATATGTTAATTTTATAATATATAATATATAAATATATATTATTTTATATTTTTATTAAAAATAATGAATGTTATGTGTAATTATATAAATTATATTATATTTTAAATGTGGAATATTGTTATTTTTAAAAAAGTTTAAATATTTAAATGCAAATTTTATTTTTAATAATATAAATTTATTTTTTTATTATAAAACATAAATTTTATATTATTTATTAAAAATAAACTAATTATATATAGTTTTTTTTAATTTTTATATATTCTTACTGCAAATTTTCTACCAAAAGCCCTATATGAAAACATTGATCAAAGAGTATTTGGAGAGCATTAGCATCTTGTAAATGCTTTTCTAAATACTTATATGATAAATGTTGATTGGATAATTACGAGCATAATGTTTATGCTAATAATTGATATACTAAAAATGAATATTTGTTATTGTCAAGTTAACAGTGTTTGTTGTAATACTTTAGATTCAATCCAGATGACCAATTTAAACTTTATCTTTATAGGATCAATATTAAACTAAAACAATGAGATGGTTTTCAACTAAATTAAAGTAACAAGCAAATAACACAATATGATGTGGTTTTCAGATTGATTAAGATGCTAGCCTAGGGTGGTTCAATTGGGTATCAAACAAATGTGAGCCAAACAATTATTCAAGTTTTATTAAGGACTGTTTTTTTTTTTTTTGGTATTGAGATACTTACCTGGCGCAGAGCACTTGTCTGCTTGCTCTCTCCCTCTAGGGTGCTCTGATTTTGGAGCAAGGTATCTCGATTTTTCTGTTTTTTATCTGAAACACGAAAAACTGAAACCAAAAATAAGCAAAACAAAACAAGACCAAATTATCTTTTTAAATTTACCAGTGGGTTGCCTCCCACCAAGCACTTGGTTTAAGTCACTAGCTTGACTTGGTGACAGGGATCAGTCGGGTTGAGCATGAGGGCTTGTTCCAAAACAAGCTGCAGAATCTGACATGTTCAACTTCAAAACTCTACTCAACAACCCCTTCACAGCAGCTTCTCCTTTCTCTTTCAGCTCATGTGTGAGAATAACTCTAACTTTAGAGAAAGGTTTAGAGGTACCTTTGCACTTTACCTCATACTCAATGGACTTCTCTTCACACATGCAAGGCATCAAAGTCATAGTAGAACTGGATAGGAAACTTCAGGAACATAGACTCGAGCTGGTGTAGTCTCAACATATTCGCTAAGAACAGTCGCTTCAGAGCTAGCGGGATGCTCTATTCTTTCTTCTGCGCCAGGAGCAGTCTCAGTAAATGGCTGGTCCATTTCGTTTTTCTCAGCCTTCTCACATTTCAGCTTTGTTGCATTATCAGTTTTTCCAGGGAGAATCCCTTCTTGCCTCTTGACACTCTCATCTGTTTGAGCAAGCTAAACATCAATCCTCCTTATGTGGTTGCTCACAGTATCATATTTTGTATTCAGCTTAGTGAACATGTTGACCATCCTAGTGTTGATATCAGTGGTAATCTGGTTCAATGCCTTAAACTGAACATGCTGACTCTGCAATAGTTGCTGCATCATATTGCTCAGATTTTCAGCTCATTTTGTGAACTGCTCGCGGAAGATGGAGCAGCATGTTTGTTGCTCTGCGGCTGTTGCTGGTTCTGATTCTTATTCTGGCCCACAAATCGGTTATGAGCATGACTGAAAACAAAGGTTTTACCCTGAAAGTTCTGCAGGAAGCCTTGCTGATACCCTGCTCCTTGAGCCTGGTTGTTCTGCATCTGATCACCAGTGCCCTCCACGTTGTTGCTCTTGTAAGAGAGCACTGTGGGTTGTTCCTGATGTTGGAGTTCTGGATATAGTTCGTGTTCTGCACATACTTATGTCCATTGATGTAGCTAACCTCTTGCTGGTTGTTCTCTTTCTTTTCAGCCTCAGGAGTAACCTCTTGAGTGTTTTTAATCTGCTCAGGCGTAGCTGTTTCCATGATGAAGATTTTCCCTTGGTTGCTCTTCAGCAGTAAATCAATCTTGGCAGACAATTCCTCCTTCCACTTGGTATCAACACTTTTCACCTTCATAGAGCGCTCATTCTCTTGGTTCTTATTGGCAGAGCTAGCAGCCATTTTTTCAATTAGTTCGAATGCTCCAGCAGTAGACTGTATCATGAAATCTCCATTGCTCGCAGAGTTTAGAGCATTGTAAAATTCCCAGTAAACTCCATCATAGAATACGCCTAGAATGTGATCTTTGTCAAAACCATGGTGAGAACACTCTTTAAGGGTATCATTGGACCTTTCCCAAGCATCACAAAATGGCTCATTAGCATGTTGTTTGAAAAAAGAGATCTTGTTCCGCAGAGTAGCCGTTTTTGCCTTGGTGTAGAAATGGCTCAAGAAGGCTGAACGCACCTGCTCCCATGTGGTAAGAGAGCCGGTTGACAGTGACTTCAACCATCTTGAAACCTTGTCAGAAAGAGAGAATGAGAACAACATAAACTTGATAAAATCAGGTGAAACCCCATTTGATTGTGTCATGGTGCATATCTCCTCAAAAATCTCAATATGCTCCATTGGAATTTCAGCCAGAAGACCATGGAACATCTTTCTCTACACCAGATTGATCATAGCAGGCTTGATCTCAAAATCTTGACTTGCACAGGGCGATGGAACAATGGCAGAGCGAGTAGTGGGGAAATTGCTTGGCAGATTTCTCTGCCCAATCGGAGCAGCTTGCTCCTGTTGTTGTTGTTGCTGCTGCGCAGCCTCTAGAGCAGCTTGTTGCAGTGTTTGGATGGTATGCTGCATACGTTTCATCTGCTCCTGCATCTGGAGCATTGTGGCAGCGAGATCTTCTTGGTGGCCGTGATCATCCATTGTGGTGTTGTCTGGCCTTAGTCTTTGTCGATTGGTCCTTTCTAATCTTGCTAGCTCCTGGTTTCTAAGTGTCACTAATTCTCATGGTTCGTTTCTTCGGGTACGTCTACTGGTCATACACCTGGAGCATTAGCTGTAGTAAAAAAGATAGAGCAAGTTAGAAGTCTTAGACTAAATAAATAACCGAAAAATAAAAGTAATGGCTGGTCCTCAGCGCAACGACGCCAAAACTTGATACACTAAAAATGAATCCTTGCTACTGTCAAGTTAACAGTGGTTGTTATAATACTTTAGTTTCAATCCAGAGGACCATTTTACACTTTATCTTTATAGGATCAGTATTAAGCTAAAACAATGAGATGGTTTTTAACTTAATTAAAGTAACAAGCAAATAACACAATGTGTTGTGATTTTTAGATTAATTAAGATGCTAGCCTAGGGTGGTTCAGTTGGGTGCCAAACAAAGGTGAGTCAAACAATTATTCAAGTTTTATTAAGGATTGATCTGGAACTCGGAGTAAGCAACTCGGAACAATCTATTTTCGCAGTGCTGCTCCCTATGCCAATCAGCCTCAAATCCTAAACTTTCGTTTGGTCTGAGATCGATGGCGAGCAGTATAGAACATGTCCAATATGTTCACAAAACACCCTAATATCTAATTTTACTGATTAGGGATGTAATGCTCATTCAAATTATGTCTCGCAACCTAAAACACTTTTGATGAATAGATTAAACCTAAAATCAGGTACTAAGCGGTTAACTTGATGCAGGCTTTAAGAGCAACACTGAATGAAGACAATTGATTTAAGATTTATCTATGTTTAGCTCACAAATCTAACACTCCTAACACCTTAGACTAAAGAAGTTGACTACTCAGCCATAGCCACGAAGAACAAAGAAACAATAGATGAATAATACTGCATATAAATAAAAGAGAATGAAGAGGGTTCATGGGTCTTCTCTAAGGCAAGAGAGATAGAGAGATGGCCTTCTCCCTTTACAAACTCGCAAATCCCAACAATAAAATCTCTATGGTCTGTTTTCTCTCTAAAAATAGCTTAGAAATATAATAAAAAGGGAAAAAGAAGATATATTCAGGTTCTTAGCGGTTGAGAGAGAGAAGAAGGAGAATTATGGAAAATCTCAGAATATTATGCATTTTTCTTAAAAATGTCTGCCACAGGAGCAGGCACTCGATTGCTCCGCCTGAGAGCACCCGGCTGAGAGCACCCGTTTGCTTGCTCCCTTGTCTCTGATGCGCAAGGAAAGGCCCAAACTGCATCCGCTTCTTCATGTACTTCTCAAGGAGCCTCCAGACCTGAAATGACTCAAAAAAACTAGATAGACTAGATAAAGAATTGAAAACAATTTACAAAGTTTATGTACAATGTGTCAAAAACACCATATATCAATAATATATAGTTATTAATTTATATAACATAGATTGATATGTTTATCAATTAATAATATAGTGATAAAGTTATATAATGTAAATTTATATGTTTATCAATTTAGGTATGCATTCGTTTTAATGATAGCATGACTTTTAAACATTTTTATGATATTTCACTACTAGAAAAATGTCAATCCCGACAAGAAAATCTCTCAGAAATCCACTGGAAAAAAATTCTTGACGAAGTCATCCAATGAGTCTATCTCATAAAAGAAGAAAATTATGTCGAGAATTCTTCAGAAATCTTTTTTGTTTAGAAATTCATCAAAAATTAAAAAATATATATTTTTAAATATTAATTAATTAATATTAAAAGAAAAATTAAAAAAAAACATAACTAAAATTAATCAAATGTACATATGTAACACTAAATGTGTATGTTATCACTCCACACTTTATAATATTGTCGTACAATCATAATTGAAGACAATGCACCTCATATCATTCATCCTCGGGAACTAAAATTCCAAAAATTTGTGTAGATTATTGATGAATTGAGATTTTAAGTGTTTATCAGCCTATAATTTTTTGAACTCTTTTGCATCATTAAAACTGAATTATGTATAATTAGGTTGCATTGTCATGCATAAATCACTATTAGATGTTGGTGCAACAATTTAGATGATTTGAGGTGTTTAGAACACTTTTGGGACAAAAATAGTAAAGAATGAGCATTAGACTATTTGTGTAAAACTGCAAAATGCTAAGTGTTACAGTGGGCAGATGGCAACGGGTTGCAGTACCCATTGTGGGTGAAGCAACCCACATAGCAGGTGGATGAAAAGGTTAAGTTCAGCCGTTGCGAGTGATGCATGTCTTTCATTATCAAGAAATCACCAAGTGTAAGAGATGGTGTGAGCAAGGGTTTGGAGCACCCGATGTACTCCTTGTGAGTCTCGTAGTGGGTGTGTGCAACGGGTTCGTGTATCCATTGACGATCTTAAACTTTATCTTTATTTTTTGTTGACTTAACCCAACTCGTTTTGAGAGACTTATAAATACTTTTTACGTCAACAACTCTAATTATCTTGTTTCTCTCTTAAGACAATCATCTTTTGGTGGAAGTTTGAATCTTTAATCTATTTCATCTTTCTTTCTTGTGTTTATTAAGTTATTCTTGCTTCAAACCATGATTAGTGTTATTCTTTGTATGAATTCAAGGTTTTTTATGGTGATTAGTACCATACATTTCGACTCATAGTGGCCAATGTGTAGCGCCTGAGCCTCATAGTGACTTCACGCAGCAACCTCCACTAGTCGCTTTGAATCATGCAAGCGCAGTTGCAAATCCATATATCTCGAAGTAGTGGAACGGCCATATGTTGCAGGGAAGTTAAGCGCTGTCAAATGAGTGTGTCCTATTTTGGGTGGAAGCAGTGATCAATGTCACATGTTCTTGAAAGGTGAAGATACCCGAACACTCTCCATGTCTATGTATTGAAGCGGGCACACAAAACATGCTTGGTAGATGTTACAAACCAAACAATCAGCATAACGGTTAATGTTGCGGGTCAAGGAACATGTTGCAATGCGAAGAGAAATTCGGAGTTAAAGAATTATGCCAATTGTTGAAGCGGATATATGCAACAACTCCAAAAATACGTTATAATTGAAGCGAGTCTCATAAGGGCTCATTTCAACAACTTCAGACACCCGCACCATACTCCAAACTTCTTTTGAGTTACAATTCCAATCCTTCATTGTATATACCATTCTTATTTTATTTTGTCATATTTTTGGTATCTCCTTCTTTCTTTGTAATACAAAGACTGTGTGATTTAAGTTTGGGGGAGGTGTCAAGTGTCTAATCATTCTTGTGTGTTTTGTATAAAATTCAAACGTCTGAATCATGCATTGTAGATATATATTTCAATAAAAACAAAATTGAAAATGATTTTTGTTAAAAAAATACATAAAATTTTAGTTACATCATTTTCATTCTTAGAATCGAGTATATAAATATATATGTTGAATTCATATGCATAGGGAGTTGTGATTGAATTGTCTTTCAAAGAACATATGTCTAGAACTCAACATGATTTCCAAGTCAAACATATCAAGTAGCCTAAACATCTCTTAAAAAGCTTGTAAGCTTCGAGCCTTGAAAACTCTACTTAAAATTTGTTGTGTTCTTGATATTGACTTGTTCTTAAAACCAACCCCAAAACTTCTTGAGGCATAATGAACTTAAACTCTCTTGCATATGAGCATTTGCATACTTAATCATGAGTTCACATACATATATAGGTTATCTTATTCCATTATACCATTGTTTGTTAACCAAAATGGCCATTCCACACCCTTAAACTCAAACCTTTCCTCATCATTGATTTGCTTGAAGGAGGCTCCTTATGATATTTTGACGTGTGCAAAGTCTTGAGAGTATTAGAAACAATAATGATTTTTTTCTTATTAATTGGCTAGCTATTAAGACATCATTTAAGCTATAATATATCAAGGAGAGTAGGTTGTTGAGTTGGAAATTTATTGATCTTTGCGATTGGAATGAGAGTGAAGGAAAAGAATGAACAAAAGAGTGTCAAAACAAGAAAAAACTAGAAATAAAGAAAATAAAAAAAAATAAAGGAAAAAATTACAAATATTTTGAATAGAAAACCCGTAAGAATCAAAAGAAATAAAATATGAAAATAATGGAGAAAAAAAAGACAATGAGCTAAGTGTAAAGAACATAATTAAATCTCTAGTTGGTCCTAAAGAAGAAGAAAAGTGAGTTCATTGAGTGAGTGAGAAAAGAGTATGGGCATTGGGTTTTGGGACGAAAAATCTAAAGATTGGCATAAAAAAAGAAGGATAGAGCTTGAATGAATTTAGAAAAATGGTACAACAATGAGAATCCATGCTTGTATGCATGAATTGTTCTCTTTCTTAGATAAATTGTACATAATATCATTGATCCTAATATTTAGTGTAAATCAACATCAAAAGATGTGTTTGAACCTTTTTTACCAAGCCAAACGATTGAGATTAGTCTATTTGCAAGACTTCAACTTGTATGTTTGTTTAATGAATGTGAGAGTTGATTGAAAATATTTGTTGGTGAATGTATGCAGTTTTTGTAGAGATATTAGAGTTTAGATAGGCCTTTAAAAGCTAAATTATAATAGAGAATATTGTTCATGCTATTTTTTATGTTTTCTAGGATGTCACGTTGAAGGCTAGAAAGTGTCTCTTCTGCTATGAGCTCCCAACTTCAAACATCTTCTCCATCGTGGCCTTGAAAATGGACAAGTAAATGACAAGTTTGGGGTAGTTGATGCATTTATATTTTAAGTTTTTTAGATATAACTTTTTGAACTCTTTTGCATCATTTAAAATTGAATTATACATAACTAGGTTGCACTATCATGCATATGTCTCTATCAGGTGTTGGAGCAACCATTACAACCGTGTACCCATTGTCGATCTTAAACTTTATCTATTTTTACTTTTTGCTGGTTTGACACATGTATGTTGGGTTAATCCAACTCGTTTTTACAGGCATATAAATATTTTTTAGGCCAAAAATTCTAGTTACCTTATTTTTTCTCTTAAGAAAATTATCTTTTCCTGAAATCTTTAATATATTTCATCTTACTTTTTGTGTTTATTGAATTATTTTTGCTTCAAATTATAATTAGTCTTAAAAGTTGTATGTAATTAAGGTTTATCATTGTTATTAGTGAGTGGGCTCATTTTGAATATATGGGTTAAGGTGATTGGGTGAAGACTTAAGATGTTTAGTGATAGATTTATATATTTACTTGCTAGTTGAGTCATCTTAGTGCTAGATTGGAATAGATATTCTCATCTTGATTCTAAGTTATTTTATGCACTGAAAGTGTTTGATTAAATGTTTGAATAAATTTGAATATGCTCTAACTAAATGGATTTGATGTTAGTATTTCTAGATTGTTATTAGAATTGTTTTAAATATATGTTTGAATGTGTTAAACCAAAGGAATTTGATGTTTGATGCATGATTACATAGGAATCTTTGTCTTGGGCAAGAAATGATATATCATGTGTGCTAGACTTAAGGAATTATGTTGATTGATTACTTGTCATCTTATCTTGGTTCCTATTCACCTTTAACAAATTTCTTATTCTCATGGGTTATCCTTTAAGGTATTGATTCAAATACATTGATTACATGTCTTGTTTTCTCTTGTTTGATTTAGATTTCACTCTTGTTACTTGATCACTTGTTAATCACTCAATAATTACGTTTAGATTAACTTGATGTCTTGTATTCTTGGTGATTGAGAATTTCTTTAGTTGGTTTGACCCTCTTGTACTACAATTACATTGATTTTAAACTTAATCCTTATGAAGTACCTTTGTACACATTGTCACCAAATGATGACGAAACACAAAATCATAAATTGTCCATAAATTGCCTTCCATTTAAACTATGAATGCATATCTTCGTTGAAATATCTCGAATATGAATTCACTACATAGCCTGAGACACAAACAAATTCATATAACCAATTGTACACCGGTTGACCACTAGTAGAACACTCGCTTACATATAAGAAATAAGTACATTAAACAAGTATATTTTGATAGTTAAAGACAAATATGTGTAGTATTAGTTATCAATTATGTATAAAATATATATAATAAGAAAGTAATCTTGCGAAATTGTTTTGTTTAAGTTGTTCAAGCTGATAATTTGTGGAATCTATGTAAGTATAACGCATATCTGCCATGTAAATCATGTGTGAAAGGTAAAAAAATATTAGACATTTTTAAAAGAAAAAAAAATATATTAGTAATATTTAAAAAAAAATTGTATGTACCTTTCATATTCAAGAACATCTTTACAGTTGCTGAAAACTAAATGTTTGCAAATAGATATGTTCAGTTTCAGTAAGTCTTCGGTTATTCGATTTTTCACTATATCGTTCAGTTTGTGTGAACATGTTTGACACATAAACATAATAAGTTGCCCTTTTATCTATATCACCATGGTGTGCAAGACTTTTTTTTTTAACTTCATATGAAAATAGTATTTAGCAAAATTTTGACTTTATTCTTGATATATAACATATACCACTCGTAGGATACAACAATCTATACTGACCATAATCACTAAGCACCACTTCTCTCGCGAGATGAATAAGAAGATGTTCCATAAGATCAAAAATTATGGAGAAAATATCTTCTCGAGGTAACAAAGGATCACATGTATGTTATCCTCCAAATTGTGAATACCATTTCTTGTGAATATTCTTGTGCTTAAATCATGAAAAAACACCTATACTTACATAAGGAAAGAACAAATTTGATAAGAATATATATATGTGTGTGTGTGTGTAAATCCTACTCAATTAAATGACAATTAATTCATGGTATTAATATAAAAGATATATGTAAATGCTTCATGGACATTTTGTGGAAATAGTCTAGAAAAGACAAATAACTGCTACTTAATTCAGGAGGAGACTGTCAAACGCCTTCTTGTTCTTCGTAAACAATGTTGTACTCCTAAGATATAGATGATCGTGTGGTATAAATCTCATTTGATAGTCAAACCAACACGTTTTTCATCCGTGTTTAGTTGGAAAACATATGTGCTATCTTGGCAATAAGGACATGATAGCCTCCCATGAGTTGTCAGTCTAAATAATGTACCATATATTAGAAAATCACTTATTGTCCATATAAGTAATGTTTGAATCTGAAAATTTTCTTTGCACGAAACATCATATGTAAGAACATAGTGCTCTCATAGTAATTGCAGCTCATATATCAATGGCTGAAGAAACACATCAAGTGACTCTTAGGATGCTATAACTCGGGACAAGAATTGAGAGGAACAAAAAATCACGTGCGTGCACAAATCTGACGGTTAATTGTAACTTGTAAGGGGTTACAATTACTAGCCACAATAAATATTGCCTTCCATGCTTTATGATTAGGATGAAACCATGAGTACATGGTCCAAAGTAGATATTTTTAATCTCATACGCAAAGTCTGAGTATTTTGATTGGAAATGCTTTCACTCTTCCGCATTTGAAGGATGTTTAATATAACCATCTATTGAGTGTTATCTATGTCATCTCATTGGTCATGTTGTACGTTCAAGCTGATATAGTCTTTTCAATCTTTCTATCAACGGAAAATACTATATCAATTTATATGGAGCTATATTTTTTTTATTGTCTCCTAATAGTGAGGTTATTGACAAAATTTATATATCTTGCCATTTTCATCAGCTCTCAAGTAAATCATGCAATTATTGATGTATACATCGATCACCTAATACGGTAAACCAAGACCAGAAACCAGTTTTTGAACATCATAGTATGTACAAAGTGGAAGACTATTTTGAGGTGGAATATCTCTCATAACACCAATCGCATCCATATATTCTTCAGCCAAAATATAATTCATATTTATTACCATCAATATACAATATTTGTTTAGCTACATCTGACATATAAAAAAGTCTCCTTGCTTTTAAATTTGGTTCTTCTCATTTATCCATTTCCTCTACAACTGATAATAATTTTTTTCTATATTCATCATTTATCATCTGAACAGTACCTACTCCAAAATCTACATTTGTGTTAGGTTCATCTATCTAATTTGCAGTATGAGGTTCGCTAGTACTACTATAATTTGATCGTACTCCATTGAGGTACCATACCTTGTAACCCAACATAAACCTTTTTAAATATAAATTGTTGCAAACATTCTTCTTCCTAGTATTCTTATTATTCTTACAAGAAGAGCAGTAACATTTTAACTTAGCGGTTATTGCTTCTGGTTATCATTGAGCTAACGTTATGAATTCGTTAATACCTTGTACATATTCATATGTAAGTAAATTTGTATTAGATTTATATAAAGTTTATCCACCCAAGAACAAAAATAATTAAGAGAAGGCATAAATTTTTTTTTGTGATTTGCTCTGTTTTGTCGAAAATCCATCGGGAATTATAACGGTTATCTAACGAATAGTTTTTTTGAGAACTTTATCAGTAATTTTCAAGAGTCATATTTCCTCAAGAATTTGTAGAGAATTTTCTTGTAACATTTCTATTTTTAGTTAAATAGTCACTGTACAAATATTTGTGTCAAAATTTATGTCATATGGATTTACACTTGTACCATCATCATTAAATCATTGGTCATTTTTTTAATATCTGAATGAAACAATTAAGATGGCTACAAAAATTGAAACAAAACACACCACCAAAAACACCAAAACAACAACGCCTCAACACTGACTCAATCTTAAAGAAAAGATCTAGGAGTTAACCATTGATGCTTCATTGCGAATAAAGCCGAACTAATCCTCCTAACGCAAGTTAATACTATAACCTTCCATCGCATAAGACACCAATTTCTCGAGCAATAAGATTGAATTTTGATGACACTGTTTTCAAAATGACCATGGGGATTTCCGAACACAAGCAGCAATACACTTAATGGAAGAAACGATAACGAGGCCGGTCAGTAGATAAAAAAAAAAGTCGGTAGAATATGCGTATATAAATTGTCGAAAAGGAAAATGTTTTTTCATAACCTTTTCTAAATTTAATGTTTAATGTACACTTTTCAGTTTGACTCATACCCTCAGTTTCAAGAAGCACACAGTCATAGCTTTGAAATATGCATCACGCTCGAAATTTTAAGAAAATGTATGAAATGAAGAAAAAAACAAAGTTCAAGAAACACATATCATATCTTTCTTGCAAAACCCTCCACTTCTCCTAGAAACATTGGCCTTATACCTATGCATCACTTTCTGGTCCAATTATCGTTTCCCATAAACACATTTCTTGTTATCTAAGCAACTTCTTCTTTCTTCTTCTCTCTCTCTCTCACACACAGTTTCTATAAATCTCTCTTAAACTTCAGTTTCTTTTCGTCGATTTGTAAACACGTTGTGTTTCTAGTTATGGATGATGAAGAGAGCAACAACGTAGAAAGATTCAACGACGTCGTTTTGCCAGGGTTTAGGTTTCATCCCACAGATGAAGAACTCGTAAGTTTCTACCTGAAGCGGAAGGTTCTACACAGATCTCTTCCCTTTGAACTCATCAAGAAAGTCGATATTTACAAACACGATCCATGGGACCTCCCAAGTAAGCCACACTGAAACTCTTATTTCTTATTTCTTCTCCAAACTTATGGAAACCAAAGCCTTGAATGCATTTTCTTAAATCAATGTTTAAAAGAGCTTGCAGCGATGGGGGAGAAAGAGTGGTACTTTTACTGTCCAAGAGACAGGAAATATCGGAACAGCACGAGGCCTAACCGAGTAACTGGAGGTGGATTCTGGAAAGCAACGGGAACTGACAGGCCTATATACTCATTGGACTCGACTCGATGCATCGGTTTGAAGAAGTCGCTTGTGTTCTACCGTGGTCGAGCTGCTAAAGGAATCAAAACCGATTGGATGATGCATGAATTTCGTCTCCCTTCTCTCTGTGACTCTCATCACTCATCGTCATATCCCAGTTACAATAACAAGAAGCAACACCATAACATCAACAATAAAGAGATTCCTTCAAGCGTAAGTAACCGCACTTTCCCTAACTTTCTTTACACGCATTATGGGTGTTCAAACTTCATGTTATGGTTTGTGTTTGTGTTATTCTTTTTGTAGGAAGCTTGGGCTATTTGCAGAATATTCAAGAAGACGAACTCAGTATCATCACAAAGATCAGTCCCGCAATCATGGCTTTATCCGGCGATTCCTGACCCCAGCCAATACAACTCACCGTCACAAACCACAACTCTTTTTGCTTCGACAGACGTTTTCAGCAACATAGCAACAAGACAAAACCTTATCTCGTCTCCAGTAGACGAACCCGCAAGCTTCACAGAGTCAGCTGCTGCTTATTTTGCGTCTCAGATGCTCGGAGTTCCGTACAACATAGCTAGAAACAACGGAACAGGGGATGCTATGTTTCTGAGAAACAGTGAAACAGGGAATGCTCTGTTTCCTAACAGCAATGAGGATAACTACTTCCATAACTTGGCCGGAGGATTGACTCATGAGCTTCCGAATGTAAGATCAATGGTAGAGACTGGTTTTGAGACGACGGCTAGTGAGATGTCGGCGACTTCGTATTCCCCTAACAGTTAAGATGTACCATTACCACTTAACTTGTGTAGGACATCGCTAATATGTATTAGTTTTTAATTATCTTATTAATGTTGCTTTGGTTTTGGTTTCTTGGAGACCAAAAAAAAGAAAAAAAACTAAGACTTGCTTTGCTTTTTGTAGCCTTCGGCGTTTAGAAGTAACCTAATCTTGGACAATGTAACTTTGGTTTACTTTCTTTATTTGTTAAAGACTTTTGCTTGTGTTTCAAATTTTTTTTTTTTAAGACTTTTGCTTAAGATTGTGTGTACTATGATTTCAGTGAATCTACTATGATAATAGTTCCTTTTAAATGTATTATTTAAAAAATAAAAATAATTTTTTTAATGTTGATAATTTTTTAAACATTTTAAATTTATACTTTATTTTTCAGTATAAATATAAATATCCTTGCATAAGTTATATTTCTTTCGGTTTATCAATTTTATTTTGTTTTTAAATTTTGTTAAATTTAAAGTATATAAATTAAATAAATTTATTTTATATTTTATTTGTGATCATTTTTATTTAAATATATTTAATGTATATAATTTTAGTTTTCTAAAATTTAGTTAAAACATATTAAAATAATAAATTATTTGATTAATTAATTCAATGAAAATACAAATTATATTTAGATTTCAGTGATATAGAGTATTTTATTAATTAACTCAATGAATAAGTTAAAAATCTTTCAACAAATATTTTTTTATGGTAGTCATATACAAATAAATGTAATAATTTATAATTTGATTAATTTTTTCATACGAGTCAGTGAATTAAAGAATAATTTGAACATTTAATTAACAAATACATTCACAATTAAGTTTCAAAAAAATATAAAAATTCCATAAAAAGAGTTCATTAAGCACTTAATGAATGTTAAAGATTTGAGTTGCATTGGTTGCTTGAAAATACATTGAAAGTTTGACTCTAAAGCATTAAATGTTTGATGAGTATGGCTAAATCTTTTGGAGTAGAGATCATTGATGCACATTACAACTACTTTAATGGACATTGAGTTGAAATATTGTGTTACTATTCTAGGAATTCATTTCTCATCTTCAAACCTCTTTCGCATCGAAAGTTTACTTGTGCACAAATAAAGAGCAAGTTTGAGGAAATTTATATGTTATGATTTTCATGAGTTTAAAAGTCTTATTTTAATTAATTTTGATCATTTAGATTGTATATTAGGTATATATATTGATTTTAATATATAACTGCATTTAACAGGGTCTAGGTGTACAATCGGAAGTTCTGGGCGAAATCAAGAGGACAATTTTGTAACTTGAAGAGTTTTAGTAGCCAAAATAAAAATATATAAAACATCAGGGGAATGGTTTGCAAAAACACTGAAGTTGACCATTGTTGCTCGTGGTTTAGCTCACACTGCGATTCCAAGATCTCGATCTCCGATGGTTACGACGGTGAGGGGTTGACGACGGACGGGTGATGGATTTCGCTTGGTTGTGGCTCAGTGGTTCTGGTTTAGAGGAGGCGCATATGGCTGAGGTTGTTGGAGACGAGTTGAAGAGGCGGATCTAAGAAGATGACCGTGGAGGCTGAGATTGGTTAGCACGGAGTTGCAGAGAACGGATAAGCTTGGCCACAAATAAGCTTGGTAGCAGTGGTGGTAGTCGAGCTTGAGAAGTACCACGAGGAAGAAGTCAAAGCTAAACTCAAGCGGATATGTAGCGGCCCAACGCATCGGGGAAGAAACATCGCTGGGAATGGAACGTACTCCACAGTGGTATGTAGTAACAGCTTCGTGACACCACTAGGAATACAGGGACCATTCGGAGAGGCAAAGCGGAGTGGCCAAGTGAACCGCTTTGGAGAAGAACATATGCGGTGCAACTAAGTTTAACATTTTGTTTATTTGTTTGTTCACCATATTTTCGAAAAACATACACCGAAGGTATTTTTTCAAAAATTAATGATTTCATAATATGTGATACCAAATATGTAAACATATAGAAGTTGTACAACTAGGTATATTTACTTTTTATGTGGTGCAACTAAGTTTTTCAATTTCTCTATCATATTGTAATACTAGTACAACTAGTATAACTATTTTATATATACCATACATAAAATACTAGTACAACTGGTACAACGTCTTCTATTTTTTTTTAAAAAAATTTCATTTTGCTTTCAATATGAAAATAACTGCAAACTAGACAAGCTGGAGGTCTTTAGAATGGTCCATCCTAATTATTTGAAATTCAACTAATTTTTTCCAAAATTATTACATAATCACATAAGTTTCCATGATCTACCTTATACTTTAAAGGTTTGTTTACTTGTTTGTTCACTATATTATTGAAAACCATACACCAAATATATTTTAACAAAATTAATGATTTTATAGTATGTGATTCTAGGTATGTAAATATATATAAGTAGTACAACTGAGGTATATTTATTTACTATTTAGTACAACTACATATTTCAATTTTTCTAACAAAATACAACTATGTACAAACTTGTACAACTCAAAACTCGGTATAACTACGTATACGATTGTACAACTAAAATACTTGTACAACTACATGTTAATAAGTTTATCACAATTTTGTTTATATTCATATTTTAAATGTGTGTCACGTTTTAAACATGATAATTGTACCTTCTTTTATTTAGTTGTACCAGTTGTATCCGTCATAGTAATTTTTCCATAGTTAATCTGATTGTATTGGTTATACCAAAAACATGTCAAGTTCAAACAAGTGAAAAAAAAATATGCGAAACAAAAATTCATTACAAAAGCAACACAAGTCTTAACTTTTACAAAAGCAACACCAACATCCCAAAGTATCATAAAATTTTAAGTTTCAAATACAAATGTAAAAAACATATAGATTACTTTTCAACAAATAGAGACTTCTTAAAATAAGAAGGCTTTGCCAACCTCTTCGCCAAGCTCATTAAGCATCTTCTGGCAGCTTTGGAAGCACTTTGTGTATGATGTCAATGTCGATGGGGAACAACTTTGAGAATATCTCATAAGCATCGTCTATGGCTCCACATTTTGCATACATCGAAACAAGCGAGTTTTAAAGGATGACAGTTTTGTAGTTGTGTTGTTTTAAGTTTAACACATACAAAAGCAACACAACTACAAAAGCAACACAAATCTTAACTTTCACAAAAGCAACACCAACATCCCAAAGTATCATAAATTTTCAAAAAATAGAGACTTCTTAAAATAAGAAGGCTTTGCCAACCTCTTCGGTTTTGTCAAAGCCTTTGTTGCCATCACTTCAAGGGTACAACTTGGTACCTTCTGATATATGGTCAGAAGTTTTTTCCTAATTTATTTTAAGTTTAAAAAAAAAAATCAAATTATTACACAACTCCATATGTTTACATGACATACCTTATATTTTAAGGTTTATTTACTTGTTATACCAGTTATATCAATCATACATATTTTTCTCTTCATTGTACTAGTTGTAACAATTATACTGATTATACATGATCCATTTTTATTAATAATTTTGTGCATTATAGATTTTCCTTCTTGATGGAAATAAAATAGACATTGGTATTTTATCTCTTCATATCGAAATATACAACTGTCATCATATTCTTCTTGTATATGTATTTACAGTTGTTTTTTTCTCTTACCTTATTTTCATGTATATAAATATGGATATTAAGACGAAAATATTACCACCCAATGTAAAAAAAAAATACAACTCAAGTGATGGTATAATTTAACTAGTAATATTACTACAATATATAAACTCGTTGTACCAGTTGGGTATTATGATGTAGTCTAAACTCCAAACATGAATTCTTATGCATTCTTTTCAAACTAATGAAGATTTTTACATCATATTTTGCAGTATATTCTTCTAAATTTTTTTCTACTTCAACTTTTTTCAGCTATGTAGATATTCTCTTCAGATTTTAGAGCAAAAAGAGGAAGATGCATTTTTTTAAAAATAGTACAACTAGTATAACTAGTACAACTTATAAACAAATCATTATCCAAATCAAATATCATGGAAAATAGACTATTCATGTATTTGACATATGCATCGAGGGAAGACTAGGCCAACATGTCTCATTGGTTTTAATGTCATCATTTTTTCTAACATCATTCATACGCTAAAAAAAAAAATCATTATTAATTGCAAGTTTGTATTAGTTATATGTGTTCTAGTTGTACTAGTTATACTGGTTATACTCAATCTAGTTGTACTAGTTGTACTCGTTCTAGTTATACTAGTTATACTAGTTGTATTAGTTGTACTAGTTAGAGTTGTACTAGTTGTACTAGTTTTAGTTGTACTAGTGGTACTAGTAATACCAAGTGTTCTTCTTTGTCGTGAATTTTTACAATGAAAAAAAATTATATTTCATAAAGGAAGAAATAGATTAAGGATAATAATGAACTGAACGATATGAAATAAGAACAAGAAAAAAAAAATCTGAGATAAGAATAAGAACAACAAAGTTGGATTGTAGGAGGTGAAAAAAATTGTGTTTGATTTGTGATTTAGAGTTTTAAATGAGTTGGATTTTGGGTCAGAATATAAGTTAGATTTTGGGTAAGATAACAGTGGCATAGGATAGTAAATATGTTTAAGTTTTTAGGGTTTTTGATTATTTAACTTATTTTTTATTTAAATATAAATTAAAAATAAAAAAATAACATGGGGTCATTTTAGAATTTTTGAAACCCATGTGTGTCATTACAGAATTTGATCCGTTTAAAATTCAGATTTTTACCCAGTCTCTTATATGGTTTAATCCGGGTTTTTCTGGTTAACCCTCTTTGATTTTGAGAGCCTATAAATATGCATTTAAAGGAAAGAAAAATCCTAGACTATGTAAGCTTTAGTTTTGTAATTTCTCCTGTTTCTAAACTTGAATTTTGTGAATCTTTCTTGGTTTAAAGGTTTATTTAGTTAATCTTGTTTATCTATCTCCTAATCTCTTGTTTATCCAACAATCTATCATCAGTTTGTGTGTTCTCATGGTGATTAGTGAGTAGAACTTTTAGTTCTTGGGTTTAGTATATTAGAGCGACTAGTGCTTGATTTATGATGCTATGTGCTTAATTTATATAATATTTACTTGATTGGTGTGTTTAATGCTAAATTAAGGTTGGAAAATCATAATCTAGATCATAAGTTGTTTCATGGTCGAAAGGTATTTGATGAAATACTTAAATGAACTAATCAATGTGCTTTACTTTCTTAGCCAACGTGAGTTGATGTTTGGGCTGTTTTGTGGCTATTAGGATTTGAGTTTTATGCATGCTTTATTATAATTAACAAATTAAAATTGATGTTAAGAACTTGATTAGCATATAATTTATTGCCATGGGAGTGAATTAGCTTAAATTAGCGGTCTTAGGCCTAAAGATCAACAATTGTTGATTCTTTTAGCATCACAAGATATTATTTGATCATTTTAATCAATAAAATTAACCCAAGAGCTTGTCTTTCTTTTATTTTCGGCAGTTTGACTTGAGTTGACTTTTAATGACTTTTTGTTGATTTTTCTATTTTACATAGTTTAGATCGTAATCCTCTTCCTATTTCCTTAGATTATCAAAGTTTTGTATTTCTCTAATTCTCCGTAGATTCGATCATGTTCTAAAATGACATACCATTCGATTGTGGTATTGTTAACACAATAGGTTAATTGGTGTGTGCTTAAATGCTTATCTTTGATCCATTAGGCATGTTGATGTACCATTGCAGGGTGGGTCCAGTCAGAGTTTAGCCGAAACCCTTGCACATGGTAGCTTCTTGGAGTTTCTTCTGGATAGCTACAATAAGCATACATTGTTTGTATTGAGAAACATGATTATCTGGGTCAATAGTTCCATTGTACATCCTCATGTTTGGGAGGAAGAAATTCCTCGGCATCTTTACCAGGGAAATGTCATCCACAAAGGGAGTGTACGCATAGGAACTGGGAATATTTCTTCTGATTGGGGGAAAAATGCATGGAAACCTCTCTATTAGTGACTGGGCCACTTTGAACTTCTTGGAGAAGACAAGTTCAAGATAATCCTTTGCTGCCAGTTTCATTGTCGCAGCTGCTTCCGGCACTCCACATCCATATCCATATCAGAGGAGTTGTCGTTATCTGTCGGGTTCACTTGGTTACCCCTGGGGTATCATTCCCATTTGTCGGCTCTCCGCTTAGTGGTAGAGCACGTCATAACTTGTTAACTTTTTTATCTGTTTTTATTATATATATAATTATATCTATAAAGATAATTAGAATTAACCGTAGTCTAGTGGTTTGTGGACATATTATATATGTGTAAGACGCTTTTTCGAGGTAAGAAAGCGCAAGTTTTGTTTTTTTATATATATAATTTTCATTAATAAATGCAAATTAATGAATGCAAATTTATGAAAATGCCCATATCTTCTTTCTTTCACCTAACGTAGAAAAACCATAATTATGCTTTTCCCTTCTCTTTCTTTTCAGGATTCCTATGCGTTTTCACTGATATTTGTTCTTTTGATGCCGATATGTGATAGACTCAAAAAGAAAATTTTGATTTTGAGATTCCAATTTTTTTTTTTAAAATCTAGCTTTTTGTGAAGAATCTGAGGTTTTGGAAGAATTAGGGCAAAACACCAAGTTGACTCATCGATTTACGTTTACTCGCCGTTTAACGGTCTTAGCCAGGGTGTATTGGAACAGGGTCTCTAATACTTGTCAAGAAAAGTAGAGAAGTTTAAAGACTAACCAGACACATTGCATCATTATATCGTTTCGTTTCATGGTTGATGGAAAAATGCATGCCCTTGCTTAAAAATCCTACAAGGAATTTATCTGAGATGAAAAATGTGAAGACGCTTTCACAGCTCAAAACATATCTTACTCACCTCGGTGTTGGTTAAATCGGAAAACAGTGAAACTCTTTACTTTTATATCTTGGTATTGACCTCCATTGTATGCAGTGAGATCAAGGAGAGCAAAAAAGCTTATATGTCAGCAATATGATAATGGATAACGAAACGCCCTAAAAGACTTTAGAAAATTGGATTTCACTATTATCACATCATCCATGAAACTGAGACAGTACTTCTGAGCTCATACTATTGTTATACTCACTATTCATCCAGTTACAATTGTTTTGTAAGATTTAACAGTCTGGTTGATTAGCTAAGTGGGTAATTGAGCTTAGTGAGTAAGATGTAAATTTTCAAAGCTGACTAAATTTAAAGTGTTGGCGGACTTTCTGGTGGAGTTGCTGCTGGAGCTTTAGCAAGACTTGCTTCCTCCAGTTGCCAATTGAATCCTATATGTCGATGGATCATTCTCACGTTGAGGGTGTTAAGTTGGCATACATATCCAATCCCCCACCGGAATATTGCACGAGCAATCTTTTTGTCTAGGCTTCCCCTCTTCCAGTAACAAAGCTGAATATGAAGCACCTTCCCCGTTAATGATTGGCTAAAGCAATCAGATCATATGTCTTCAAGCTTATTGTGACTTGCAAGTAATCTCCAATAAATAATACAAGAAGTATGAAACAAAATATGAGTGAATGGACAGTTGTCTCAAAGGCTCCTAAGATATGTCTAAAGAATTTGACTTCTTGAGGCTCACAAATATCCAACAAGAGGAAAACTCAACAGTAGACGCTCTTGCATCGCTAGCATCAAACTCCAAAGACCTAGTGAAAATTCTATTACCAGTGGAAAAGATTGATTAGCTGAGCATCATCCTAGAATTCAATACTTGTTTCGACGCCACCAACGTTGATAATGTGAAACAACCGACATGGATATTGATCCATCTAACATGAATGCTAACCTCCACAAACCAGACTGACAAAGTCCAAACCTGATGTATTTGGAAGACGACAAACTTCCCGACGAAAAATCAGAAACCCAACGATTGAAGGCAAGAAGCATTCATCACTATATAACACTTGACGACAATCTCTACATGTGGAGCACAAAAATGATTTTACTATCATGGATTCATGGTGAAAAACAGAGACGAATGATGAAGGAAACTCATGAAAGCAAAGGTAGAAAAGCTATGTATTTTTTTTTAAAAACGATGACATTACTGGCTGACTAGGATGGCAAACAACAACAAAATACGCTGCATGACTTGAAAAATCTTAGCGACATGCACCTATTATTTTTGTACCAACAAAGCTCCTGAGAACGACCACAACACATCCCTTTTCATGCGTTGGGCGATGGACATATACCGAGTTTTCTGCTCTTATGACTGAGTACTTTAAATATGGATTGAAACCACGACATTTCTGCTCTTATGACTGACTACTTTAAATATGGATTGAAACACGACATTTCTCTAGATAACCGATCGAGAAATCCAGAACTTTGTCTGGACATACATCATCTACTAACAGGTCTTCTACACGTTTCCTGGCGATTTGATAGTATTTTTACCAATTAACTCATTTCAATTTGTAATCTATAAACATATTTGGATGACTTAATAGTTTTCGACCATTTTAATAAATACTTTTATAATCACCGATTCTTTCTTTTTCAAATAACCCAATATCAAATTCATTCTCTATCCATTTATGCTGAATTCGGATAAACATTTTCTTTTTTCTCATTCACTATTTGATTTTGTGTTGTAAGTTGGTGTTCCAAGCTCTTATAAAAGAAGAAAACTCAGCGTTGGGCGCTTTTTGTATCATTTTTCAACTTTACTAATGGATGTTTGAGACTTTTTTGGTTTATTGTTGTCGTAAGACCATTTGTTATTATCGTGAGATTTATTTTTTTTGAAACAAAGAAGTTTAGAGAACGTGCCTGTACCCCAAAGGAATCCCACTAAGGCATGTTGGAATTGGCTTATGAATGCGTCTTTGATAACAATATTGACCACTGCCATTGTTGACTGCTGCAATTTCTAAGGATGGTCGCTAAGCGTGAGAATTTGAAGGGTTCCGTCTCGTTTGACCCGTCGCAGGGCAGGTGCGGATCGAGCAATTTGTAAAAATCGAATCGCGTGTGCGGGTTAAAACTATTTTGTGCGATACATATGCGGGTTGGTGGATTTTGAATCGTGGGAACCCGTTTCGTGCAAATATTTTTTGTTTAATTAAAAAGTTTTCTTTTCTTTATTTTTTTTAAGATTAGATTTTTTTAGAAATAAATAAAAATAATTAAAAATAAAATAAGATTTTATTTATAAATATATTATTTATATTAGTTTATAAAACATAGCATAAAATAATTATTTTTAAAATTAAAAATATTATCCGCAAGTCCCGTGGGTTACCTGCAAAAATAAGTGGGATGGATGCATGTATTAGTTTATTTCTTTGCGGGTTAAGCGGATCAAAATCTGAAGGTAAAAAAAAAGAAGAGTCGAACGAGATGGATTGACCCGCGAACCCAACCCTACTAGGTGACTATCCTAATTAAAGTCGGATATATTTTGTATTGCCTTTAGAAGAGTATGAATTATGAGCATATATGTCAAAATCTAGTCTGAAGATCAAATGGTTTACTCAGTTAAAATCAAAAAAATTTAACTTTGGTTTTGAATGTTAGAGGAGTTGGTTGAGATAAAAACTTGCTTAGGCTATCAGAAATTTGGGATTCACTAAGTAGCCTAACATAAATGCATCTAGGGAACTGATATATCATTTCTCTAAGTATTTTCTGCTTTCTTTCTTATTCTTAATCAAAACATCTAAAACATTTTTTATGACTAAAAGTTTTGACATATAGCTTGTGTATTCTCCCAAACTTTATGATTTAACTCTTGTTTAGAGAATATGTTGTTTTCAACTTGATATGAACATGTGTTCTTTTAGGCCAAGTCATCGTTGTTGATCTCAAATATTTATCAACTAAAAACGAAACGATTACAAAAGAGAAAGAAAAATTCCCTTATATAGCCGTTTTTAGTTTGTTCTTCACAAAAATAGTTCTTAAGGAAGAAAATAACCAAAATAGGGTTTTTTTAGAAGCTAATTTTTTTATTTATATGCATTTATACCCCTAGGGTTAACTAATTTAGACTTTAGAGTTTAGAGTTAATAGGTGTGTTTGGGGATAGGGTTTCAAATTTTAAATTTTTTTAAAAAAAATTGAAAATTTCAAAAAAAAAATATTATTTTGGTCATTTTATTTTTCTAGGGCTATTTTTGTGACAAAAACTTAAAGATGCTATTTAAGAGAAATACGCCTAACAGGAATCAATGCACATGACTTTATAAATTATCTTTAGTGATATTGTTGGATAGTTCCAAGATTTAAGGAAAAAGTTAACTTATTATTAAGTGTTCAATAAGTTTAGGAGATAAATACAAATAAGATAATCTAGATAAGAAACAAAAATTTAGGTTAGTTTGTATTATCATACTCCATGTATAATAAGGAATTGTCTAGTTTTAGATAAAGAGATGTGAAGAGTTGGTCCATAAGATCTAAAATCAAAACATTGACACCTTTAGTTTTCAGAAGTATCTACAACAATTAAAATAAATTGTTCTTGATAATTCTTTGTGTCTATACAGAGTTCCATTGGTATCAAAAGCAAGGTTGGAGACTCGATCTAAGCGACGGAGGAGAGATCACATAAGCAAGCATGGCGGACGTGGCTAGAGCTGCTCGCACAAAGGACTTTAAATCCGCTTCCATCCAATGTCCGATGTTAACGTCAACAAACTATACGGTTTGGTCGATGAGGATGAATGTTCTAGAGAGTTCATGAAGTATGGGAAACCATAGAACCGGGTTCGGATGATCAAAAGAAGAACGATGTGGCAATATGTCTTTTATTCCAATCTGTTCCAAAGAATTTGATTCTCCAAGTGGGAGAACAAAACACATCAAAGGACATCTTTGAAGCCATTAAGTCATGACACCTTGGAGCTGATCGTGTAAGAAAGGCGAGACTTCATACATTGATGACGAAGTTTGACAGGTTGAAGATAGTCAAAGATACGATGAAGATTTTCACGGAAGAGGTAGAGAAGAGAATGGAAGAGGTAGAGGACATAATGGAGGAGGTAGAGAACGAGGACGACTCAACAACCAAAACCATGCGCCACACACCAAAGATAAAAATTCAAAGATGGATTGTTCAAAGGTGATACAATGGAGATGTGACAAACCAGGTCACTACACAACTATTTGTCCTGAGAAATCAGTAAAGAACCAAGAAACAAACCTAAAGCAGATACAAGAGGCCGACACCCTTCATGAGGTGGTGTTTTTGAATGAAGACAAAGTGATTCCAAAGAATCTTGATATCGACAAAGGCAATACAAGTGTTTGGTATTTAGATAATGGAGCAAGCAATCACATGACAGGAAATAAGGAGTTCTTTTCGAGTTTGAAGTTTGGTGATGGTTCGTGTGTTGATAATGTAGGAAAGGGTGTGGTTACTTTTTTGTGCAAGAATAGAAAGAAGAAGACACTCAAAAATTTATAATACATACTCGACCTAAAGTATAACATATTGATTCTTGGACAAGCAACATAAAACGTATGTGAGTTACAAGATCCTCAAACCGTCTCTACAAGACACCAATGAGGATTAGCTACCCGAAGTGTTTACATATCAAAGATGAAGATGCTACATCGAGGTGGCACGCCCGACTAGGACATATAAGCTATGGAGTTATGAACAACATCGTAAGGAAGGAGATGGTTATAGGAATGTCGAGTGTAACACACGAAGAAAGCATATGTGACGCATGTCTAGCATGGAAGCAGATTATACACTCATTCGCGACTAAAGCCATCTTTCGTGCGATAAAGCCATTGGAGTTATTGCATGGATATGTGTGTGGAACAACCTCACCCCCAACTCCAGAAAATAATCGATATGTATTTGTCCTAATAGATGACTTCTCTAGGTATATGTGGGTCATACTATTGAAGGAGAAAAGTGAGGTATTTGATCGGTTTGAAAGGTTTAAGGAAAGCGTTGAGAAGCAAACTGGGTCAACCATTATAACCTTTCACACCAATAGACGAGGATAGTTTACCTCAACTGAATTCAATATATTTTGTGAATAAAATGGAGTAACAAGACACCTAACCGCGCCTTTCACACCTCAGGAAAACAATATTGTGGAAAGAAGAAACCAAATTTTAATGGGACTGTCAAGAAGTATGCTTAAGGAAACGAAGATACTGAATTAATTGTGGGGAGAAGCTGTACGACATTCAACTTACCTAAACAATAGAGTTCCTACAAAATCCTTAAAGGATCAAACGAAATCCGAGTGTCACATCATAGAAACTAAATATTGAGCACCTAAGGATATTTGGTTATGTAACATGTGAAAATCACTGGATTTACCTTAAGAAGCTGGATGAGAGATCAAAGAGTGTGATCAATCTTCGAACTGAGCCAGGTTCAAAAGCATATAGACTCTATGATCCAACGTCAAGAAAGGTGATGGTAAGTAGAGATGTGATCTTCAACGAGAAGAAAGCTCGGGATGTAACAGCTACAACAAAACAATGTGATTGTGAACCAAGTATGCTTAAGCCTCTACATGACGGTAATATAGAAGAAGGTAATGATCAAGGTGATGATCATAAACAAAAATCTAAACCAAGATGAGGAGGAAGAAGAAGATATTACTGATCACAATACGAACCAAGATGGTGGTGTTCAACTATTGGTAACTAAACACTGCCGCACCATAATAAAACCAAGGTATCTTGATGATTATGTATTACTTGCAAATCAAGAAATTGAAATGATGTTGCTCACAGTGGATGGTAAGCCAGAGAACTATCTTGAGGCTGAACACGTAAGAGAATGGGTTGAATGTATGGTAGCCGAGTTGTAATCTACCACAAGAAACAAGACATGGGAACTTTTTGATAGACCGACTGCTGTTAAACCAATAAGGTTTAAGTGGATCTAAATGATAAAGAGAAACGTGGATGGCATGGTGAACAAGTATAAGACGAGACTTGTGGCAAAAGGCTATGTACAAAGACAACGAATAAATTTTGATGAAGTGTTTGCACCACTAGCACGTCTCAAAACTATAGGCTATTACTAGCTCTTGCAGAAACAAACAGTTGGGAGATTCATCACCTAGATGTGATGACCGCTTTCTTGAATGGAGATCTGATGGAGCTAGTGTACATGACACAACCCAAAGATTTTGAAAAGAAGGAAGAAGATGATCGAGTTTATGTGTTCACATGTCTCTATATGGGTTACGCCATGCACCTATAGCATGGAATGTAAAATTCGATCAAGTACCGAAGGAGATGAGAATTATGAAGTGCACGAAGGAACGATCAGTGTACTGCAAGAATGAAGGAGAAGAATTCTTTCTAAAAGCCATTTACGTTTATGTTTTATTTGTGACATGAACTTCTCTTAAGGTAATGAAGTTTGAGATATCTGATCTAGGAAAGTTAATGTATTACATTGGCATAGAAGTGATTCAAGGAGGAGACGAAATCTGAATAAAACAAGAAAGGTATGCTCAAAAAATCCTATGTGACACAAAGATGGAAGCATGTAACATGACACACATACCAACGAAGTCAAACTTAAAGATCTCAAGAGATGAAGATGAACCTGAACCTGAGATAAATTCTACGAGTTATAGAAGAACCATAGAATGTTTGAGTTATCTACTTCATACAAGACCTGACATGTGTTACACGGTTGGTGTTCTAAGTAGATACATGCACAATCCGAGAGAGTTTCATCGAAAGCCATCAAGGACGTACGACGATATGTAAGAGGAACAACAAACTTTGGCCTGTTTTTCAAGAGAGATGGGTCAAGGAGCGTCATTTGTTGTGATATACTTTCAGATATTGTGGATTTTTCCTACTTTTGTGAGCTTAGTTCAATAGATAATCCACCTTATTCAGTTATTTATTTCAAATAGATGCCATAGACCTTATCATTGTGAAAACATACACAAAATATAGATGCCAGCAATCTCAAGAAATAACACAATAATGCAATCCACACAATAACTCAAATCTTAGAAGAATAAATGAGTTTATTTAGTTTGAGATTTAGAAACAAACTGTGACATATAGAACATGGCCAACAAAACATCCATTCAAGAAGATGGAGCATCTCCTAGATTTTCGTGTATAATTTGGGTGTAATCATCCAGTCCCTTTCCTTGATGAGGATTCTTATGTAGCTCGATGATTTGTTTGATTGTCTTCATGAATTTCGGCATGTGTAGTCGTTTCCACTCCTAACCAAGCGAATTAAACCAGCGAATCAGACTATTGGAAGATATAGTCTCATTTTTATCAACAAAAAAATGTTTTAGATCAAACCTCAAAGTCCCATTCTCCATACATGTCAGGATCATCCTTGTTGATCCATAAATATGTTTTCACAGTAAATTTCTCAGAGTTGTCCTACATATGCAATAAATAAAACATTAAGAAACAAAACATACACCCACAATGTTAAATTTAGTATTGTGTTTTATGATGAAAGCATCAAATCTTAAATCTTAAATCTTACCGTCCTTACAACCTCAACTGTCACTCTCTCATATTCATTACCCTCAACTGCATCTAAACTCGCAAGTTCTTTATCCGTCAATCCCATCAGCACCTGCACCAAGATTCACCCACAATTTTCAGATCTAAGCCCTAAAACATCTCTAGTTATTATCAAAACACAAAGGAGTCAAGAGTATAAAACCTTTCCATGGACTTCTCCTGACTCAGACGGCACAACACATGGATACAAACGTCCCTTAAGCCTAAACCTCTTGCTAAAAAAACCAAAGATCACCATCAAATCACAGATCAATACAGAGTGAGTAATCAATGGAGAAAGAAACCGAGAGAGGAAGAGAGAAACGTACAAGCCAGGGAGTGTTACAGAGATGATCTCAGGAATACGTTCAAGCATGATGTTGACGATGTCAGGCTCCTGAAAGCTACCATAGACGAAAACATTGTGAAGCGGAGCATCAGATCTACTCATTTTGTCCACTTCTTTGTTATTTCCCTGTAGAGTTCGACTTTATAACGTGAAACTGAGATCCCGACACAAAACCGGTGAAGCACGTGAAACTGAGAATTCCAAGGACCACTAACCCGGTGAAGCACGTGGAACTGATATTCGAATGTATAAAAAATATCGGAAAAGTACTAAGATAACTGATACTTTGATAAAAACGTGATATATCTAGTTCATCCATATTATAGTATTATGTTACTTTATTATCATTATTTATATTTTGATAAAACAATGGGAAAACTGCCAACTCGAATGAAATGTAAAAGTAACCCAAACCAAACAAAAACAGTGTAAAATTATAAATAGCCCTTTATGATCAAACAAAAAAATTGTGTTTTTTTTAACGAATTTAACCCAGTAAGTCATCTGTGCATTTTCTTAGATTTTCTGCGAGACGACTTTTTGAACGACTTCCTGGAAGTCGTCTAGCAAGTCTCTTGGACCAAATTTCAAACAATAATTTATAAATTAATAATAATTTATAAATTTTATGAAAAATATTTCGACAGGGAATTATACTGAATTGATTTAAACCTAGATGAGATGAATGAAGTAAGTGATGGTATTAGTTGGTTAAGGGTATGGTAACATATGTTGTAGTATTGTATTTACATTTAGAGGTTAGAGGTTGAAAACTTAACTTTTTTCTTGAAAATTTTAAATTTGAGGTATTTTAAACACTTTTAAAGTTGATATTAAGTTTAAAGAAGTGTTTAAATATTATTTTGTTAGTTATTTGAGTTAGGTTTTATTATTTAGGATTTCAGACGACTTCCAGGAAGTCGTCTGATTTTAGACGACTTACTCGGAAGTCTTCCAAACCGTACATAACTTTTACTAATACCAAATTACATTTATCTAACAACTTTTTTTACCGAAAATATAAATACTTACTTTTTCACTGTTATTTTCACTGTTTACTAAGAAAAAAAGAAACCCTACCCGTTTTCTCTCTAAGGTAATTTCGAAGGCGATTTTTCCGTCGAAACCCCAACCGTATTCCGTCGAATCCTTTAGCCGTTTTCCGTCGATCTCACCACCGGTAACCTCGTTTCTTCCGTCAAATATCGTTTCTCCGTCACGACCGAGGAAGAGTAACCTAACCCTCTTCATTTTTTTCCAGATCTAAACGTATGCGAGGCGTTGAACTTCACCGCCGATCTCACCATCGCTAAGTTCTTCCTCTTTGCTGTCGTTCAGTGTTTTTCTTAAGCGAATTGTTTTCACCGCCGTTAAACCCTAATTTTTTTAGTCTTACTTCTTCTCTCCCGTCTTGTTTTGCAGATTTGTAACCATTGTTATCGTTGTCGTTGCCGACCAGTACTTCTTCGTCTTCGATTGTAATTGCATCTATTTGTAGCTGTTCAATCTAGTTAGTTACTTCAATCGTCAGATCTGTAGGTTTAACACGATTTTCAGATATGTAGGTTTAACACGATGTTCCAGAAGACTTCCTGGTAAGTCGTCTTGTTCCAGATGACTTCCAGGTAAGTCGTAAAGTACCAGATGACTTTCAGATAAGTCGTTTAGTACCAGATGACTTATTTGAAAGTCTTCTTACCTAGACGACTTACGAAGAAGTCATCTACACACAGCCTACCTACACGACTTACTAGTAAGTCTTCTAACCCCTAAATTTACTAGTTTATCAACCTTTTTCTGTTTGGTTTGTGTTTAAGATGTTGGTTTTGATTATTTTGCAGACTGAAAATGGATTTACCAGAACTCCCGAAGAGGTTATTTACGTTAGGGGAAGAGCCTGAACCAGTCAAAAACATTTTGTATCATACTGATGATACGAAGTTGTATTATGCCATAAGGGTTGCTCTACATCTAGACGAATTCCAGGAGTTGAGGGACTCAAAGTTGGGAGTCTTCCTCAAGTTCAAGGAGCTGAGTTTTGGGTTAGTTTTGCAAGACACCCATTCTGTAATTTTAGTATTATTCTTTATACTTTAAACCAAAAGTTATTAGGGACAAAGATTGACATCGAAAACTAAAAGGGATATCTATCTATCAATACAATTATTTGCGACGTGATTTTTCGCAACGGAGCTCTCACGTTAAAAGTAAGTTAGGAAACAATATATTGTGTTATGTCTTAAAATTTATTTTTTCAATTATAAAAGTTAGGAAATAATATATAACAATTTATAATTAAAACTTTTTTTTATTAATAATATTAGAATTTTATTAAATAAGATAATTCTTATGTATTGTGTTATTATCTGAAATATTTTTTTCAATAATAAAAGTTAGAAAATAACATATAAAAAATTTATACTTAAATATTTAGCAACTAAATTTTTTTTGTATAAAAATATTTTCTAAAATATTTATAATATGTGAATATTTCCTATTAAAAATACAACACAATAATAAACATATATATATATATATATAGATATAGATATATTCATGATTTTTTTTGGTATATATATAAGTTATCATACTAGTTTTTGAATAAATAAATTATAAGTTAATAAATATTTGTAAAACAATTAAGCCTGCACGTGCAGGCAAAACATCTAGTAAAACTAGTATATAAGATAGATGGGTCAATCCACTTATTACCAATTGGTTTTAGGTTGGAAGTCCATCTAGTTTAACATGGTACCATAGCCAAATCCAAATAATCCAACTCGATCCATATCGATTGGGACAAAAGTTGGCCTATCGATCTTTTCCCAAATATTCCGAAATTGACTCTCAAAGAACCATCATCTCAAATGGTATTAGGGACAAAAATATCACATCGGAAGTTAGAAGTGATATTAACTAGAAGTGATATTAACTAGAATATAAGATAGATATATTGTCTTTATACATCGAAGTTTCCTCGTCTGCTGCCAGCAGCGTCCTAATCAAGGAAGATCGAGGGGAGCAAAAGCCAATCTTTTACACGAGTACACGCAAGAATGATCCAGAGACTCGCTACCCGACCCTGGAGTAGATGACCCTCCCGTTGTCACATCAGCAAGAAAGCTCCGGGCTTATTTCCAAAGCTCAAACCTTTGATTTTTTTGAACTCACTAAGGTCCCCCGAGGAGAGAACATATGTGCTGATGCACTCGCGGTGCTCGGTAGTAAGCTCTGTGATCAGGTCAAATAAACAATTCCAATCCACCAAATTGAACGACCTACTATCGACCTGAAATCCGAGCAAAATCCGATTCTGGCCTCAATCTCCGAAGAACCGGATATGGACATCGACCCTGAAACCCATGCGGGTAGCCCCGAGCAACAGATCTACGAACAGCCGACGGTAGATTCGCAGACAAAGTTCATCGAATTTTTCATCGATGGTAAACTACCTCCCAAGAAATGGGTGGCCCATTGTTTAAAAGCCCGAAGCACTCACTACATCATTATGGACGAAAGTCTCTACCAATGGACGGTAAACAAGGTTCTTCTAAAATGCATCAACGGTGACGAAACCAGACTTGTCATGGCAGAAATACACGTTGGTGCAGCAGGTAACCACTCGGGCAGTTGAGCTTTGGCCCTAACGGTCATGAGTCTCGGGTTCTACTGGCCAACTTTGGTTGCGGATTGAAAATCCTATGCTCTGCAGTGCTAAATGTGCCAACAACACGCATCGAACATTCATTGTCCGACTAAGCTCCTGCAAATAACTACTGCACCAAATCCCTTGACACATTGGGCAGTGGATATAATCGGACCCATGGCATGTTCCCGGCAGGGACGATACGTGCTCGTCATGACCGATTACTTCACCAAATAGGTGGAGGCCGAGGCTTTTGTTTAAATCACCGACAAGGAGGTCCAAGGGTTTGTCTGGAAAAACATAATCTGTTGCCACAGTCTACCTTACAAAATCGTGACGGACAATGGATCCCTATTCACCTTGAATAACTTTCGATGATTCTGCGATATATGGTGAATCCAGCTCAGCACTTTAACTCCAAGATATCCGCAAGGCAACGACCGAGCCAAAGCGACAAACAAGAATATCGTTGATGGTATCAAGAAGCACCTCGATCTCAAGAAGGGATACTGGGCTGACAAACGGGATAGAGTCCTTTGGTCACACCGAACCACCCCGAGAGATGCGATCAATAAAACACCATTCTCATTGGATTACAGAGTTGAGGAAATAGTACCCTCCAAAGTCAACATCACGAGCCTACGCCAAGAAAAATGCCACAAAACATCAAGCTCAGACGAGAAATGATGCTCAATGCCCTCGACAAAATCGAGGAACAGCGTGATCAAGCCTTGCTGCCTATCCAGAACTATCAGCACCAAATTGAAAGCTATTAAAACAAGAAGGTTCGACCGGGACCCCTTTAATTAGGTGACCTCATGCTCTGAAAATTATTTGAAAACACTAAGGTGTGGAAAGCCAGAAATCTCGGGACAAATTGGAAGGGACCCCATAAAATCACACATGTCGTCAAACCGAGCGTCTTTCGACTCAGAACTTTATCAGGAGAAACCATACCAAGGTCATGGAATTCCATGAACCTTAAGTGGTATTATTCTTAAGCGACTGAACCAACCCAAACAAATGAAAACATTCTCACTTTTGCTCGGAAAAACAGCGAATCGAATAATTGCACCTATGGGTCACTTTATTTCAGCTCTCACACAACTTACTTTCAAAAAAACAAAACAATAACCGACTAAATGCACTGACAAGTCACTTTTACTCGAGTGAAACATGACCTAAGAATGTCTTGATCATCTTTGGGGGTACGTAGGCAGCCTCATACGGTCCAGCTATAACAAAAAAAAAATCCTAAGTAGCTCGCCCACCGATCTGTCGTTTGGAAACGATTTCCAATCCTGCCCATGCGTTCTCCCGGACTAACGACGAGCAATGACAATCTCATGCAATGACACATCGACTATACAATACCTACGCCCTTGCAATAAAAAAACACCTACAACGGAAGGCGTACTGGTATTCGTCCCTGAGAAATGACTATGTCCCGATCAGGCATGCAATCATGGGATTTGGTCGAGTCGTGTACGGTCTTATCAGGTTTCATCAGCCGAACAGTGGAATGGTAACTCTCGATTCTTCAGCAGACTCAAGGCATGGTTTGGCCGACCGAGAAGCCTCTCGAGATCATGTCCGAACTAATCGGTAACCGAATTAACTTGTAAAAACTGAATGAATGAATATTTGGTTTAAGATTAGTTCCTTCCAAGTACAGTCCCCCACTTACCATCGACGAAGAAACGTTAAATCTCATGAAGCCCTTTGATAGTTTCTAGGGAAAATTGCCAAAACAGAACAAAAAAATAGGATAGTTGTCCCTTTGGTATAAAGTAAATTTTGTCCATTTTTTCTCCCTTTTACCCTTTGTATTTTCGAAAAATAATAAAATAAATAGTTATATGAATCAAAAAAATTATAAAAAATATAAATAATTAATAAAACACCCATATATAAAAAATAATTAAAAAAATTGGTTGAAAAACTTGTAAAATAAAAATTTTAAATTATGTTCTACTAATAGTAGATTACGTCTTCTACGGAAAATGGGTTAGTAGAAAACGAATTCTGAATTATACAAGTTCATCTACTTAATTTAGAACGGGTAATCTACAAATTCTAAAGATATCTACTTTTCTTCAGAATGCAGCTTCTACTTTTATTAATTATTCTAAAATATGAGGAATACAAAATCTAAACATTACCCATACGTCTACATGAGTAGACATTGCATTCTAAGTTTTTCACCTAGTTCTACAAAGTGTAGAAGATGCCTTCTACGGATAAGGAAAACTGTTTTTTGCGAAAATTAAGGAAATTTCGGGTAAACAAATATTCTAACTTCCTAAAACGTGTTTTGCTCGAATTTTATTGTCAAAATAGCCAAAAAAACGATTTTCCCTTTCTTCTTCATCACTCTATGATTTCTCCATACTTTCTCTTTTGATTTTCTCAAAATCTTGTTCTATGATGCATATTTATACAATATGTGGTGTTTGGGAATTAAGTGCAATCACAGGATGGGTTTTTTCGGCTGATGACAAAGGGGGTAGACTACTGTTATTGGAATCAAGTTCTACCTTAGAGGATTTAAAAAAAATGGTTTTGGAGGATTTTGATATTGAAGAAGATAGCTTAGCCGATTTGGAGTTGAGTTACCTACCTACTGAGTTGATCAATACATCAACATGTCCACCTGTGATTATTGCAAACGATCGACAGCTTCAGAATTTTGTTGGCTTTGTTAACAAGAGTGTTTCTACTCAATTGTGTGTAACAGCTAAAGCCAAAGCTGAAAATCTAAATGAAGGAGATTTTGATCTTAACAAGTCGCCAGCTGATTCATGTACTAATGAAGAGGAGGAATACTCGTTTTACAGATGGGAGGAATCAGCTCATGTGTTTGAGGATAGGCAGAGGGAGAAGAGGAAAGAAAAGATGAAAGGAGACGAAACTGATAAGGATGCCTATGATGTTGATACCATGATGTCTGAAAAAGAGAACAAAGATAATATGTCAAAGTTTTCTCTGCTCCATGTTGTTAAGAAGGGACAATTTTTTGAGAATAAAACTTTGTTGAAGGCTACTTTCGAGATATGTGCAATGAAGCATAATTTTGACTACCAGGTTATCAAAACGGATAGAAAACTTTGGTATGTAAGATGTGCGGATAATGCCTGCAAGTGGAGTGTTCGAGCAGAGTGTTTGAAGGATTCTACATATTTCATGATCAAGAAGTATGTTGGTGAACATACATGCGCACCTTCAAGCAAAACCAAAGCCGGTAAGACTGCTTCTGCAAAAACTATAGGCAGTCTGATTATGCATAAGTATGAAGGCGTCAAGGAAGGGCCAAAATGTAGTGATATCATACAGATTATGCGTATTGATCATGGATGTGAGATCTCAAAATCTTTAGCATGGGATGCGCGTGAATATGCAATCAATGCAGTTAGAGGTATTCCAGAGAGAAGTTATGGGAAAATACCAAAATACTTGCACATGCTGAGAGAGGCTAATCCGGGTACACATTCATCTTACGAGATTGACAGCGATGGGAGTTTTCGGTACCTGTTTATTGCATTTGGGCAATCGATACGAGGATTTAACAGAGTTATGAGGCGGGTTATCGTGATCGATGAGACCTTCCTGAAGAATAAATACAAAGGAGTTTTACTGGTTGCAACTGCTGTAGACGGAAATTCTAATTTGTACCCTGTTGCATTCGGAATAGTTGACTCAGAGAATGATCGTTCTTGGGAATGGTTTATGAGACAACTTAAGGTTGTCATTGCTGATGATCTTCATTTGGCTTTTATTTCAGACAGACATGGATCCATCGCTAAGGCGCTTGAGAACGTGTATCCTTCAGCTAGACATGGTATATGTATTCATCATTTGTTGAATAATGTGGTAACATATTTCCGCGGGAGAAACACTGTGAGATCATTACCTTGTTAGTTAAGGAGTCCTCAAGCTCAATGATATCTTCATAAGAGATTTTTGCAACTCCTTTCCAATTGCCACACCTTGGACCTCTGAAGTTGTCTGACACTTTTCTCCCACACATTTCTCCAAAATCCGGAATTGCCTCCATTATCCAAATCTGGAAAGCGTAGGAGAAACCCTCGAAAATGTAGCTGTCCTTCTTACCCAGCTTCTTCCTCACCTTCTCAATGGAACTCATCAGGAAGTCATACGAGTGAAGACCCCAATGGAAGTTTCGAAGCTTGTCAAGATCCATCACCAACTTGATGTACATAGGAGGGATGTTGACCTTCTCATCTCTTCCCATCACCACACCCATTATCACGCACAAGTAGATCAACCTCATTCTATCAACCCGAGTCCAGTTGTGAACTTCTTTGAGATGCACCTTTTTGATCGACTGCAAGGTGATCTTACCACCTTTCCTTAGTAGGTCACTCCAAAACCCCCCGTCTCTTTTCCATTTAACTACTTCACTGCTACTTTCCCGCGAAATCTTGAGACCTGTCACAGCGTGGTACTCCTGAAGTGAAAACCGGAGAGGCGTCCTTGCAAAGACAAACCACTTCTCATGCATCTTCGAGACTATCAGCTGCTTACACAAGAAGCTATGCACCAATTTCCCCGAAAACTTGAGCTTGTTTTCCGCAATAGCAATGATATGTTTGAAAACAGGATCCATCTTCACATCATCAAACTCTGCAGACATAGCTTCCTTCAGAATTCTCATAAGTTCAATGCGGCAGCAGTTGTTGATCTTCTTCACCTGAGGTTCCAGACCCTCTGCATACAGTCGTTTAGGTAACTCTAACTCCATGTCTACAAAGACAAAAAATACACATGGCTGTTAACAAAAATAAAACAAATTCAAATGAATACATAAGGTATTGATTTAAGTCAAAGAATCAAACTTTACAATGAAAAATAGACAAACACATGAGAAAATCAAACAAATTCTAATGAGAGAAACACAAAGACTATCGTTTTGTTCAAAAACAAAATCAATAAACATAGACAAATGCAATAAAGAACCGGATCGGGGAACATGCAAAGAAGAAGGAGAAAGTGTCAAAAACATACCTTATGTCTCGAAGAGAATCTATGAAATCGCCTTTGTGTTCATCGACAAAGAGTGGCAGAGTAAAGTATTAGAACATGCAAAGAACAAAGACACAGTTCAGACATACACAAAAGAGAAAATGAAAGGAGATAGTTTTGAGTTTTACCTTGCTTCTACGGATGTCGGAGAAAGAGACAGGCGGAGAAGAGGAATCGCGAAAGAGAGATCCGGAGAAGAGGAATCGCGAAAGAGAGATCCGGAGAAGAGGAATCGCGAAAGAGAGATCCGGAGAGGTGAAGAGGCTGAGACGTGGAGAGGCGGTGAGGCTGAGAGAAGTGTACAGACGAAGGGTTGCGAAGAGGCGGAGAGGCGGTGAGGCGGAGAGGTGGTGAGGCGGAGAGGCGGTGAGGCGGAGAGGCGGTGAGACGGTGAGGCGGAGAAGCGATGTTGCGGTGAGGCGGAATCGCGAGAGAGAGAGAGAGTCGAGTGTCTCTCGCGAGAGAGAGAGAGAGAGAGAGAGATAAACTAGGGTTACGGGGAATTAGGGAAAAGGGTGTTTTGTCTTCCCTTTCCCTCCTTTTTTTTTTTTTTTCATTATTTCTTGATTTGTAATTGTTTTTAATTTAAAAGTTTTTATAAAAATATTATAATTTCGAAAAAGATGTTTAATTAGATTAATTCAAGGTTAATTTTGGGATTATGAAAACTATTATACTATTAGGACAACTTTATGATGACTTTATACCATAGGGACAACTATCCTATTTTTGGGTTCCATTTTGGCAATTTTCTCTAGTTTCTAAGGCCCTCAGTCCCCGACTAAAGGTTAACTAAATTACTTTGAGCCGAGTAAACCAAAACACAAAGCACTTCGATAATTCCTACATCCAATAAGTCCTCCGACTAAAAGCTTAGTAAATTACTCCAAGCCGATAATATCTCGATAATCCAGCACCTTGAATGCTCTCCAGTCCTTAAAGTCCTCTCACGGAGGACTTACTGAATTGTTTTAAGGTAGGTGAAGCTATCTCTATAAATCAATAATTATTTGGTCATGTGCCCCCCTGACCTAAAACTTTTCTAGAGTTTTTCCGAACCAGCCATATTCTAAAAGTACTCGAATGATTTCCAAATATTTTCTACATAAAAGAAGAGAGACAGTCGATCAAAGCGAAACCATATTCAATACTGAAAAATAATTGTTCAAAGGCTACAAAACCAAGAGGGTTTGCAGAACCAAAAAAAAAAAGAATTGGAGAAGAACACATAACAAACGTAAGAAGAAGTTGGAGAAGAATACAACAACATCGAGGCCTTTTCGACGAACTCCATGTCCTGGTCCTCCTCTCCGTTGGACCCGTCCTGGACTCCACCCTCCATCAAGGGATTCTCGCTACCAAGTTCACCTCTTCGATTTGATTCTCGGCGTCCGCAGACACATCACCCTGAGCCGCATACCGAACCTCTACGTCACATACTCCCTCGGAGGGCCGTTCATCATCTTGTAATGGCCCGTTGACCAAGCAGAAAGGTTATCCCGCTCAAGGGGTTTCCATAGTAACCGCCGGGCGTCTAAAGGTTCTCAATAGTCGCTGGATATATAAGACCCGCATTCAATCAAAATGGATCAATACTAGCCAGGAATAGCTCGTTAATGAAATGCGACGTCAAAACTAGCAGATATAGAGAAATGTCAGCTTCGGGGATGTCGCCGACATCAAGCTCTTTGGGCTCTTGTTCGTATGTAACCTCCCTCGCGGCGAAAACGTCGATGACTTCCTGGGGAATAGATGTTCCTTTTCCCTGATCACCTCCATGCACTTCGTCATTTTAAAAGCTTGTGCATAAAGGGAACATTTCTCCTAATGGGCATCCAGAAGGGCCGCATGACCGCGGATATTGGCAAAATTATGATTGCGTTTAGCAATTATCGCGGTCTGGACCCGCACCCTCTCCAAGGTAACCTCGTGAATCCGGGACCGCTTTAGACGAGTAATTTCCTTGGCCGTTTCTCGGCCAGAGTAGTCTTCTCACGCTCCAAAGTAGCGTTTTCCTCCTCCATTGCCTTTTCCTCCTTCCAATGAGAAACAACGTCGTCGCTCTCCTTGATTGCGAACTCCGAAACCTCCTTGAGCTCCTTCTTTCTTAGAGATATAAGTGTTCTTGGCCACAATCGTTTCCTCGGCTTTCTTGAGACTGAAGATGGTATGCTTCAGGGCCGTATCATACTCAATAATTACAAAGTTCATACGAGCTTGATGCTGCATAAGGAAAGTCACGGTTAATCGTTAAAAGATACATCACCCTCATAGCTCTATACCATGAAGAAAAAAGATAAGGTTGCTTACCATCACAGAAGTCCGAGCAGCATTGATGTATGCATCTGCAAATAGCAAATCAGCTAACAGCGGCATCTCTCTCGTCCCACCTTTGATTTGGCAGTCCAGATCACTACACCTGTGCCCGTCACTGATGAGAGGCGTGTTGCTGGAGTATCGGATGTCTACTTGGTCCGGGAACTTTGCCTGCATCCTATGAGGGATATTTACCTTCCAACTTTCGACCACTTTCCTGGGTGGCCAGAGGAACATTTCCCTCCATCCGGCAAGAATCTGACCCTCCAGTCACTCCTTAGCGAGCACCCATGTCCCCCAAAGCAGACATCTATATGCTTCGGGGAGTGAGACGAGGTGTAGCGCAGTCTGGTCATAAGGCAAATTTTGTCCCCAACTTGCTTGATTAACCCCGGATTCCTCCGCTTCAGTGACCTATCAGCAGGAATGCCTCGAGCATTCACGAGGATCTCGTCTTGTTTTTCCTTGGCTCTTTCTCGGGGTTCGTCATCTAGGATGTCCCGAGCTGGCGCCTCTTACATTTTCCTGGCGGACCTCTTTCTTCTTGTCTTCTTAAGGCGATCCATGGAACTAGGGTTCTCAGGGACCTCCCCTTGGTTATATCTAGAAGCAATCCATGGAACTGGTGTTCCAAGTCCAGGTGTGGGTCTTTCGTCACTGCTAATGTCACTGAATATTGGTGTCAAAATCGGTTACGACAAAATCAAACGCCAAAAACTTCCCCCAAAAAGTCCTTTTTGGAAAAAGAGAAATAAAAAAGGCGCGTGAAAACCTAAATCGAGTTTTAAATCAATTACAGAAAGGAACCAGACGATAGGTCCTCGAGAAAGGTTACTCTAAGCCTTAAACAATAAAAACAGCTACAACGCTCAATTGTCCGAACACATCGTCAAACTCACCAAACAAGCGAATCGGACCAAGCGTCAAGACGAACTCGCCATTTTGGCAAGTTGGACAAGCCCGAGCTCGCCAAGATGGCGAGTTGGATCAAGCTACAAGACCAACTCGTCATTTTGGCGAGTTGGACCAGTCCTACTCGCCAAAATGGCGAGTAGAATCACCCAAGCAATCCTACTCGCCTTTTTAGCGAGTAGGATCACACAAGCAATCCTACTCGCCATTTTGGCGAGTAGGATCACACAAGCAATCCTACTTGGACTGAGCACCCCGTCCAACTCGCCCCTCGGCGACTTGGATCAAATCTTGTGCCTTCCGCTGAACCTCGACGGATCAATTCCTCGTTCCATCTTGATCGGAGTTACCATTGGAGCCTTACAATAAGAACCGCAAATGAAGTCCATGGTTATCGTGTAAACGGCGACAAGTAACTTAACAACACAGTCGTCTAAACTATGCGAGAAGTGTAAACTTACTCGTCGAATCGACGTTGTATCAAGATGCTCTCTTTCGGAGAAATTGTAAAAACATTTAAAATTGGTAAACAGCCTGAAGCGGCATAGAACACGGCCCAAAACCCACTTACGATTTCATTCAAAATCAACCCACCAATGCTATGACGGTGTATCTTCTTTGCAGAAGGAGGCAAATCTCTTGAAATCGGAAGATATATGTCAAGTTTCCTGATTAATTATGAAGATCGAGAAGAAAAAAGAATATTTCTGCAAAGCGATAAATTTGACCTAGGGACAAAAAGGGGAGACGGAAATCGACCCAGAAGGCATATAGAAGGAGAGCTAAAGCTAAAGACATAGAGAGACGTTTTCACACAGCAAAAACTAAGCATTTAAAGCAATAGGCAATTTTCCGTTTTTTTTATCGAACTGCGACTCAACTAGGTTTTTATGGTATTCGGTTGTTAGAACTAGAGAACTCGCTGACAGCTCTCGCAGCCAAGGCTCTTACCTTGTTGTAACACTCCTACACAGATTCGAAATAAGACCTACTTTGTTCTCTTTTTGATTCTTGTCTGTTTATTTTCGTGTTCTTGATTGCTTGGCGTGTGGTTTAACAGATATCCGGGAACTCTGGGCAATTAGGGTTTCCATAACTTTCCTAAATCGAAGGAAATTGACAGTGCGAATTTTGAATCCAACAGTTTGGCGCTAGAAGGAGGGGGTACGGATCAATCTAACTCTCAGCCACCAACGCTCGATCAGACATGGCCGATAACACTGACCAAGATCAACAAACGCACGACGAGAACCTCGTCGATGCCCACGTTGAGAAGCTCCAGCTGGAAGCACTTCGACAATCACTTGCGACGCCAACACCACGATGTTTAACCTGATGAAAGAGCTGTTCACTTCCGCCCATAAGAGGTCGGACGAACAGGAGAAACTCAAGAGCTCTCTCGCCAAACAGGTCGAAACCTCAATGACAAGAGCCAAGAGTAAGATCCCGCGCGGAGCTACTAGAGCCCGTAACGGAAGGAGACTCGATTTTAAAACTCCAGGATATTGAGCCGCAAGTGCTGGAAAGGATTCTTCAGGAAATGTCCCCGATGAAACAATCCCTCCATGGGCCCCGCCGACCACGGAGAATCTTCCACCTCCCGCTAACGATAACAAAGAAAATGACATCGAATGTGTCAGCCTAAATTCTAGCAGTCAGTCTGAGCCTACGGACAAAGACGCAGACGTACATCCGGGTCGCACAAGGAGCCGCACGGCTCGGGATGATTCCCAGTTTGGCGATCCTATGTCCGTGGAAGAAGAAGCAATCTTCTGGGACAAACAGGAAGAACTGGCCGAGGAGCAAACTCGGAACGCTCGCAGCAAACATCCACAAGGTCCAAAATCTGCCAGCGAAAACCCGAAGACTCGCTACCTCCACGATCATCTCATGAAAAGAGTTGCAGAAGTGAGAGCGGTGAAATTTCAAATCCATCACGCTACTAGCACCACAACCGAGATCGATTTATTGCTTGAGGAGTCTCTTAAAGCCCCCTTCACTGCTCGTATCACCGAAACTAGAGTTTCAGACCCTGGAAAAGTCAGAGTGGCACATTACGACGACACGACTAATCCAAAGGCACACCTGCAGGCGTTCCAGATCGCCATGGGGAGAGCCAAGTCCAGGGACATCGAATGAGATGCCGGCAAATGCCGCCTCTTCGTCAAAAACCTTTGAGGAGCAGCACTCGAGTGGTTCTCTCATCTGAAACGGAAATCCATCGGAAGTTTTCGTCAACTTGCCTCAGAGTTTCTTACGTAATACTCAATGTTCATTGATCGAGAAACCTCTGAAGTCGACCTCGGGAGCCTATCTCAGGGGGAGGACAAGTCTCTTCACGACTTTATCAAACGGTTCATGACCATTATGGCTAGGGTCAGCAGAATAAGCGATAAAGTTGCCATTGATGCGCTCCGAAAGACGCTCTCGTACAAGTCAAAGCTCAGGAAGTGGATAACTTTGTAGAAGCCACGCACGATCCAAGATGCACTCCACAAAGCCACAGACAACATAATGATTGAGGAAGAGATGAAGGTCTTGTCACGTAGGCTGAATCAGACTAAGACATCGTCGAGGGATCCTGGGTTGGATAATAAGTCGAAAATGAAAAACCCTCGCAAAGACAAGAACGTCCAACATGGGGAATAAAAGATCCAGGGAGCTTACAATTACGCCATCAACTCTAGGTGCAGTATCGCTCGATTTTGAAGAATCAACATCGATCGACCACGGATCCTGAACATCGATCCACACCACCTGCCTGACATCGATCGATACTCTTTTACAGAGTCTGGTATCGAGTTTCTCTGTTAAGGTATTTACTTATGATTTAATTTTTCCTAACCAATCTGGGACGGATTACACTGGGGACAGTGTAATTTAAGTCTGGGGGAGGTTCGCTAAAGCTATTTTTTTTTTTGAGTTTTATTTGCAATATATATATAAGTTTTTCAAAACGTTTTATTGAGCCAAGAAGGGGACTGTGATCAAAATTTATTATTGAGTAACCACACTTTAGCACCATTTTTAGAAAGTTGTTTGCCGAGATTACTAGAGATACCAAAGTTGATCATCCTGCCACTATATCATACTTGCTTAGAAAGTTTGAAGGAACCGGAGCTGATTTCCAACAATAATCCTGACATTATTTCCTTTCTTTGGGGCTTGGTATACACTGGATCGGATTCCTTCTGAAAGTCTGTAGGTACAAGTCATTACACATTTGGTTCCCTTCTCTCTCTCTTCAGCATCTACCTAAAAGGTTAAAAGATTGAGATGATTTCCCGAGATGCAGAAGGGTAGGTACATTACCAATGACCCTACTATTCTTATTCAGAAGAATGATCACACATTGTTGGAAGCGTGGGGTAGGTAAATTACCAATGACCTTACTATTCGCCTACAACTTTGCCCAAAAAGCAAAAGAAAAAAAGACTGCACCTTTATTTTATGCAAAGAAATAAGACCAGTAGAGGGGTGGGTCAAGCTAGTATTTTCTAAGTTGTTGGTACAATGGATTTGGTTGCTATACTAGGATAGGGTATATAAAGTTTCTATATGATTGACTTGATAGGATGTGGTTGCAACAAATTAGGGTGATATTTATACTTAGACATTATGTAATTCTCCGCTTTTCAAAACCTCTTTCACAGGCTTTGTTTGCTTGAGGATAAACAAAAGGTTAAGTCTGGGGGAGTTGATAAAGCATGATATTTACCACTATTGTGCCATGATATCAACCCTATTTATAGTCTATTATATGTGTTTAGAGTATGTTTTAGAGTATTTTCAGGTTCAAGTACGTTTTGGAGAACTTCAGTGATTTTGGAGAACTTTGGTGATTCTGGAACTTTTAGAGATGCAAAACTGCACATAAGCGTCATATGTTTAGCTACGGATGGAGACCTTCCCACGGTGAGATTAATCTGATCTTTTTACATAAGATATAGTTTTGAATTAGCTTTCCAATTCCACTAGCTTGAGGTCAATCAGGATCCTAGAGCCAAAGTTATGCCTATTTTACAGGAGAGTGGTCTGTCTGCCTTGCGAGAGGAAGCTGTCGAAAAGATGAATGAGTGTCGATCGACGGCACATTCTTGGTGTCGATCGAAGGTGATCCCAGAAGACAGGCCCAACTTTTTTTGTCACCGACTTAAGCCCAGAAGCCATCACAAATTATCAGAATGCCCTTGGACGACTTAAAATGCTATTTATATGTTTTCTAAGCCATTGTTTACGGCAACACTTACAAAGCTTTCTTTTATTCATTGTTCTAGGGTTAGGAGAGAAGGAAAGAACTCCTTCAGAGTTCCCCTGAAACTCCCTTGGTTCTTTATATTATATATATTCTATTCATCTATGATTTATGTGACAAAGATCATGTCTAAGTAGATCTCTTGTTAGGTTTAGGGTTTATTAATGGTATTGATGGATTATCCAAACAATAGAATTGCTAGGATGATTATTAGATCTATCAATAGAATTGTCTTTATTGCTTGTGTTCAAGAGTAGCTAAAGAGAACCCTGATCATAGGATAGTTAGGCGCAAGCGAGAGCATGGTCTACTACCAGAAATAATGATGTTGAGCTAGTTTGCTAAAAACAAACGAGAGTTGATTTAGTTAATTTAGTGAACTTATCTAATTTGGTCATAAAGTTTGACTCAAAAGACCATCGATGGACGCAGGATCATTGCCATCGATTGACGGTGATTCCGTGTCAACAAGCGAGAGTGATATCACTCAAATTACCCTAAGGAGTTAATTATTCTCTCAAATAAGAGGTTCAGTTGCAGTACTTAGGGATCGAATCCACAAAGACTCTAGGATTACACAATAGATTTATAGTCTTCAAAATAAGGCTAGAAGAGCAGGTTTTAAACAGTAAAGAAAGTGGTGAACAAGGAAATTGTTCGGTTGGTTTGAATTGAGGTTGTTAACAATAGAGGAATATCAAGATTCAGGTATTTTCTCATGTATGACTAAGTATGCAGCAATTATAGATTATTAGAGGTTTATTAATGTTGAGTGTTGTGAACTCAAACCTTTGGTGAATCAATTAGATTACTTCACTAGATCTCGGATCTCAACTTTCATTTGTCGATCGTGAGAAACCGTCGATTGATTATTCGGATTGAATATCGATCAATACACCTTTCACAATATCGACCGATTCAACGTTCGTCTCGTCGATCGATATTGCTTCTAGCGAGCATTAATATTGAGGTTTGATGGATTATCTAAGCAAGCTAGAGCAACTCTCGTATGCATCTAGTTTGATTAGATCATACTAGTTATGTTTCAGGTATTTGGCCAAGTCATCACTTGTCCCAAATTAATCATAGGATCTAAGTTGAGGGTGATCAATCCTTAACATTAGCATTAAGAATAACCAGATGAAGAACCATGTTTTAACAATCTAATATTCAATTAATTTTAGCAATGCATAAGTCAACCTTATGAGACACCTAAATCTAACAGCAAGATTACTCAGACATATTCATAAGAAACATAGTCATGATGGTCTGAATAATACTTAGATAAATGATAATCAAGAGAAACAATAAATAGAGTAAAAAGCAAAGGAGTTCAAGATCTTCTCTGTTATGAAGTTCAGATCTCTCTCTCCAATCCTAAGCTCTCTCTCTCTCCAAGGTAACAAGTTGCTTCTCTAAAAACTCTCTAGAACTCTTAAAAGAACTAGAAGAACTAGGTCTATTGTCTCTAGGCAAATCTGCCTCTTAAATAGTACAAAAACTCTAATAATAGCCTAACAGGCGGCTAGGGACTTAAGATGCAATTATTGGAACTTTGTGAAACTTAATTTCTTCTAGTTTGTCATTAACTCTCGGATGGCTTTGTTGTCGATCGATGGTGATGAAACCACGTCGATCGATTATAAATGGTGATCACCGGTCGACACAAATCCTTAGATGACGATCGATTCTCTCTACTTCGGCAAAGTTACCATATTAGCTCTGAAATGCTCCAAAATGGTCATATTACTTGCATGAGTACCTGAACGTGTAAAAGCTCTAAAAAGACTCCAAAAGCATATAAATTGTTTCAAAAGCATATGTAAATCATAGTATAAAGTGGGTAAAATATAACGTGTATCAACTCCCCCAGACTTACCATTTGCTTGTCCTCAAGCAAAACAGACTGGCAGTCTCTCTGAGAGGGGTTTTGAAAATAGTAGGGACTCGCATGATTTAAATATCTTTCATCATAACCTCTATATACATAAAAATCCTTCTGTCAGTAACCCACCATCTATTCCATTGTCTTATGCATATGAACACTATTATTTTCATTTGCTTTGTTTTAGCCTTCCTTGATTTATTTTCACACCAACAATGATGTGAAGTAAAACTGGGGGAGGCACTATTATGCACTGATCTCTGGTTTATATTTTTGGCTTTGTTTTTTGAGTCAGTCCTTGATTCATTTTGTGTTTTATTGAGTCAATTTTAGGATCGAGTCAGTCAAAACATTTGTGGGAATTAGGACCTTATTTTGTGATGATGATCATTAATCACCTCGTGCTTTAATTATCTTATTCAGTATGGGAACTGAAATTCGCACTGTCGATTTCCTTCAATTTAAAAAAGTTAGAAAACCCTAATTTCCCAGAGGTCCCAGATATTTGCTAAACCACATCCCAAGCAAATAAGAACACGAAAATAAACAGACAAAATATATAAGAATAAAAAAGAGAACAAAGTAGGTCTTGTTCTGAATCTGTGTAGGAGTGTTACAACAAGGTAAGAGCCTTGCTGCGAGAGCTGTCGGCGAGTTCCCTAGTTCTAACAACCAAAGACCGTGTAAACCTAGTTGAGTCAGAGCTCGATAACAAAAACAGAAAATTTCCTATTGCTCTAAATGCTAAGTTTTTGTTGCGTAAAAACGTCTCTCTCTATGTCTTTAGCTTTGGCTCCCCTTATATATGTCTTTGGAGTCACTTCCCATCCCCCTTTTTGTCCCTAGGTCAAGTTTATCACTTCGCGGAAATATTCCTTTTTCTTCTCGATCTTCATCGTTATCTAGGAAACTTGACATTTATCTTCCAATTTTGCGAGATTTGCCTCCTTCTACAAGTAATATACACCGTCATAGCATTGGTGGGCTTGATTTCGAATAAAATCGTAAGTGGGTTTTAGGCCGTGTTCTATGCCTCTTTGAGCTGTTTATCGATTTTAAACGTTTTTTACAATTTCTAAGAAAGAGCGCATCTTGATACGATGTCGATTCGACGAGTAAGTTCATACTCCTCGCATAGTTTAGTTGACGGTGGTTTTAAGTTAACCGTCGCCATTTACACGAAAACCATGGACTTTATTTGGGAATATGAATTTTTGCGGTCCTTATTGTAAGGATCCAATGGTAACTTTGATCGAGATAGAACAAGGGATTGATCCATCGTGGTTCAACAGAAGGCATAAAATTTGGTCCAACTCGCCGAGTGGGCGAGTTGGACGTGGTGCTCAATCCAACTCGCCATTTTGGCGAGTAGGACTGGTCCAACTCGTCGAAATGCCGAGCACAATTGCTTGTGTGATCATACTCGCCAAAATGGCGAGTAGGACTGGTCCAACTCGCCAAAATGGCGACTAGGATTGCTTGTGTGATCCTACTCTCCAAAATGGCAAGTAGGACTAGTCCAACTCGCCAAAATGGCGAGTAGGATTGCTTGTGTAATCCTACTCGCCAAAATGGCGAGATGGACTGGTCTAACTCGCCAAAATGGCGAGTAGGACTGGTCCAACTCGCCAAAATGGCGAGTAGGATTGCTTGTGTGATCCTACTCGCTTGTTTGGTGAGTTGGACGATGTGTTCGGACAATTGAGCTTTGTAGCCATTTTCATTGTTTAAGGCTTAAGAGTTATCTTTCTCGAGGACTTATCATCTGATACCTTTCTGGAATTGATTTAAAACTCGATTTAGGTTTTCTCGAGCCTTTTGTATCTCTCTTTTTCCAAAAAGGACTTTTCCAGGAAGTTTCTGACTTTTGATTTTGCCGTGACCAATTTTGACCCCAACAGTTAGCACCCCAGCTCGTTGGAATCGTGATATTCTTACGAGCGAGTTAGGCATGTCAGGTAAGTTAGGCGAAATCCAATGTCAGATATTCTGAAAGTAAATTAGTGAACTTTCTTGTCTATAAGTATGTGCAGTAAGTTTCCAAATTCTTTACTTGCTCATTTCCACAAGTCTTTTCAAGATAGAAAAAATAATTTCTCTCTTTCTTTTGTGATCATGTCTTCAAGAAGAAAGACTTCCAGCAAATCTCGTTGTGATCTCTCCGTTCTTAGTGGCTCCATCAAACAATACAATGTTGTCGTGGCGAAAATGGAGTTCGAGATTCCTTCGATCGATCCTGAGGATGTTGAGGCGTACTGGGCGGCAAGCGGTGGAGCACAACCTCCTAGGCCTGGGATATGGGTCCGCCCTCCTTTTCTGCCAACCCAGGGGCAGGTTGACCAATCAAGAGCTTTCCCAATGGGCTTGTTTCCGTTTGGGGTTTCTGTCGAGTTTATGAGTCAGTCGAGTTTCGTCTTCCTGAAGCCAGGGAAGTTGTCGAGTCTCCACCAGAAGGCTACTTTATGTGCTATGAAGCGTTCTTGATGCAGTGCCATCCGTGGTTTCCCCTCCCAGAAGTTATTGCGCAGCTTCTCAACCATTTCAGATTGCCGATCAGCCAGATCAACCTAGCCAGCTTACAGCACATTGTCGAGATTCTGGTGTTGATTTACGAGCTGGATATTAATTTGGACATTTGTCACATTGAAGCCATGCTGAGGCCTGTCGGGACTTCAGATCTAGTTCAGATAAAGCCCCAACCGGCCATGATGATCATATCATAGTTCTACTCGAGCTACCATGACTGGAGAGATTACTTCTTCTTCGTTCGAGTCAATGACGTGTCTGTTAAAGCGAGTGGCATCCCTTTCTTTAAGACCAGATGGGGTTGGAAAGTTACTTCCAATCGAGCACCAGTTTGGTTTTGACGACGTTCGGTACATACTTGTTTTTTTTTTTTTTGGTTTTGCAGGGAATAATCCGTTTCCTGTAATTCCGGAAGGTCTGAACACCATTCAAGTCTTGCTCCGCGGGCAGGCGTGCTATTGGTCTACGTTCACCCTGAAGCGGGTCCACCACACCGTTGCCCTTCACCGTTCCCGGCTCCAGCCAGATTTTCCGGTTGATGAAGAGTCGGGGTCAAGTATGGATGGCTTCATGCCATGTATGGATCGAAAGGAGAAGGGAAGATCAAAGCCCCACAGAGACAAAAACATCGCTGTCGATGACGTTGCGACCGGGGGGCAAGGTTTTACCGACGACATACTTGGGGACTATCTTAACAGCAGCGAGGCAGTTGACCTTGATGAGCTATTTGATTTCGATCTTCCTTCAGCCGATGGTGGACCCGGAGAGGTGCCGGAATTCGCCAAGGCGTCAAGATCGGTCAATGGGGTAAGTTTTTACCTTCGAGCATCCCTTTCCTCCTCTTTTTTTTTTATGTATAACCAAGCTCTTTTTAAAATTGAAGGTTTTCGCAGGCCCTTCTCGACGTGAGCCGAGAAATCGGTGCGAGCAGACAAGAGGCTCGCATGGCTCAATTCAAGGCTGAGATGGCGAAGAGGAAATCACCCTTCTGAAAGACAAACTGGAGCGTTCTCGTGGTCACGAGAGAGGATCGGCTGAGATGGACATTCGTCGTGCCTATAGGCAAGGACGAAAAGATGTGGTTGAAATAGTGAGGAACCGGCGCGACAGGTTCTTGCACGAGTTCAGAGAGCTTCAAGCGAGTCAGAAGGCTCTTGGTGAGTATCGAGAGTGGCGTGGTACCACGGGTGGATTGTACCTCACGACGGCTCATGACTATTCGTACGATATTGAGTATGCGAGGAAAACTTGTCGTATGCAGGAGAAGAACATGGATTTTTTTGATTCTTGAGATGAGAAGGGAATTTGGGAGCAGTAGGACCCGATTCTTGTTTCTCATGACACGGTCGAAGCCAAGGCGGAAATCCCCGACGAGATGGGCGAGGTGGACCAGCCGACTCCGCTTGATGCCAATGATCAGTCGTTCCGGAGGTCCATGACTGGGTACTGTGATCTTGACGATTGATCGTAAAGTCCTTCGTGACTTGTTGGGAGAGTGCTCCCTTATGTTGTGATATAGTTCTGTTTATGTGTTGGTTTATGGCCAAGTGTGGCCATATTTTTTATGTAATTGGACTGGCCGTATGTGGCTTTTAATCCCTGCTGTTTATCGGCCTTTGTATGAACCATGCTTTGATAAAAAAAGATTTCGAAAATGCTTAGATTTTTGTTAAGTGTAGGGGAAGGAATCGAGTTGTCATCTTGCCCTTCGTCCCTTTTTGTGGATCGTCCTATTCGTTACTCTTGATATATGAGAGAGTGTTTAGATGTGGAAGAAGAGACATGCTTCCAGGATCCCGTATCTTTTTGATATCATGCCTTGAGATGTTCGAGACTAGTGTGTTGGGTTTAGGGAAAGACCTAGGTTTATTTTCGGTTTGAGGCTTTGCGATGACTAATCGGCTTTCATTTTTCCTGTTGCGATTTTAACCTGACTCCATCCCAATTTAAAGTCAGCAATAGGTTCTCGGCTTATACGACTTGTCTGGTTGGAGTCAAGCATCTATTCAGGGACAATTTTTAAGTCTCCCGAAAGTGCTGACCAAAATTTTGGATTTCTTTTATAGGGCGCTATTTTATCCTAGTCGGATGTAAGAGGATGTACCCTTAGGATGGATCTAAGTGCGTTTGTTTAGGATGGCTAGAGTGCTCGGCGGGGTCAATCGACGAGCATTTTGTAATTTATAGTCGCGAACAGACTGGGAACATGTTTTAAAAGATCTAGCGACGTCTCGCCTATTTCTTTGAAAACGTGCTTTGTGTTATTCGTGTTCCGAGTGTTTGAGATCCGTGTCTCCTGTTCTGGTCGTGAGTCAGAATTGACAGTGCGATCGAGACATGTTGGTGAAGGAGTTTTTTCATGTTGGATGTGATCCGTTCTGAGGTAGGACGATTTTCTGCGAGTTTTAGTTTTTGGGTTCGTGTAATAATCGTTTTGCTCGTCGATGTATATTTTCCTAAGATACAAAGAGAAATTTTGCAAGATTCTAATGAAATCTTTATTGCCGAAAAAGTTCCAAAAATATCGAATACAAGACAAATATTTTAGAATGCGGGAGTATACGAGTATTCGTATATGTACCCACTCCCCCCCCCCCCCTTAGAGAGGGGGATTGCTGAACTCGTCTCATGACGAGCAGCCTACGTACCCCTTTCGAGGATCAAGCCATCTCGTAGTTCTGCTTGTTTTTGCGAGTGTGTTTACTCAGCTGCTGTGTCTGGGTCTATCGTGTTAGTTGCAGGATAAACACTCTGTTCCGGGTTTATCTCCTTCGGTTGGGTGGAAGCGTTAGGCTATGGAACTTTTTGTTCTTTGGCCGTTGCTTGAGTTGATGATTATGGATCATCTTCTTTCGAAGCATTTTCAGTGGTGCCTGAGTTAGCTTCGCCCGTTTGGATTTTACCATTGCGGTGGTCGTGATTTGTCTTAGCTTGTGTTCGGCCAGGAAGCAACGTGTCGACTGTTTCTGGCACCCCCAGATTGCTACAATTCCATTTTGAGTCGGGAATTTGATGCCTAAGTGATAAGTCGACAAGACTTCTTTCATGGCATTTAGCCAAGGCATGCCCATGATGAAATTGTAAATGGCCGGGTGGTTAACGACTGCGAAGTCGACGATCTTGGTGACTTCTTTCACCGAAACGGGAAGTTTGATTGATCCTAGAGTCATCGATTCCCCTAGCTCGACGTTCATCCTCTTACGAGTGTTGCGGAAAATAACGTTGACCTTGCTGGCCGTATCCACGAGGATCCTGGCGACCTCGAGATCTCTTATGACGAGATCGATTCTGCCGGCTTCTTCTTCTTCGAAGGTGATTACTTCTCTCGGGGCGCCATCGGGCTCAAACCGGCTTGGAGAATTCGCGCTTGCTTCAGCCTTGTGCTGGTAAACTTTGATGGCTAAGACAGTATCGCTGCAGTATTGCGATGCTCCGATGATCATGTTAACTTTGTGGCAATTATTATCGCTGCCCTTCTTGTCCTGCCTTCTCCCGCGCTTTCCTACGGATTGGGAAGAGTTCTCCGTTTGAGGAGCCATGTCACCTCTTGGGGGGCGGTCGGAGTCGACGATGAGGTCCTTTACGTTGGTCACTCCAGCGAGTTCTCTCGCCAGAAATTTTGCGGCCAAACTTGCACCGAAAACTTTGCAGTTCACGGTTGAGTGGTCGTGGGCTTGGTGAAAGTCGCAGAAGACATTCTCGTCGTAACCCATGTTTTGGGTCCATGTGTTGCCTGTTGTCCGACCTTGCTCTTGTCTGGTAAGTTGCAACTCCATTTTTTAATTTTTTTTAGAATAAGTATAGAAAATAAAACTCAAAATAGAACACAATATCAGTAAACCTCCCCCAGACCTAAACAACACTATCCCCGGTGTTATACAGTCTGAGATTGGTGAAGAAAATAAACCATAAGGACAAAATTTAATCAAGGAAAACAGTATACTTACTCGCTGGACGTGACCGTCGATCGACACAGTTAAGTGGCGATCGATCGACACAGTTAAGTGGCGATCGATCGACACAGTTAAATGGCGATCGATCGATACTGGGGTTGCCAGCCATTGATCGATGCTGGCCAGCCATTGATCGATGCTTGTGCAAACTCATGTTCCTTGATATTAAATAAATAAAACACAAGTAGTCAGTAATAAACAAAAACAAGTTTTTTTTTACCTTAAATCAATAAAAACGAAAAAATAGTAATAAATAGTAATAAATGAAAATAAAACCAAATTTAAAATAAACCTAAAAGTGAGTTGCCTCCCACTCAACGCTTATTTTTAGTCATTAGCTTGACATCTAGAGATCTGATTTAGTCTAGATGAGAATGAGAACTTGCTCCAAAACAACTCTCAATGTCTACTCTCGGAAACTTCATCACCCTTTTTGTGAAAGCCTCCACAGACTCTTATCCTTTGTCTATCATCTCAGCAATAAGGAGTGCTCGGAGCTTTGTAAATGGCTGTGAGAAGCATCTGCTGCACACTCTGGATTTTCTGACACCATCTGAGAAGTGATGAATCAATGATAACTTAGGATCGTCCTTGGTCCTTTTCCTCTTCTTCCAATTCCTCTTGTTCTTTCCAATTTCCTTTCAAAACGATTTCCACACACATCGAACTCATTCTGCTCTGATATGCGCGAGGTGTCGATCAATGGTATCTGGTCGGTGTCGATCGATTCTGCTTCTACTGGCCCTTTATCGACTTCACCTCTACATCTCGACCCTCTCTGAGAAGCTACTGCAAACATATGATTATCAAATACCCCATTGTAGGAACCTAGATGCGTACCTCTATCTGGTGGGATAGGAAATTCAACTTCCAATATAGCACAAGGAAGCACAAACTTCACAGGCTCATGTATCAACTTCACTCTTTTGTGAATCCCATCAGCTTCTTCTACACAAATAGGTGGTTGCAGATTTTTTGGAACAGCAAGGTGTGAACCGTTGAACTCGTGCATTCTCTCCTCAACCATTTCTGTTTCAATCATGTAACCCGGCTCTTTGCCCAATGATGGGTGTTGATCGATATCAGGAGGCGTTTGTCGATCGATGCTCTCCTCTGGGTGGCGATCGATGCTCTGCTTCAGTGTCGAGTCTGCAATGTCGTGATGATAACTCGAACTATCAGAGATTTCAAGAGGTGCGACCGAAAAAAGGGGTTAGTGTCGATCAATGTTGAGGTCTTAGTGTCGATCGACACTAGACTAATATCAGCTTCTTCTGCTCTTCTTAGCTCTCCATATCCATCTTCTTCTTCTTCCTCTACCATATATTTCAGCATAGATTCCATCTCGATCTTCATATTTGCTTCAGTATCATAGAGAAATTTGGTGAGGAAGGCGTTCGTGATGTCATTCCATGTAGTGAGAAATACTGGTGGCAACCTCTTGAACCAACATGCTGCTTCTCCAGAAAGAGAGCATGGGAATAGTTTGCAGAAGTAGTAATCTTCAGAGACTCCATCGCACTTAATGGTCAACGCTAAATCATCGAATGATTCGAGGTGGTCAATGGGACATTCATGAAGAAGACCATGAAAAGGAGCCTGACTCACAAGAGAGATGTATGCAGGATTCAGCCCAAGGTCATTCCTCTGGAGTTCAGAACAGCGCATAGCAGACTTCTTAGTGTCGAAATCTTCAGGTCTGTTGTAATATCTAAGTGCCTTTTGTCGTTCAATCCCAACATTCACAGTAACAACAATAGCATCAGGGATTGCAGTCCCCTGTGCATGGATCAATTGCCCTGCACTGTTGCGAGTGCGACCTTCTTCTTCTCGTAAAATACCATTCTTGTCAAAACTCATTATTAGTACTTCAACCTTCTTTGTCTTCTCACAAATAGTATTGATTGATAGCAAAGTGTGGGCGTCGATCGATGTCATGATGTTAGTATCGGTCGACGGTGAAGTGTGGGTGTCGATCGATGTCATGATGTTAATATTGGTTGACGGTGAAGTATTGGTATCGATCGATTCTTGCTTCTCTTTGCTAGAGATCCCTACTTGGAGGGTGTCGACTGCCCTCATAGACTTATGGATCGTGCGTGAATCATTAGGTTCCTTTTTTGAAGAACAAAAAAATCCTCTCCTCATTTCTTGTTGGTACTAATATGTATGTACCTGAAACACAAGAAAAGATTTTATGTAAGTAAACTAATATATAAAAATACCTAGACTAAATCAAACAAATAGAGTCTGATGGCGAATCTTTGCTCTCCGGCAACGACGCCAAATTTGACAGGAGGGTTTTTATGTATTTCAATGCAAACTCTATCAAATTAATCCTACGAACTACTCTTGCCAAGAGAGGTCAAATTATAGTATTTATGGATCGAATCAACAAGGAGCATGGGCACACAGTAAACTCAATACAATTGCGATTAAGCTAGGCAAATAGATTAATAATTAGTAAATAAACGATATCAGGTAATTGATTCACTGGTAAGTAAACAATAATAATAAATAGCTAGATCTAGGGTTTCAGGCAAGTGAATTATAGAGGATAGAAGCTAAGGGTATTAATCATAGAACTTGATATATAATATAAAAGACGACCAGCTCTCGCTTCGAGTCTAATCTATTGACTAAGCCCGGTGTCTCAGCTCTCGCTTGTCGACACGCAATGACCGTCGATCGATGGCAAAGATCCTACGTCCATCGATGGTCTCTTGAGTTAAGCTTTATTACCTAATTCGATAAGTTCACTAAATTAACTAAATCAACTCTCGTTTGTTTCTAGCAACCTAGCTCAACATGATTAATTCTGGTAGTAGACCATGCTCTCGCTTGCGCCTAACTATTCTATTATCAGGGTTCTAGTTAGCTACTCTAGAACACAAGCAATAAACACAATTCTATTGATAGATCTAATAATCACCCTAGCAATTCTATTGTTTGGCTAATCCATCAATACCATTAATAAACCCTAAACCTAACAAGAGATCTCTCAGACATGATCTTTGTCACAAAAATCATAGATGAATAGAATATATATAATATAAAGAACCAAAGGAGTTCCAAGAGAACTCTGAAGTAGTTCCTCTCTTCTCTCCTAACCCTAGAATAATAAATAAAAGAAAGCTTTGTAAGTGTTGCTGTCAACAATGGCTTAGAAAACATATAAATAGGGTTTTAAGTCGTCCAAAGGCATTCTGGTAATTTATGATGGCTTCTGGGGTTAAGTCGGACATAAAACAAGTCGGTCCTGGCTTCTGGGATCACCTTCGATCGACACAAAGTCTGTGCCGTCGATCGACACTCATTCATCTTTTTGACAGCTTCCTCTCGCGAGGCAGAAAGAACACTCTCCAGTAAAACATGCATAACTTTGGCTCTAGGATCCTGATGACCTCAAACCGGTGGCATTGGAAAGCTAACTCAAATCTCTGTCAAAAGATTAGCTCAAATACACTGTGGGAAGGTCTCCATCCATTGCTAAACATCTGACCCTTCTGCGCAGTTCTGCATCTTTAAAAGCTCTAGAATCACCAAAGTTTTCCAGAACATACCTGAACCTGAAAGTACTCTAAAACATACTCCAAACACATATAATAGACTCTAACTAGAGCTTATATCATGTCACAATAGTGGTGAATATCAGGCCCTATCAGTTACTCAATCCGACTCCCCACTTTCGTAGCGGTCAGGTGCCCTCCTGTTCCTGCCGAGTCGCTCTACTCCTGCTGAAGATTCAGCTGGCTCCTTCCATGCTCAATGTGTCTGCTGCAGTGTCTGCTCCTGCTCAGTTTCTCTTGCCGACTGACCCTGAAAATAACCTCCGGTGATATCCTTGAGAATCTTCTTCATGAGGCCATTGTTCTTGCGTTTGTGCATATATCATCGAACGGTGCTAAGTCTCAGCATCTGCTCCGTCCTCAATAGGTGCCAGATAATAAGCAGTGTCGATTGTGATGTCCTCGACGTCATCCATGTCGGCATCTGGGGGGGGGGGAATTCGCGGATCAGCATACAGGCGCTCGAGCCCTGGGAGGAACTGAATGTTCTCAAACACGGTCATGCTTGTGATGTCTTGGTTAGGGAGCTTGCAGTAGAGTTGGGTTCCTTCCTTGTCTTGAAACATGTAGATGCACTCGTCTTGAAGGATGTGGCACATGATAAGGTAGGGATGTCGATGAACTCCAGCTCGGCGTTGAAATCATAAGGGCTAAGATCAATCTCGAAGTGCGTGAATAGTGGTGTGAGCAGGCTGCCACAACGATCCTTCTTCTGCGACCCTTTCATCAGCAAAGTGCGCTTTTTGAAGAAAATTTCTGCGAGAAGGTAAACTGGGATTGTTAGAACAGGGGCCACCAGAATTCCAGACTTTGTGGCTGTTATCTGGTCCTCCAGCCCTGAGTAAATCATCTGTAGTTCGCCGTTGGTGACCTTGCATGCGCGAATGTTCAGGCGATTGAGTCGCTTACCTTATTCGTTTGTGAGAAATGACTGCAAAAACAGAAAAACCCTAAACCGCTCCCCCCCCCCTCGTTTTTGGGTTCTGAAACACTTACCTGGTCGGAGCAGCTGCTCTGCAACGAGAGCAGTGACATGATTGCTCCCCTGAAGAATCTCTGGTTTTCTTGTTTTTCTGACCTACAACTAAAGATTTAAAATAAATTAGGAACGTAAAAAAAGAAATATATACACTTACAAATGAATTGCCTCCCAACAAGCGCTTGGTTAACGTCACTAACTTGACTTTGGTTAGCCGATTAGGATGAGGTATGATCGGTTAAGAGAATTTCTTCACCTACTGCAATTGTTGTTTCAGCAAGATATGACTTGAGACGCTGACCATTCACAACAAATTATCCTCCATTTGTGTCCAGCAACAAAGCAGCTCCATATGGTCGGACTTCCTTTATGGTGAAAGGTCTGGACCATTTGGATTTTAATTTTCCAGGGAACAGATTCAACCTGTAGTTAAAAAGCAGGACCTGCTCATTCGGTTCAAAAATTCTGCTGATGATCTGCTAGTCATTATATGCCTTGGTCTTCTCCTTGTAGATCCTAGAGCTCTCATAAGCCAGATGCCTAATCTCCTCCAGCTCGTGGATCGGAATGGTACGCCTCTCCTTGGCCGATTTGATGTCGAAGTTGAGCAGTTTGACAGCCCAAGCTGCCTTGTACTCAAGTTCCACAGGAAGGTGGCAAGCCTTGCCATATACCAAGTGATAGGGAGTGGTCCCAAGTGGTGTCTTATAGGCTGATCAATAAGCCCAGAGTGCATCGTCTAATTTGAGGGACCAGTCCTTGCGGGTAGTACTAACTTTCTTTTGCAGAATGCTCTTGATTTCTCTATTAGACAATTCCACTTGGCCGCTTGTTTGAGGGTGATATGCAGTCGCGACCTTATGCTTTACACCATTCTTCTTCAGCAATCCTTGGAAAACCTTGTTGATGAAGTGGGTTCCTCCATTGTTGATGACTACTCTAGGCACTCTAAATCTCTGAAAGATAATTGATTTGAACATCTTGGTCACAACACACGCATCATTAGTTGGACTAGCTAATGCTTCCACCCAATTTGAGACATTGTCCACTGCAACTAGGATGTATTTGTTTTTGTAGGAAGGTGGGAATTGTCCCATGAAGTCAATCCCGTAACAGTCGAACACTTCAATCTCTTGAATGAAGTTTTGAGGCATCTTGTTCCTTCTGCCAATGTTTCCCTGTTTCTGGCAGGAGTTGCACTTAGAGATAAAAGCTTGAGCATCTTGGAACATAGTGGGCCATCAGAAACCGGCTTGCAAGATCTTGGAGACGGTTTTGAATGTTGCGAAGTTTCCGGCGTAAGAGGAACCATGGAAGTGGTGTAGAATTCCTAGAATATCAGATTATGGAAAACACTTTCTGAATACTCCATCCTTGCAGGTCCGATACAAGAATGGCTCTTGCCAAAAGTAATGTCAGACATCCCTCCAAAACTTTCTCTTTTCATTACTAGTAAACTCCATTGGTTCTTTTTCAGCAGCCAAGAAATTGGCTATCTCTGCAAACCAAGGCAGGTGGGAATACCTTTTCTTGATCGCAGCCACAAAGTGTTCTGTCTCTGGGATATGATTGCTCACGCCATACATATCAATAGCATAGACTTGCTCCTCAGGGAGGCTGTCATCAAAAGCAGTCTGTTCATCAGTCTTCATTCTGGATAGGTGATCTGCGACTCCATTCTCAATCCCTTTCTTATCCTTGATTTCGAGATTGAATTCTTGTAGTAAAAGAAATCATCTTAGCAGAAGCGGTTTAGCATCTTTCTTGGTTAGCAAGTACCTCAAAGCTGCATGATCCATGTGCACTATCACTTTAGAACCTACTAGGTAGGACCTAAATTTCTCAAATGCATAGACAATTGCCAAGGGCTCTTTCTCAGTAGTGGCAGAATGGCATGGATCTTCGTCCATCTCCCTACTCGCATAATAAATCACGTGCAGCTTCTTGTCCTTTCACTGACCCAGCACGCTCCCACTGCGAAACAGCTTGCATCATTCATGATCTCGAAAGGAAGGTCCCAAGCTCGAGGTTGCACAATCGTTAGGTTCTAATGTGATTAGAATAATTCCAAAGGAAATCATACCTTATTCCCCATCTCAACCAAGCGAACTGCCCAGTCGCATCCAGCCTATCGGCTCAGACCATGCTTATGGTGACCAGCCAATCGGCCATGGTTAGCGATCATCGTAACTGATCATGACACCATGGTCCAGGACATGGTAAGATGGATAACTACCACATTCCATATATATATATATCATTTAGATGTAATAATATAAAGAGATATAGATAGAACCACTTACAACCGCTATAAGCCTTTGCGATCGTCTGTCTGTCACCTGGCTAACCGCCCTTGGACCATTGTCCTTTGCGCCTATTTCCCTCCAGGAATAGGTCTTCCTCTTTGGCTTAGTGACTTCTATAATACACGGCCTCTTATGGCTCTAGACATACTCACAATGATCCGGATCGTGCACTTATGTCTGGGATCCCGGATCGAGCCCTTATGGCTTGGATCATCGATCCTCTCCCTTAAGAAGATATCTCTTTGTTTAGGACATTTTTACATTGTCTGAGACTGAATGAATTGATCTCTGGTCGTGCCTCCTTTATATAGGAAACCAAAGGTCATATGCAAAGGGACACATCCCTTCCAAGCATCCTTTCATGACAGATCCTTGTCATCGGTTACCATCAACGGTCCAGATCCCCCCTGCTGGACATGGAAGTTACCAGACACTTCTAGAAACATCCAGCCACTTCTATACACGTCAAACCCAAGACCAAACTTGTTACTCAAGCCCATGGCTAGATCACAAGAGCCCACCGGCCCATAGCCACCTTGAGTCGACCATATGGCCCGACCACAGCCCGGACCCGGGCCAACTGACTGAGATACGAACACTCAGTCCAGATCAGATGAGCTGGCTCTCAGTTGACCCAGCTGAGTGAGCTAGTAGCTCATCTAGTTGAGCTGACATAACTTGGACCGAGCTAAACTGGGCTTGACCGAGCTTCGTTCAGCTTGATCGAGCTACATGTCTACATTGTCCAGCTAACGTAAAACTTGTCCAGCTTCCCTAACTTGTCCTTCATCCCATTTGGTTAAGTCTGGATCTACTTAACCTTCTCTTTTGACAATGGAACGCTTGCCTTATGATCAGATTGATTGGTTGTACATTTCCTTGAACCATGGTCTGTTCCAACGATCATATCTAGGATCAGGGGTATGACAGAATGATTGGGGCCTAACTAACAAAAGGAACACCACAAAAATTTAGTTAAGGAAAGTTTGGCCGTTGGACAATGCGGGTTGCAAGTAAGGCAAGTTTAACTAAGTTATCGATGTGGAATTCTATAAAATGAAGGTCAGGTCTGGATATGCTACGGTGCATGAATGAATAATGAGTTTTATTGAAAGGTTGTTTTTTTTTTTCTTTGAAGTAATACTCAGGCATCGAAGAATATTATTTGTATTCTTAAGATATGGCATGCTAGATTGTGTCTAGTGATGATAAAGTTGAATGGAACTGTTTATGTGAAAACGTAGTATTTGATCTAAATCGAATGGCATGTTAAATGGAATATTGTAAGGGAAATAAATTAAGTGTGTGAACTTTAATAAGTGAATAAACATAGATAAGGAAAGTACAGAGTTAACTGAATAAACATAGATAAGAAAAGTGTGTGGTTAAGTGAATGAATTAAATGAGGAAGGTATGAGATTAAGCAAATGAACTTATAAGAAAAGTATGTTTTATCTTTGAGCCATAAAAGATGCTATGATCGTTTTTGGCTTTAGACCATATATTGGCTTCAGCTGTGATGGACCTTCGGGGTCGAGTGGCTTCAGGCCGTATGAGTGACTTATGGGTTGAATGGCTTCGGGCCGTGTATGATTGCCTACGAGCCATGTGTGATTTGGTTGTGGGCCCGATTGGCTTCGACACGTAAGTGGTCATCAGGGTCGCGAACGAGTAAATGGTTAATGAATGAAAATAAGTAAAATATATAAGTAAAGATAAATGGCTAGTTAAATGAAAATGGTTAAGTATAAGAATGAAATGGAAATTTAGGTTGTTAGAACATAACTGAATGTTAGGTTTCTATAGAGAAATGGAATGCTAAGTTGCTAGAATGGAATTTGTTGTTAATGTTAGATATGTTAAAAGTTGCATGTCAGCGGTTTTGAGCATCCTCACTAAGTATTTTTTTATGATCATGCCTCCTTTTGTGATACATGTAATGTTTGATTTTGTGGACCTGAGTGTGAGGCTATAAAGACCATCGGGAAAGAGTGTTTTAAGTTAGGATAATGTTTTAGGACTTTTGATCAAACCTTCTTATTGTAACACTGTGAATTTTAAGTATTTGGTCTCGAATTTCATTAATAAAGTCGCACTATTTCTTCGTATTCTTCTGATAAAAATTAGTCCGATCTTTTGTTAGAATTTTCATAACATTATAAAATGGGTTGTTCAGCTTTCATTCTTCACACAACTCATAAATCAGACTAAAAGAAAAGTCAGTGATCAGAAAAGGAGATTTCAAGATGAAGGATCGAACAAGGAGGAACTGAGTAGTTCTTCGTGGGAAAACGCAGGAAGGTTCAAAGTCTTCGATCTTTTAAGATCAATCGAGGTGAGGGTATGATTTGTGGCAACCTGTTAACATAGGTTTTAAGGAATTAGATCTGGATATACTAGGGTGTATGAATGAATATTAAGTTTTATGGAAAGTTCACTCTTCGTTCTTTCAAGTTATTTTCAGGGATTGAAGATCGTTCTTTGTGTCCTTAGGATGAGCATACTAGATTGTGTGTAGTGATAATAAAGTTGAATGGAACTGTTTATGTGAAAACTTAATATTTGATCTAAATCAAATAGCATGTTAAATGAAATATTGTCAAGGAAACATATTAAGTGTATGAACTAAAATAAGGAAAGTACAGAGTTAAGTGAATAAAATATATAAGGAAAGTATGTGGTTAAGTGAATGAATTTAAATAAGGAAGATATGAGTTTAAGAAAATGAACTTATAAGAAAAATATGTTTTGGATTTGGGCCGTTTGTTGGATGTGGCCATGATGGACCTTCGGGGTCGAGTGGCTTCAGGCCATATGAGTGACCGATTTGTCGAATGGCTTCGGGGTATTATAATGGCTATATGCCATATATGATTTTGCTACGGGCCATGTATGATTGGATCATCCCAGAATAAATTTCTTGTAAATGGAGGAGAGCTATAACGGCCCTCTCTCGGAATATTTTTGTTTTCGAAGAACTGGATCATAGGAGATTTTATTCTGCGAAGATATTATTTTCTAAGTGAGGAAACAGTTGTACTCATTGAAGGTTGAGACAAATAAACTGGATTTTGACTAAGTATATGATGTTCAGGAGCAGTTGGAACAATTGATGTTTAGGTTGAATGATGGTAAGCTGATCAAGGAATGTTTGGGGCCTAACTAAGAAAAGGAACGCTGCAAAAAGTTAATTAAGTAAAGTTCAGCTGTTGGACAATGCGGGTTTCAAGTAAGGAAAGTTTGACTAAGTTATCAATGTGGAATTTTATGAAATGAAGGTCTTGTCTGCATGGGTAAAAAGAGGAAAGAATCATAGAGATTCAATCCATGCATTGATGGTAGGATTAACCAAGCAAAATAAGGAAAACACATTGATGGCCCAGCTTGGTGATGAAGTTTTCATAACATTATAGAAAGGGTTGTTCAGCTTTCATCTTCACACAACTCATAAATCAGACTTAAAGAAAAGTCAGCGTAAGAACAAAGTTCTAGAGAGAAGATTTCAAGATGAAGGATCAAACAAGGAGGAACTGAGGAGTTCTTCGTGGGAAAACGCAGGAAGGTTCAAAGTCTTCGATCTTTTAAGATCAATCGAGGTGAGGATATGATTTATGGCAACCTGTTAACATAGTTTTTAGGGAAATAGATCTGGATAAACTAAGGTGTATAAATGAATAGTAAGTTTATGGAAAGTTTGTTATTCGTTCTTTCAAGTTAGTTTCAGGTATCAAAGATTGTTCTTTGTGTTCTTAGGATGAGCATGTTGAATGGAACTATTTATGTGAAAACTTAGTATTTGATCTAAATAGAATAACATGTTAAATGAAATATTGTTAAGGAAACATATTAAGTGTATGAACTTAAATAAGGAAAGTACAAAGTTAAGTGAATAAACATAGATAAGAAAAGTACGTGGTTAAGTGAATGAATCTAAATAAGGAAAGTATGAGATTAAGCAAATGAACTTATAAGAAAAAAAATGTTTTGGCTTCAGGCCGTAAAAGATGTTATGATCATTTTTGGCTTCGGGCCGATTGTTGGCTTTGGCCGTGATGGACCTTCGCGGTCGAGTGGCTTTGGGCCATATGAGTGACGATGGATCGAATTGCTTCGGGCCATGTATGATGGCTACATGCCATAAATGATTTTGCTACGGGCCATGTATGATTGGCTACGGGTCGTGTATGATTTGGGTATGGGTCGTGCATGATTGGCTTCGGGCCATAAGTGACCTTACCGGTCGAGAACGAGTAGAAATGGTTAAGTGAATGGAAATACGTAAAAAATATAAGTAGAGATAAATGGCTAGTTAAATGAAAATAGTTAAGTATAAGAATGTTGGGTCGTTTGGACGGGACTGAATATTAGGTTGCTAGAAAGAAATGGAATGCTAAGTTGCTAGATATGTTATGGGTTGCATGTGAGCGGTTTTGAGCGTCCTATCTGAGTATTTTTATGCTCATGCCTCCTTTTTGAAGCAGGTAATGTTTAATTGTGTGGACCGGAGTGCGAGGCTATTTTCAAAGTGTTATTTAAAATATTTAAGGGTCGTGGTGTTTCACATGACACGTGCACCCTAGATACACTGAGTAGTTGGAGAAAGCTAATCAATAACTGGCACAGCCAGGGGCGGACGGAGGTGACGACCAACGGGGTCACGTGCCCCCAACTAAAACTTAATTTCTTATAAATAATTAGCTCAGAATCCTAATTTTCTTTAAGAAATTAGTTTAAATTTTACACATGTGCCCCCAACAAATCTAGAATTTATGAAATTGCCCCCGATTAAAAGTTATTCTAGATCCGCCCCTGGGCACAGCCAAGTTCATTATTCAGCAGAGAGCTCGATCTTTGACCAGCGGTGAACGAGTTGACATAAATCCGAAGAATGCTCTCCACACTCGTTGATCAAAAATCCCGGAGTGACACGGCCACTCAAATTCTCAAGTTTCACTTCAAGACACAAGAACGTCACAGAAAATAAATCCCAATATCAATTGCTGCAAAGCAAAAGAACTGCTGGGGCTAGTCGACTAGCCGATCTACATCGCCTTGTTGACAACACTTCGAATTGATTTCCATGTCTCCACAGCAAGGAAGCAACACCTCAACGTTGAACACATGCATAATTAAACGTTACAAAACTTCTGCAATTCCTGAATCCGCCACGTACCACCCTGGTGTTTGGAGTCATTAACGAACAATCTCTTCCTCCACTCCTGGGACATGAGTCAGTAAGAAAACAATGGCCAGGAACATCAGAGTTTGGATCAAACTTGTGTATCCCCGCGACAAAACTCTTTTGAAGAATCCAAGAATCAAAATAATGAACCAACTCGAGTAAACACAAGGACCCAATCCAAGTAACTTCCCTTAACGGCCGAGTACTCCCAACTACGTGACCTCATATAAACGGGCACAAAAAAACGAATTTAATCTTTTCAAAGAAATGTCGATCAAAATAAAACAAATTCCATTCAAAAATGGATAGCCAACGCATGTCTCCGAGATAGAGGGGAAAATCAAGTTCCCAGAGTTCTCTGACTTACGTGGTTTTAGGCTCGCAATAGCCCGAGTTCCATAGATGATTTTAACCAGCTAGAGACAGCCTTCTTCAAACATTACTCTGTCTTCATAGAGGAGAAAGTTTCAGAAAGAGCCTTTTTCTCAATAGCCCATTGACACGATGAAACACTTTGATCCTACAAAAACAGGTTCAAGGAAATGAGATCTCAAATCAAGAACCCAAATGACATTACAACCTTAACAGTGCTAAAAACTAGAGTCTGGTTCACCTCGAGCTTCAGGGAAGAACTTACAGTTTGACCACCATTATTGCTCGAAGACGCATTACATCGCACTTTGGCTTTTTTACCTAGAAGAATAAACCGCGACTCTTAATACGAAGCACAGACGAGAGCCGTCAATACCAAGTTCCAGTAAACAAAATACAAGACAATGTGGTCCACCATCTAGCGAATAGAGCTACTCTATCGAAAGACCTTCCTTCACAAGGAATACAAACTTTGATCCCAAGAAATGGTGCAAGTTCCATTAAAAAAAAAGAGAAGGGGCATTTGACCAAGTAATGTCAGACCCTAATCCGGATCCGTCCCCCGAAAAAGAAGAATAAAGCAAAGTCATCCAACAGAGAGCGACCCGAGGAAGAGGAGTTACCCAGATCGCCTATGTAATAACATGTACAAAAGACTGACACATGGCCGTAATAGAACCGGTTTGACTGGTAAAAGAAAAGACACAAACAAATAAAGAGTAAAATTTATATGGCCTAAGGATAAAGGTCTGACCGATGAAAGTTTTATATGGCTGAGCGACTTGCTCGATTTGGCCATTAAAGCAATATAAGGCTCAGAACTTGTCAGTATGCATACATATCCATTGGTTTGGACTCTTAAGGTGGGAAAGATTAAGTGGGCTTAAATTTAATTAATATTCAGGAGGATTGAATTTTTAGCCAAAGGGAAACCACATTGATTATGTGAAATGGTAGATAACCCATTCAGATCATATGTCGGGAATTGTTCAAGTCAAGACTGTTCAAGTTGTTCAAGTTGTTCAGCTTGAATGTGAGAATAAAAATGACGCTCATATAAGATATTTCGATGAATAATTTGAGGAATGGACATTTGTGTGTTTAGTTGAGTTGATTAAAACATTCAGTCGAACGTTTCAGTTTTGTCGGTTAAATGAGCTCAAAAAGGTTTAGGGGAAGCTGGATGCTGGTCATTCTTGTTCTCCTGCTTCACCATATTAAAGGTGAATCACCTTCTTTTCCTGGTTCACCTGCCTGCATGCCACAGCCACCTCTTATCCTGCATCAGCTGCTTTTGATTAGTCGTTTGCTCCGGTTCTGACATTTGTCGCGTTCTAAGGTATGCTTGGTTGTTTCTCTTCTGACTCAGCTCCGTCCTCCTTCTTCTATATATATAGAATCCATTAGTAACTAGTTTCATCATGGAAACCACGGAACCAGTAGTAAAAATAGTTAGGCGTCCAACTTGCTGTAGAAGGCCTCAAAGAGGAATTCCCGAGCAACTTAAGTCGGAAAGTCTTTGGGTAAGTTCTTTGAGTTAGGTTTTCTTTAAGAATTAGTTTTCCATTCTGAATCCAAATCTAAGGTTAGATTTTCATTATTTGGTTGAATCACCCTAGACCCAAGGTTTTGTTTAGAAGACCTGAAAACCAAACAAGATCATATGGTGTCGTTTTATTGTTCCAAAAAGCCAAGGTGAGTCTCGGTTATGCTTGTTGTTTTACTGCAAATAAATAATGAGATGTTAGTATGCTTATTGATATTTTTGTTTGATAATCATGGTCTTGCTTGTTATTGTATGATATGAATGTTATATTGATGGTAGCATGACTAGGTTGTTAGTTAAGTGAACGAACATAGTATGCTTTAGCATTCTTATGTGAACCTCGAAAATACTATCATAATGAAATGTTGTTATGATTGTTATGATTGGTTATACTGATATTGATTGGTGTGATGGATATGCATGATTGCTTGTTGGCCGTTTGGCCTAGATAATTAGGATGTTGAATGATTATGATATGCATGAGTATTATCATTAGGAACTATACAATACTATTACTATGAATTATGGGGTTGTATGTGGAAAGAATTGATATGGTCATTTGAAAACCCATCGGAATGGAAGCGCGGAGGGATGGGATTGCAGCTTAGGGTCATTCCACGCATGACGATGCACGATCCGGGCATGCTGGATTTAGAAGCAGACAGATATTTGTAGACCATCAGTCATTTCGCCTTTATGGCTATTATCTGTTTGGGTGTGTTGGGTCAAATGAGTTGGCAGTGTCAAATGAAAGAAAAGACCTCGAGGTGTAAGTGAAGTAAAGTATATGCATGTAGTATATATAAGTATGCATTAGGATCATGGTTTTTGCATATGTTGTTGTTTTCTTGCGTGATGATTGTTATTTTGGGTTTTCTCGGAAATTAGTTATGCGGTAGTGGGAAGCTGAACTCATTGAGAAAACTAGTTGCTCATGATTCTACTTGTTTTGTAGGTAACCATTAGTGAGAGACTATAAGGGCTGAAGGAGCGTAGGCAAAGCTAGTGTAGTGTTGTGCCTTTTTTGAAATGCAAGTATGTATTAAGTATGTATGGTCATGTTTTGAGCGTTGATCTCTCCGTGGGATCTATATGTATCTTTGGTTACTTGTGAAACCTAAGTATTTATATAAATAAATCGTCTCTATAAAATAGTTGGGTTCGGTATGATACTTGATCTTGGTCTGGAACAAACTAACTATCATATGTATCTCGGGTTGAAAATGTGTGCATGGATGTTTGAACTAGGATCTCGGTCTTTTTCCTTGGAGACTTGGATAAAATGTCTGTGTACACATTGTACAATCTTTGGTTTGGTTTGGGTTAAAGTGGTTGGCCGTGCATGTTCTTTTCTTTGATTGTTGCACAACTGATCAAGTCAATGTTGACTTATACCAGATTGGGGGTGTTACAGCCACCCAAGACTCGACTAAAGATATACCTCAATTTTAAACGACTTAGCCTATGCAGCAGATCAGTGAAATCAATCACCACAACGCCACCAGAACCTCGATAAACCAAAAATCCCGTAGAAAGGTATACCTTTACTTAACTAAAATACGAGCTCTTTATCACTAACAGCTTCCAATAAACTCAGGGACCGAGGAATATACCTCCCCAGCAAATCAGCTTCATCTTTGAGGACTCAAAATTATGTTGATATTCTATAAACTCCATAAAGGCCTAAAAAAAGAAGGGTCAAAAACAAGTCCTTGGATATAAATACAATAGAAGGCCCAAACAACAAAATCATATTTCACGAAAATGAAACGATTCTTCTCGACAAACCTCACCACGACAAGTTAGTCATCAAATTAGTTCTCAAAGGTTTCAAGTTTTCTCATGTAATGATCTACACCGGAAGCTCGGTTTATGTACTTTTCTATGACACCTTCAGACGAATGGAATTCAATAAATCCGAACTGAAAGGTATGAGAACAACCATCACCGGCTTCGCAAGAGAAACAACCTACTCACTCATATATATCCAGTTGGCAGTTTTTCAAAAGACATACGTCAACTAGTCGACTTCTTCGTAGTAGATAAACAAGAACCCTTCAATGCCACACTTGACAAGCAATGGATCTATGCGATGAAAGCCATCTCTTCCACATACCATCAATGTGTGAATTTCCCAAGCCTGAATGGCTTACAAACCATTTGCGGAAGCCAGAAGCTCTCCGGAAAATGTTATATGGGCTGCTAGAAGCTCACATAGCAATGCCCCTTATAGGCGTCAAACTGTGAGATAATTCTCAATCCATCGACAGTTCCAGCTAAGTGTCTTCATAGATAAAGATTTGTCAGATTCTGAGGTATAACCAAATCTTTTCCATTACGAGAATAACCATTTTGTACTTTCTTTGGGTAAAGCAAAGATTGGTCTACTATACGAGAAAAAGTTGAATGATGTGAAATCACCATACAACAGTCAGGTTACTACTTGTGCCGATCAAATTAAGAATGTCCACAAGGAACCACACGATCTGACATGGATAATTGATCTGATTAAAAAGAAACTCGTTGAACACAAAAAGCATATCAGGTTACACAAGAAGGCGAAGGCTTGGACTATATAACCCAAAAACTAATGAAAAGAACTAGAAAATCACTGTGAACCATTAAGAAACTGCTAAAATGATTGATGTCGATGATTATTGTTGACGTTATAACCACATCCTCTGTTTCCCAAGTCAGATATGTTAAAGCAAGCAAGTACTGAATATTTTATGTGTGTTCATTGTGATTCTAAAGCTCAACATATATACAACTTTACATGTTTATCTAAACTACCCACTTATATTAGAGTATTTATCTCTAATATATTACATATTTATCTTAACTTAAGTACATTTATCCCAACATTCCCCCTCAAGTGAGAGCATTACAAATGCCCAACTTGAACTGAAACTTCCCCAACGCCTTTGTTAGAACATCTTCTAATTGCTCCATACTGCCAATGTATGAGCAAGTAATCATCCCTGCCTTTAGAGCATCACGAACTCGATGACAATCTATCTCAACATGTTTGGCTCGCTCATGAAATACTGCATTGGATGCAATATATAAGGCAGCCTTGCTATCACAGAAAAGACGAGATGGAGTTCTTGGCGCAAATCCCATGTCAATCAGGAGCTGTCGTAACCATTTCACTTCACGTGTAGCAAGCGACTGTTGGGGTCAAAAACGGTTATCTAGAAAACACCGACTAAGGTTACCACTTCTAGAAATAACTTATCGAAAAAGTAGTTTCGAAAGACAAAAGCACCTCGAACCTAGGTCGTCATATGGCGACCTATATTCGAAAAGAACGGGTCATCATATGGTGACCCGCACTTGCAAAGCACAAGTTGCCATATGGGGAGCCGCACTCGCAAAGCACGGGTCACCATATGGCGACCTGCACCCACAGAGAATGGGTGGCCATAGGGTGACCCGCACTCGCAAGGTACGCGTTGCCATATGACGACCTGCACACCAAGACTATGGGTCGCCATATGACGACCTGACCCCGTACAATCCGGATCACCATATGGCGACCTAGACCCACACAGTCCGTGTCGCCATATGGCGGCCTAGACTCTCCGAGTCCGGGTCGCCATATGGCGATCTAGACCCACACAGTCTGGGTCGCCATATGGCGACCTAGACCCACACAGTCCTGGTTGTCATATGGCGACCTAGACTCTCCGAGTCCAGGTCACCACATGGCGACCTAGACCCACACAGTCCGGGTCGCCATATGTTGACCTAACCCTTTAAAGATCGGGTTGCCATATGGCGACCTCAGATCTCCAAGCTTGGGTCGCCATATGGCGACCTATGTCTCTCCTTTGTATTCCTCTTTGAGTCGCGATTGAAATGATTTTTTTTTTGTCTCAATCGGAGTTATTGTTGGAACTTTACGATAAAAACCGCGAAGACTCATTTTTCGTATAAAATTCAAACTGATCGTGTAAAACAGCAACGGTTGGATTAACTCCAAATTTTCCTAAGCTATATGAGAAGTTTGAACCCATTCTTAAAATTGACGTCGTATCAAAGATGGTCTTTCGGAGAAATCGGAAAAACACTTAAAGTCGAAAAATGTCCCGAGAGGCCTAAAACGCGACTTAAAGGCCCGGTTACGTTTTCTTAAAAAAAAACAAGCCCAGTGGTGTTACGACGGTCTATCTTTATTCACACAAAGATAAATATTGAGAAAATCAGAAGATAAATGCAAAGTTTCCGAAGATAACCCGGAAGATCGAGAGAAAAAGAAATATTCCCAAAGTGATAACTCGACCATGGGCAGAAAAGGAAGCGCCAAACCGCCTTGAGGAGAAGTATATAAGAGAAGGTGAAGCTGGAGACAGGGAGAGAGATTTTTTAGCATTCAATGCAAGCTTAGAGCAATTGGTATTTATTTCCGTTTTTGATATCAAGCTACTCGATTAAGGACTTGCAGTCTTAGGTTACTAGAACTAGGATGATTTTAACAACTCTTGTGGCCAAGGCTCTTTCCTTCTTGTAAACGCTTAAACGCAGATTCAGAATAAGATTTTTTTTCGCTCTCCTTCTGTTTTATCGATCCTTTACTATTTTGTTTGTTCTCATCGTTTGATTGCGTCGAGTTTTGTTTAAAGCAGATTATCCGTTATCTCCTGGGAAAGTTAGGGCTTCCTGACTTCCTAAAATTTACGGAAAGCGACGATGTGGATTTCATTTCCCACAGTTTGGCGCTAGAAGGAGGGGGATACTACGGAATAATCTTTCTAGCAACCACTGAACACCCAGTCAAGCATGTCAGCTAACGATCTCAACAACCAACAGCATCACGACGACTCGAGTCGTGACAACGTCGACAAAACTCCTTCGACCAACATTCTCGCGGTTAACGCTGATCCCAACACCGAGGTAAACGAGGAGATGAAAAAAATAATCTCTGCCTATGAAAAAGGGCAGAAGAGCAGGATAAGCTCATGGGATCTCTCGCTAAACAGGTCGAAACCCTAACTGCAAGAACCCAAGCTGTCTTTCCTCATGGGACCACTAGGCTCCGAGGACGAAGACTCGATTTCTTGCCTGCTTTGGACAGGTCCATAAACGCGCAGGAAAATCAGTCGGAACAAGATGCAGACGAAATCACTCCTGGGCCAGCACGGAAAAATCCGGAAATCTTCCACCATTGGAAGAGGACAAAGAAGAAGGGGAAGTAGAGCGCATTAACATGGATTCCATCAGTCAGTCTGAGCCCTTTGGACAAAGACGCGGACGTACACCCACGAAGGAGAAGGAGCCACAGGGATCAAGAAGATCTGCTCGACAAACCCATGACGTAAGAAGAAGAAAAAATCTTCTGGGTAGACTAGGAGAAGCTGGATGGAGAGTAGACTCGGAAAACTCACAACAAACACCCAAAAACTCGGAAACTGCTAAGGATGAGTCCGAGATCCGCGATCTTCTTATCGATCTCATGAGAACAGTTGTAGAAGTAATAGCGGTGAAATCGCAGATTCACCATACGACTAGATCCGCACCTGAGATCAACCAGCTGCTCGAGGAAGCTCGTAAAACTCCCTTCAAGCCTCGTATCGTAAACACCAGAGTACCGGATCCAGGAAAGATCAAGGTACCGACGTACAACGGTACAACTGATCCCAAAGCGCACCTACAGGCCTTTAAGACACGATGGGAAGGCCCAAGTTCAAAGACAATGAAAGAAATGCTGGCCAATGCCACCTCTTTGTCAAAAATCTTGATGGAGCCGCGCTTGAATGGTTCTCCCACCTTAGGCAAAATTCCATCGGAAGCTTCCGCCAACTCGCTTTGGAGTTTCTCAAGCAATACTCAATGTTTATCAACCAACAAACTCCCTACGTCGGCCTTTGGAGCTTATCTCAAAAGGAGGACGAATCACTCCGCGACTTTATCAACCGATTCAAACTCGTTATGGCGAGAGTCAGCAGGATCAGCGACAAGGTAGCCGTATACGCGCTTTGAAAGACGCTTTGGTACAAATCAACGTACAGAAAGTGGAACACCCTTGAGAAACCAAGAACCATTCAAGACGTGTTACACAAGGCCACATACTACATCATGATCGAGGAAGAGACTAAGGTGCTGTCGCAAAAGCACAAACCGATGAAAACTTCTTCTAGAGATCTGACTTCAGACCAGAAGTAAAAAAAAAGAAGAAAAATACCATGGCGAAGGAGAAGACACCGAGGGGGCGCATAACTATGCCATCAACTCCGTCTCTGAGCAAGGACTAACCTCGGGCAATACGTGGACACAAAACTCCAATTACGATGAAAACGTCTTCTGCGACTTCCATCATACTCGCAGCCACTCGACCGTTAACTTCAAAGTTCTCGGAGCGAGATTGGCAGTGAAACTAGTCGTGGGAGAACTCTCCGGAGTAACAAGCGTGAAGGACCTTATCCGGGACTTTGATCGTCCTCCAAAAAACAACAAACCTCCTCAAACCAAAAACTCTTCGGGAGACAAACACAGAAAGAAGCAGGATGAGAAGGACAACGACAACAACCATCGCAAGATTAACATGATCATCAGAGGATCGCAGTTTTGTGGCAAAACGGTCTCGTCGATCAAGGCCTATCAACGAAAGGCAGATGCAAGAAAGAGCTGGCCAACCTGGTATCCGCCCTTGGATAACCAAAATAACTACATCACCTTCGAGGAGGATGAAGTTGGCAAATTCGATCAACCTCACTGCGACCCACTCGTCATTGACCTCATAATCAAAGATCTCGAGGTTGCCAGAGTCTTCGTCGATACTGGGAGCACAGTCAACCTCATCTTCCGTGATACACTCAGGAGGATGAACGCCGAACTAAAAGAGGTTGTACCAACGCCAAAACCGTTGACCGGTTTCTCTAGCATAACCAAAATGACTCTCGAATCGATCAAACTCCCGGTCATGGCAAAGGATGTGACAAAAATCGTCGACTTCGCATTCGTTGACTACCCCGCCATCTACAATGCAATCATGGGCACTCCCTTGCTCAACGCCATGAAGGCAGTCCCTTCAACCTACCACCTAGGCATTAAGTTCCCAACTCAAATGGAACTGCCGTGATATGGGGTAGCCAGAAGCAGTCGCGACTCTGTCTCTTAGCTCAATAAAAGCTAAGATAAATCACGACTACTTCGATAGTAAAACCCAAACGAGCAAAGACCACTCAGCCACCGGCTGAAAACGTCTCTCAGAAAGACGATCCAAAATTGCCACCCCAAGCAACAACTCTGAACGAAGTAAACAAGAAAACATCTGAGCCCAACGCAACAACCCAACCGGAGGAGACAATCCCAGAAAAAGACGTTGACCCTGCTACAGTCACTGCGACTAGGGTGTTTGACGCAATTACGCCTGAGTAGAAACACTCGCCGCTAAAACACCGAAATACGAGATGGCTTGATCCTCAAAAAGGGTACGTAGGCAGCTTTCCCAAACGACAAGTTCAGCTATCCCCCACTCTAAAAATGGGGAGAGTGGGTACGTATACGTATACTCGTATACTCCCACATTTTAAATATTCGCCTTGTACACAGTATTTTTTTTTTTAAAATCAATAATATAAAAATGAAAATCTTGCAAATTCTCTTCCAAACTATTCAATTACGAACCAAACTCATCGCTACAATCACATACTCATAAAACACCTTCCGGTAAAACACCATCGAGGCCATGTCCTCGAAAAGGTCAAACATCAGTTCACACCCAGAGCATAATGTGAGACGTCGCATGAAACCTCCGAAAATATATTTTCAAAATTCAGAAACAGTCTGCCTGCGCCTATAATCATAAATGAGCACTCGCTCTTACATCTTACTCGCCTATTGGCCCCGACGAGTACATTATCCGTCCTAAACAGACACACCTAACCTTTCTCACGAACGGTTCTCATACATCCGACTTGGATAATTGCCCACAAAAAAATCCGAAATTTTGGTCAGCACTTCCAGGAGACTTAAAAATTTTCCTTGGATAGATGCTCGATTCCGACCATAAAAGTCGTATAAGCCGAAAACATATCACGGACTTTAAAGCGGTACAAAATCAGGTTAAAATTGCAACATGCAAAACGAAAGCCGATTAGTCATCGCACAACCTTAACCGAAAGTAAACCTAGGTCTTGCCCTAAACCCAACACACTGGTCTCTAACGTCTCAAGGCATGAGTATCGAGAGATATGAGATCCTGAAAGCATGTGTCTTTGTTCACATCTAAACACTCATGGAACTTTTCCACACATCTCAATTGAGCAACGAATAGAACAATACACAAATACGAATTAGATGTGAAATGACAACTCGCATTCTACCCACTACATCAAATAAAAATCATAAATTGGCAAAATCTCAAAAACGTTAATATCTACCAATAAGTTTGTTGCTGATCACAACGAACTCGCAATGTCCTAAACAGACTAAGTTATCTCACAAGGATAGCTTTCATACATTCGACACAAGGATAATAGCGCTATAAAAGAAATCCATAATTTTTGGTCAGCATTTTCAGGAGACTTAAAAATTGTCCTCAAAGAGATGCTCGATTCCGACCACACAAGTCGTATAAGCCGAGAACATATCATGGACTTTAAAGCGGTATGGAATCAGGTTGAAATCGCAACACGCAAAACAAAAGCCGATTAGTCATCGCATAGCCTTAACCGAGAGTAACCCTAGGTTTTTCCCTAAACCCAGCACACTGGTCTCTAACGTCTCTAGGCATGAATATCAAAAGATACAAGATCCTGAACGCATGCCTCTTATTTCACATCTAAACGTTCACAAAACTTTTCCGCACATCTCGAACGGGGAACAAATAGAACAATCTACAAAGAAGAGTTAGGTTGTGAGATGGCAACTCATAATCTTCCCTCTACACACAACTACTCGACACACTCTTAAATCTCAAATCCTTTCAATAAAAAGATTGGTCCACTCATGCAAAACCCGCAAAGCGGCAGGGATTCAAAACAACACATGGCCAGTCCCAAAATAAAAACAAGGCTACACTTGCCGATCCAAACATAAACGAAAAACATAAAAATGATAAAAAGTCTCAGACAAGACTGCAACCTCACTCATTATCAGTTCCTGTAACCTCACCTTCAACCACCACCTCGCTCGAGCTTTAGGCTGTGCCCTCGATGACCACGTCATGCCGCCCTCCTATATCGCCCAAGCACGGCGGAAGGAGGAACTAGGATCTCAGACTGCCAAGGATCATGTCAAAATCACCCTCTACTCTTCTTTGCGCGCCGAAAGCCGTGATTCCTCGGCTCGTGGAGATAGAAGCGCATCACACTGGAACAGCTGGACCTCGCTCATTCCTCCCTCAAGGGCCGCGAGAGCCAGATCCCTACTTCAGATGGCCATCAAGGAGTTGAGGGAACCAGTAATCCTCGCCAAGCGGGCCCGAAACTCAGCGCGAAGGGCCATTTTGGCTTCCTCGATCCCAAGGGCCATCGATCCTTCTTCGCTCTGAAGGCAAAGCTTTCATTTTGCTGACCTGATTTTCCTTGAGCAGGGAGCTTGCAGTCTTCCCGAGGTCTCGCTCGAGCTCACCGATCCGAGTCTCGAACGGGGACATCTCATCAGAACGAGTGTCTTCGATAATCTTTAACTTCTTCTCAAACGCCAACAACGCTTCTCGGGACTCCGCAATAAACTAGCCTAGAAAAAGTTCTCGAGAAATGCCCTTCCTTGTGATTCTGATTAAAACACACCACTCGCCCACAAAAATCATCTCCGAGACTTTGCAGCCTGGGGGGCTAACTGTTGGGTTCAAAATATGGTTATGTCGCAAACACCGTCTAAGGTTACCACTTCTAGAAATAATTTATCAAAAAAGTAGTTTGGAAAGAAAAAAAGCACCTCAAACCTAGGTTTTCATATGGCGATCCACACTTGCAAAGAACGAGTCACCATATGGTGACCCACACTCACAAAGCACAGGTCGCCATATGGGGACCTGCACTCGCAAAGCAGGGGTCAACATATGGCAACCCGCACCCGCAAAGCACAGGTCACCATATGGATACCCGCACCAATAAAGCACGGGTCGCCATATGGTGACCCACACTTGCAAAGCACGGGTCGCTATATGGCGACCCACACACACATAGCACGGGTCACCATATGGTGACCAGTACTCGCAAGGTACGGGTCGCCATATGGCAACCTGCGCACCAAGACTACGGGTCACCATATGGAAACTTGAACCCGTATATTCCTGGTCGACATATTCGCAAAGAACGGGTCACCATATGGCGACCCGCACTCACAAAGAAAGGGTCGCAATAGGGGGACCCGCACTCACAAAGTAGGGGTCATCATATGGCGACCTTCACCCGCAAAGCACGGGTCGCCATATAGAGACCTGCATCCGCAAAGCACGGGTTGCCATATGGTTACCTGCACCCACAAATCACAGGTTGCCATATGGGGACCCACACTTGCAAAGCACGGGTCGCCATATGGCGACCCGCACACGCAGAGCAAGGGGCGCCATATGGCGACCTGTACTCGCAAGGTACTAGTCGCCCTATGGCAACCTGCACACCAAGACTACGGGTCACCATATGGCAACATGAACACGTACAATCCAGGTTGCCATATGGCAAGCTAGACCCACACAGTCTGTGTCGCCATATGGCGACCTAGACCCACACAGTCTGGGTCGCCATATGGCGACCTAGACTCTCCGATTCCGGGTCGCCATATGACGACCTCGACCCATACAGTCTGGGTCGCTATATGGAGACATGTGTCTTTCCTTTGTATTCCTCTTCGAGTCGCGATCAAAATGCTTTTCGTTTCGTCTCAATCGGAGTTATCGTTGGAACTTTACGATAAAAACCGTTAAGACTCATTTTTCGTATAAAGTTCAAATCGATCGTATAAACCTGTAATGGTTGGATTAACTCCAAAGTTTCCTAAGCTATACGAAAATTTTGAACCCATGCTTAAAATCAACGTCGTATCAAAGATGGTCTTTCGGAGAATTTGGAAAAACGCTTAAAGTCAGAAAAATAGCCCGAGAGGCCTAAAACGTGACTAAAAGGTCCGCTTACATTTTCATATGAAACCAATCCTCCAGCAGTACCGTTGAGGAAACGTACCACTTGCAAAGCGGCCTCCATATGCTTCTCTCGTGGCTTCTGCATAAATTGGGATAGTATGTGCACTGAGTAGGAAATATTGGGTCTGGTATTAGCAAGATAATTCAGCTGTCCGACAAGTCTTTTATATCATGCTAGCTCAGTAATAAACACACTGTCATCAGTTGCCAATTGATGATTCTGCTCCATGAGTGTTGCGGCTGGTGCTGTAACAAGAAGGCCAGTCTCTTTTATTATATCCAAAGCATACTTTCTCTGACTTAACACAAAACATTCTTTTTTCGAGCAATCTCTATTTCAAGGAAATATTTGAGCGTCCCTAGATCCTTCATGTGAAAGCACTCACCAAGATACTTCTTAAATTTTTGAATCGCTTCACCATCATTACTACATATGATCAGATCGTCAACATAGATCAAAACTCGTATCTCAATATTCCCACGAGAATATACAAACATTGAGTAATCAGAATATGACTGAAAGAATTCATCTCAAACAAGTGCTTTGGTGAGCTTCTTAAACCAGCACCGAGGATCTTGCTTTAAACAATAAAGAGACTTATGCAACCTCAATACTTTATTAGGATCAGAATGAGTAAATCCTTGCGGAAGCTTGATACTTCTTCATGAAATTCACCATGAAAAAAGCATTATGCACAACCATCTGGTGGACTTCCCAATTATTGGCAGCAACTATTTTTAAAAGGCCCCGAACAGTTGTCATTTTTGCAACCGAAGCAAAAAGTCTCATAATAATCTGATCCTTCTTTCTGCTGCATACCAAGTACAACCAGTCTTAAAACGGGAGGAGGTGATACTTTAGACAACGCCTTTGAAAAAGAAAAATTATCTTCTTTAACGATCACGTCTCGAGACACAAAGAACTCATTCTTCTCTAAATCATATAATTACGACTCATTCTTCTCTAAATCTGAACTGTGTGTAAGCTTAAGCAGAGAAGTTCTCGACTACTTTCTTTAATTGCGACTTTCAAGCAATAAGAACGTCCATACAGTGCATGAGAACTCGTCCACTACTGTCAAGAAATAAGAAAACCCATTCGAAAATTTTATACGATAAGGCCCCCACACATCAATGTGAATCAACTCAAAACACTCGCTAGTTTTATTAGAACTTTCAGAAAACTGATCTCTAGTTTGCTTAGCCTGGAAACAGACCTCGCATGAATGTAAATTCTCAGAAACACTAACACCAGAAAACAATAGTAACGATCATAAGACTGAAAACGCTTGATACCCCAACCGACGATGTCACAAATCTGAATCTTCAATCTTTGCAGTCTTGTTAACTCGTGCAGCTCTGACATCCGTAAAATAGTACACCTCATCACGTTCTTCACCTGCTCCAATCAGCATCCTCGAACACCGGTCCCGCAAAACACATAAAGTATCGGTGAAAATGTGAAACAGCTTGAATGCTTTTGAAGCTTAGATACTAGAACCAAAAAGAAATTCAGATCTGGAACATATAACACGTCGTATAGCGAGATATAATCAGACAAAGGCAACACGCCTACTTTCTTTGAAACTGTGGTACTACCATCTACAAAACCGATCACATGGTGATATATCTTTGAGGTCAACAAGAAGATTGATATCCCCCGTCATATGATAAGATCCCCCTGTATCAAGGATCACATCACCCATAGTCTTACCGGACAACTTATCAGAAGAGCCTGCCTTGTTGTTGATGATTTGAGAGATCACTCTCCACTGTTCTAGAGTTAGCTCGGGTGTAGAAGCTGTTGGGTTAACATTAGTGGCATATGACACATTCGATTGTCCTCTTCCCCGAGATGAACTACTGCAGCCCCCTCTTCTTGATGTACTACGAGTTCCTCTGCCTCTTCTCTCTGTAAACCACTCCGGGTACCCAATTAGTTGCCAACATGCAGACTTCTCATGACCTGTTCTCCCACAATTTGAACAGGATCGATCTCTTCCTCTGTTTTGTGACGCTTGTCAGGCAAAATGTTCATGTGAACCTCCACTCCTACACTCAATTCAGCATTATTTCCTTCACGTCTAGTCGCAAACCCAACAGCCTCCTGTTGTTGTTCACAAATCTTTGCAGAATTCAAACGATCCTCTTCACAAACAATCTTATTGTAGACTTCGCTAAGATCTGGTAGAACATCTGCCTCTATGATTGTGTAACAACATGTCAAAATCTGGACTCATCTACCCCCATTACAAACTGATGAACTCTCTCATCTTCTCTTTCCTTCTCATACACGGCAGCTGCATCACACATACAGGCTGGCGGTAGTCTATACGTCTGCAATTCTTCCCACATCTTTGCTAGGCGACCATAATAATCGATCACCGCTTTTCCATCATGCCTACACGAAGCTAGTTTAGACATTAGCTGATGTACCCTAACATTGTTTCCTACTGAGAATCTTTCTTTGAGATTCTCCCAAAGCTTGTGAGCATCCGTTATGAATGTCACAGTTGATCTCACTCGTAACTTGATAAACGTTCTTAACCATCCCACAATCATGGAATTCACGCTGACCCATGTCTATAGATCAGCATGTCCCTCGGGTGGTTTCTTGAGTGTCCCATCAATGAAACCTGTTTTCCTCTTGGCTTGCAGAGAATTCATCATCTCCATTGCCCACTCGTTGTAGTTTTCTCCTTTAAACTGAAATAAGTGATCAAATCTCCAGGATTATCCGACGAAAATATCAACTAAGGTGAGCTAGCACCTTTCTCTTCGGACACGCTGGCAATAATCATCTTCTCATCTCCCATGTCTTCCTTTGAGAGTTAAGAACAAGAACCGAAAGAATGAAAAAAATAAGCAAATAGAACGTGTAGATTGGATCATCCCAAAACGTTAAATGGGCTCTAACCTAAAACCAATTAGTGTAAATTGGATTGACCCATCTATTTTATATATTACTTATGATCCCTTCCAACTTACGATTTGCAACCTTCATTGTTGAATCCGAAATCGGTAGCCCTAGATTGGATATCGATTTCGATTGTGGATTTTTCAAAGAGACGATTAAGAAGGTAAATCGAAGAGTTTTACTGATGAAGAATCGATTTGTTTGAAGAACAAGGTTTGAACAAAGAATGAGTAATGAAAAACCCTAATTCTAGCTTGCCTTCAAGTATCTGTGTCCCTCTTCTTTCTTCCAACCTCCTTCTATATATACACCTTTCTATTGTCGAAGTCGGTCTGACAGGCCTCATGGGCCGACTTCGTTATGATGATGGGCCGAGTTCACACTTAAATGGGCCTATGTGGATAGATGTAATCTATCCCCAACAATAAGTCCCCCCCAGTTCATCGAGTTGGCTACTCGGTGAATTTCGTTGACTGAGTGAATTTAAGGGTGATCTCGGTCGTCCATATTCTCGGCAAATTTGTAGTAGTTTGGATGTTTCCGACGTCTTCTTGCTTGAGCATCAAACTTGATCACGGTCTTTGTTTACTTCTTTTTTTATATCATTAGATCTTTTGAACCCATGCCTCCCACTTCGCATCACTCGAAATGATTAATACCCTCGAGATTCGAAAGTAGTGGGACACGTGTCATCATCTATAGGGTTCTAGACCTAATCATGACAACCGCTCGTCTTCCGCGCCGAGATACTTATAAAAGTCTCGCTCAATGCCTGTTTCGCTATTCTTCTGCTGCTCATCACTTTGAAAGGTATTTCTCTAGCTCTATGCCTTCTCTCTTCTTTCTCTTTCTAGAAACATCTTTCTGGCGACAATGTCTTCTCCGATCCGACGGTGTTCCCAGAAAGGCAAAGCGATCGCCACCGACTCCGAGTCAGAAAGTACCGGTTCTCCCCTGATACGCCGGCCAAGGGCGATAACGCTCGGGGGAATGGACAATCCACAGCCGACATCTGCAGAGCTGGCCTCTTTGGACTATGCCGAACGTGACATTGTAAGGTTCAGCTTGGATTTAGAAGACCGAGAAACAACAGGTCATGCTCCTGCCGACGAAATGGAGCAAGGAAACGAGATCCGGGCAGAAGAGCCAACTGATGGGGATCTTGGCTCCGCTGCTAAGGAGAAGATTACGGCCGAGAAAGAGGTGAACTTTGCTCTAGCCGACTTCCTACCGATGAGATGGACTGGAACCGACTTCGAGTTTGACAAGGAGATTGACCCAGAACAGGAGCGGACTCTTAGCGTCAAGAAGAAGCAAAACTGGGCGAACCATTTCCCTACCAAATCTACGTTCAAGACCGTCCAGAAGCTTATTTTCCAAACAAATCCACCTGCTGGATTTTCGTTCTTGATTCCTGCGGATCACCAGCGACCATGGACTCCGCCTTCAAGGTACGCTTGCGTGTATGAATCGTGGTTTGTCAATTCTTCGCTATGGTGGCCTCTTCCAGAATTCCTGACGACCTACTGCAATCGTCGGAAGATCGCCCTTGGTCAGTACACTGCGAACGGGATCAGGATTCTGGTAACCCTGACAGTTCTCGCAGCCGAGTTGGGAATCAAAATGTCGGTTCGGCTCTTTGAAGAACTCACGACACCTAGTATTACCGCGAAGACGGGTTTCTTTTATGGAAAAATGGTTCCCAAGTATAACGTGATCACCGGGAAGCCGTCTAAAGTGAACTTCTGGAATCATCGATATTTCTACGTGAAGATTAACGAAGCTTCCTTCGAAGATCCCACGATAATCCTTAACGGATATTTCAATTCCAAAATCGGTATGACTTCGAATTAACTCGCAGCACTTCTACTGATCTACTTCATCTCTTTTCTTTTTTTGCAGATCGTATCAGCAAGTGGTCACAAGGCGGCTTGGAATCTTTTCTCGAAGAAGTCGAGGCCATCAGGACGTTGAGTCATCAACATTGGCCGGATATCAGCGAAGCCCGTATTCAAGCCGCTTTGAAGAGAATCAACCGAGGTAACGATTCTTTCGATTTTGGTTCTTTATTATTTTTTTTTAATATATCTGACAACTTTCTTCTCGTATAGCCGAGATCCCAACTGTAGCCTCTGTACGTCCCCGACAACAACCGATGGGAAAGCTAAATCTATCCGCCTTGCCATCATATGCTGACACGATTGGTACCCATGAGCATGGTAGGGGTTCTACCGATGTCGGCAGACCCAGCAAACGAAGGAGGGACTTGTCCAGTTCCCGCGCCGAACCTTCTCTCATTACCCCTATCCGATCTCCTCTTCCTCCTCCTGAAGTACCAGAAGAGTTCCATGGTGACGACCAAGGGGAGCAAAACCCGACAGCTGAGGTACCAGTCGGGTCAGTCGACATGACTGTTGCCGAGATGCCAACGGCGGAGCACCCGACTAATCCTCTGCCAGAGGATGTCGTTCAAGGGGGTCAGCTTCAAGAGCCAGCTCAGGTTTCGCATGGTGAGGAGGTTGAGTACCCCCATGTTATCGATTTTAAATACCGGTCGATTCCGTTTATTGAAGACCATGAGGCACCAGCACGTCTGTTCCGCCAGATTAAGCTCAAGAAGCGCAGCATGCCGGAACTGGATCAACTTCATCAGGATAGCCGATATCGAGAAATGACTCGAGCCGGCGCCATGGTAAGTGTTCGTTTTACTGTTTTTCTTCTGTCGATATAATATTTTATTTTTCTGACGCTTTCGTTCTGTAGTTCTTCGGGAATGCGAACCTTATGGTTAGGGACTACGAGGCAAAGCTGAAGGCGCAAGAAGCCTCACTGACGGCCAAAACCGGTTCTTTGAAGAAGAAGAGGAAGGAAATTGCCGAGTTGTCATACAAATGCAACTCCTATGAGGGTCAGATTGAGGCCCTAACTGCTGAGAAAAATGAAGCTTTGAACAAAGCCGAGCTGGAGAGATCTCGTAATGAGCTCTTATCTGCAGAAATGGAGACGTTGAAGTCTCAGAAGGATCTTCTCGACCCTCGCTGCCTTAATCTGGAACAAGAGAAGTCCGAACTTTCTCTAAACTTCGAAGCGACAACCAGACGTTTGAGAGAGTCTAGAGAGCACGAGGTGAGGAAGGAGCAAATGGGAGTTGAGTCTATCTTGCGGCAACGGGTGATGCCGATGTACGAGAAGATGGGTCAGTTCCTTGGGGAACAACCCGAGATCCAGTCGAGGCTTGCTCTGTACTCGCGGGCGAAGGGGACGAGGGAAGGGCTGGAGAAAATCCAGTCGCAAGGCTTGGCAATGGATGAGGTTCTCCAGAAGGCGAAGATCGACGAAGCCTACTTCTTGGAGGAGTTACAGAAGATGGAAGTCGTGGATACCGACGAGATTGATTTTCACCCGATCAGTCTTGATGAGCACGGCTCCAATATGACAGCCTTTTCTCCCCAAGACCTAGAAGACCTCCGATCTTGAAACCCTCCGTTCTCTTTGTTTGTTGTAATCTCATTTCCCTTTTGTTGTAACAACTCTTGGCCGAGTATGGTGTTTTTTTTATCTAAGTTGATTTTTGTTTAAATCATATTCGACGATGGTCACATCGGCCGAACCAAACAATTTTTTGCAGAATAAATGAATAGGACTTTATTTCGTCAAATATGCCGACATCATTTATACTGCAAAATAGGAAAGAGCGTACGTAGTTAACTTTATTTAAGTTACCGAGTAGGCTTCTCCTCTATATAGTCTACTGTGATGTCGCGCCCATCATTCAACTTTGAATCCATTCGACGTGTTTGTCATACTGTGGACTTTAATACCGACTTGAATTTCATATCGTAGTACGATCTCAAATGGTATAATTATCGCAGAAACCATGTTAAAGGAATCTGCTTAAAATCGGTGTATAAACACGAAATTTCTATAGATTGTCTTATATATATATATATTTTTTTTTTTTTTTGTGACTGAACTCGGTTAAGAGCTGCCTACGTACCCGGGATGGGATCAAGTCACCCGTAGTTTCCTCTTTTTTTTTGTTTTTGTGACTGAACTCGGTTAAGAGCTGCCTACGTACCCGAGACGGGATCAAGTCACTCATAGTTCGTTCTTCTTATCACTTAAGCGCCGAGGTAGCGCTTTAGGTTGATCGAGTTCCAAGAGCGTGGGATCTGTTCTCCGGAGGATGTCTCAAGTCGATAAACTCCTGGTTTGACCACGCGTATGATCCTGTATGGACCTTCCCAGTTTGCACCAAATTTACCTGCTCTCCATTCCTTGGTATTCTCGAAGACTTTTCGAAGGACGAGATCACCGAGTTGCAACGGTCGCGACCTCACTTTCTTGTTGTAATAGGACTCGCCGAGATGTTGATAATTCTGAATCCGTAGTAAAGCCTGATCCCGTCTTTCTTCGAGTTGATCCAGGGAATTGATCATCATTTCGTGATTCAAGATGTCATTCTGGGGCATCTTTAACCTCCTGAGGCTAGTAACATTGACTTCGGCAGGAGCCATTGCTTCGACTCCATAGGCGAGTGAGAACGGCGTTTTTGCTGTTGCATTCCAAGGTGTGGTTCGATGGGACCACAGTACTCCGTCTAACTCGTCAGCCCAGTGTCCCTTCTTGATATCTAATCGCTTCTTGATCCCGTCGATGATAGTTTTGTTGGTTGCTTTGGCCTGGCCGTTTCCTTGAGGATATCGCGGGGTAGAAAAACTCAGTCGAATTCTCCATTTATCACAAAACTCCCGGAATTTGTTCGAAGTGAACTGAGATCCATTGTCGGTTACTATTTCATAAGGAAGTCCGTGATGGCAGATGATGTACTTCCAAATGAAACTTTGGACCTCGTTCTCAGTGATTTTTACGTAGGCCTTGGCTTCAACCCACTTTGTGAAATAATCGGTCAAAACGAGTAAGAAACGTCTTTGTTTAGAACTCGGTAGAGGGCCGACTATGTCCATTGCCCATCGCATGAATGGGTATGGAGAGACGGAGGTTTTCAGCAACTCGGTTGGCGAGTGGATGTTAGGTGCGTGGCGCTGGCACTTTTCGCAGTGTCATGCGTATTCTTCGCAATCTGCAACCATGGTGGGCCAATAATGCCCCTGAGTTTTAAGTTTAAGCGCGAGGGCCCTGCCTCCACTGTGGTTGCCACCTTCTCCTTCATGAGTCTCGATCATAACGAGTTCTGCTTCTTCCTTCCCGACGCAGGTAAGAAGAACCTTATTTGCGGTCCACCGGTGTAACTTACCATCGATAGAGACGTAGTTGGAGCTTTTCGCTTTAAGTCGACGCTCAGGTAGTATCCCTTTATCCAGATAATCGAGAAAGGGGGTTCGCCAATCATTATATTGAGTAGCCGACTCTACGATCTCGTTGATAGTGGAGGAAATGGCGTGGACGTCCTTACCGATTGGTAACGAAATACTCGGATTTTCAAATGTATGAATGGGGATCGTCCGTTTGACCTTATCCCTCTGATTGCTTCCTAGTGCGGCTAACGCGTCGACAAAACAATTGTCTTTTCTGGGAACCTTGACGAGTTCAAAGTGATCAAACTCGGACGTCAACTTTCTGACGACGCCGAGATATGCATCCATCCTCTCATTTTTGGCCTCATAGTGACCGCTGAACTGACTGGTGACGAGCTGAGAATCGCAGAAGGCTTGTACTCGTTTGGCTCATACTACTTTGGCTAAACGAAGACCTGCGATTAACGCTTCGTATTCAGCTTCATTGTTTGACGCCGCAAACCCGAGTCGGAATGATTGTTCGATGAGTTCTCCGGTGGGTGATTGGAGATGAACGCCTATTCCCGATCCTTTGTTGGATGACGCTCCGTCGACATGCAAGATCCAATTTTTTACTGGGATGTCGAGATCAACCGCTTGATCGGGAGAGATTTCGACGATGAAGTCGGCCAAAACTTGAGCCTTTATTGCGGGCCTGCTTTTATACGAGATATCGTATTCGCTGAGTTCGATGGCCTACTTAGAAAGTCTCCCTGACTGGTTAGCATTCTGGACTATGGTTCGTAGCGGCAGATCGGTGAGAACGAAAATGGAATGAGATTGGAAGTAAGGATGCAGTTTTCGTGCCGATGTTACTACTGCGAGGGCCATCTTTTCCAGGGTGGGATATCTCGTCTCTGCATCGGTAAGACGTTTACTGGTATAGAAGATGGGATGCTGTTCTCCTCGGTCTTCCTTTATTAGAACGCTGCTCACTGCTGAAGAGGAGACTGCGATGTAGAGATATAGAGTGTCGCCTGCATCTGGTTTTTTCAATATTGGAGGAGTCGTTAAGTATTGTTTTAGTGCCGAGAAGGCTTGTTCGCATACTTCATCCCAAATGAACTTTTTATTCCCTCGCAGCAACTCGTAGAAAGGGAGGCATTTATCGGTGGACCGGGAGATGAAACGATTAAGCGCTGCAACTTGTCCGGTTAGACGCTGAATTTCTCGCGACGTTTTGGGATCAGGTAAGTCCAAAACCGCGGAGATTTGTTTCGGATTTGCTTTGATTCCTTGTTTCGTGACGATATAACCAAGAAATTCTCCCGACATAACTCCAAAAGTGCACTTTGCCGGGTTCAGTTTCATCCCGTACTTGTTTAGGGTATCGAAACTTTCAGATAGGTGTCGTACGTGGTCTTTGGCGACGAGTGATTTGACCAGCATGTCGTCAATGTAGACTTCCATGGTGACTCCTAATTTGTCGGCAAACATTTTATTAACGAGTCGTTGATAAGTGGCTCCTGCGTTCTTGAGTCTAAATGGCATAACTCGATAGCAATATGTGCCGCGGTCCGTGATGAATGATGTTTTCTCGCGATCGTCCGGGTGCATCATAATCTGATTGTAGCCTGAGAAGGCATCCATAAACGAAAGGAGCTCGTTTCCGGCCGTAGATTCCACCATCTGATCAATATGGGGCAAAGGGAAGCTGTCCTTAGGGCATGCCTTGTTTAGATCGGTAAAATCGATGCACACCCTCCATTTCCCATTCTTCTTTTTGACTACAACCGGGTTCGCGAGCCAATCTGGATATTTAACCTCGGCAATGGACCCCGCCCCTAAAAGTCTATTGACTTCGTCGTTGACGGCTTTAGCTCTTTCAGGACAGAGCTTTCGACGCTTCTGCTTGATGGGTTTGTACGTTGGGTCGACGTTGAGTCGATGTGATGTAACAGCCGGGTCAATACCATGCATGTCGGCTGTCGTCCAGGCAAACGTTGATTTGTTTCCCCGGGGGAAGGTGGTCAATTCGGTGGTTAGGGCGTCGCTTAGTTCGGAGCCAATTCCTACGGTTCTCTTAGGATGATCAGGATCGATACCGACTTGGACTGTCTCCTCTTTTTGTGGAGATTGCTTTTTATCTGGCTCGACGAGAAAAGTGACCTGCTGGCTTTTGACATTGGAAATCAACATGCTTCGTACGAGACGTTGATTCCCTTTCAATGTGAAGACGGTACCTTCCTTGGTGGGAAATTTGACGCATTGGTGGTATGTTGACGGGATTGCTTTCATCATGTGAAGCCATGAGGTGCCCAGGATTGCGTTATGCTGCGTTTTGGTGTCGATGACGGAGAATTTAACGAGTTTATTTACTCCCCCGGCAAAGACGTTAAGGCGGATGGTTCCCAATAAGGAGGTCGACGAGCCATTGAAACCGGTAAGGGCTCTCGACGATGGCTTGATATCGTTCAGATCTACCATCATTTTTTCCAAGGTCTGTCGGAATATTAGATCGACCGAACTTCCAGTGTCGATGAGTACACGCGTGACCTCGCATGTACCGATTTGCAACTCAACTAGCAGTGGGTCGTTGTGTGGCTGATCTATATCGACGAGGTCTCCTTCTGAAAATGTTATAGAAGTTTCTCCTTCATGCTTTGTCGGCCATCGTCAGGCAGTTGCGGCTCTGCGTTGGTATTCTTTTATTGATTTTACCGAATCGTTGCACAGGGGTGATCCGCCACGAATTACGTTAATTCGGCGAAAGACGCTGGGACGCTTGTCAGAGAGTGTCGCCCGAAGGTCAGGGGTTGCGACACCCGTCTTAGTAGTAAGTTTATTTCGGAGATCGTCTCCCGGAATCACTGGTTTCTCGGTTTGTGAGTGAGGATCTCGCAGATCATGTGTGGAACGAACGTGTTGCAAGTGATCTCGGAGGTCGTAGCTATCGTTGACCTTGGATGGTTCTGATTTTTGGTCCTGAAGGGGAAAATCTCGCAGGTCGGTTATAGAACGCTTGCGTTGAAGATAACCTCGTAGATCCTGGTTATCTCCGTTCTCAGGAGACCCCAATTTCTTTCTTCGAAGGAGGACATCTCGCAGATCGATCGTAGAGCGCCTATGCTGGAGATGATCCCGGAGATCAGAGCTGTCCTTGTTTTCCGTAGCACAGGAAGGTAAGTGAGCTTCCGAGATAACGTTGATCCGCCGAGCTACTTGCGGTCTTTCGTCCTCCGTATCGGTATCATCACGGTGTCGGGGTGGAGCGGCCGCATCCTGATCATCGGGGTGGACCGCTTGGTTGGATTCCTGTTTCTTGGCACTAGCTTGTCAGTTCTTTGTCCAGCTCCCTTTCTTTCGGTTCTGTTTTGATTTCGGCGGATCGGGCGTGACGGCACCGTTTCTGAATGCTGAAAATAGGGCTTCTGCAAGTTGCTTGCACTCCTTAGTGTCGTGGCCTTTGGCCTTATGGTAAGTGCAGAATTTAGTTTCATCGTTTGTTAAGGGCTTCCCATCGAAGGTTCTGTCCCATACGTTCCATGGTCGATCGGTTTTTGATGTAGAGGGAGATGCATCAGATTCCTCGGTTGCCGAGAAGACTTTTCCTTTCTTTTCGTTAGGTTGATGCTGACGAGGTTCTTGATAAGTGGTCGTTGCTTTTGGCGTCAACTGAGCCTTCAATGCATTATGTTTTGCGGTATAAGCGGCGTTATCCTCCTCCATTCGGATGAAGCAATTCGCCCTGTGGAGTGCGCCTTCTAGGGAGATTGTACTATTCGTGTAGAGGTCAGATCGGAAATACGACCTAATCCATAACGCGTTGCGTAAAGCCTCCACCGCCGTCTTGTCCGGGACATCGACTTTGGAGACGAGGTTCTTGAACCGTTCCATGAAGTTGTGGAGGGATTCCTTCTGTCCCTAAGAAATCTTCCATAAGTCGGTTGCTGAGGCCCCTTGGCGAATATACATGGAATAATGTTTGAGGAACTCGGTAGAAACTATCTTAAAGGTGCTGATTGAATCTGCAGTTTCAACAAAGAGTTGGCAATAGCCGGCATCTCGTTCTTCCGTGGAGAAATAAGCTCGTCACATAGCAATATTAAAACTGGTCATATGGTCGCTGGCGTCAGAATCTCTGCGGAAAGAAGGTACTCGGAGTTTGTCCTGATGCCGTACTCGGACGTCGGTGATCTTCTTGGTGAAGGGAGTTTTTTGAGTTGCTTCCAGGACTCGATCGATTTCTCGTGCGAAACTCGTGGCTTGATGGATTTTTGACGACATGTCTTTAATCGTTCCTTGAAGACGTAGAAGTTCTTTGTTGGTTTCTTGATCGGCTGCCTGATTTCGCATCGTTGTTTGGAACAAACGTCGCCGGGCAGTAGCTGGATCTTGATCGCCTGCTTGTGCAGGAGGTAGATAAGCAGCAGCGATCGTCTCGAGACGTTCTTGAGTCGCTTTATTAGCGGCATCTTGTTGATCGAGTCTTTGAACGACGGCGGCGAGAAAGGCCAAGACGGCGTTCAGGTCGACGGGCTGTTGACCTACTTGGTTTGTTGGCGATCCTGTCATCGTTCTGATTGATGTTTCTTGATCGTTGTTCTTCGAAGTTTCCCCACAGACGGCGCCAATTGTTGAATCCGAAATCGGTAGCCCTTTATTGGATATCGATTTTGATTGTGGATTTTTCAAATAGACGATTAAGAAGGTAAATCGAAGAGTTTTATTGATGAAGAATCGATTTGTTTGAAGAACAAGGTTTGAACAAAGAATAAGTAATGAAAAACCCTAATTCTAGCTTGCCCTTCAAGTATTTGTGTCCCTCTTCTTTCTTCCAACCTCCTTCTATATATACACCTTTTCTATTGTCGAAGTCGGTCTGACAGGCCTCATGGGCCGACTTCGTTATGATGACGGGCCGAGTTCACACTTAAATGGGCCTATGTGGGTAGATGTAATCTATCCCCAACATTCATCCCTAATAAAGTTGCTTGATTTCACTTAATAATGTTTTATCCCTAATATATTACATATTTATCTTAACATAAATACATTTATGCCACCATCCAAAAGATAAAGATGATAAATTAGCAGATCATGTACTGGAGGCAATTCAGAAGTCCCCGTTCATGTCCATGATATATAACAAACCGGTACTGCATACAATAAAATAAGGTTCCTTACGTACGACGGCAGCTCGGATCCCCGCCACTACATGTTCGCATTCAGCATCGCCATGGGACGAGCTCATTTCACTCCCGACGAGGGGGACGCAGGCTATTGCCAGATATTCGTAAAAACAACCTTGGCGAAATAGGCGATCAGTTGGTTTTCACGCCTAGAAGCAGAATCGATTAATTGTTATCTACAGCTATCCATGGCATTCTTGAAACACTGCTCGATGTATATCGAGGATGGAGCTTCAGAAGAAGACTTCTATACCTTATCGCATCACTGGACGGAGCCCCTCGGGAGTTTCATTGGACGATTCAAAGTGATTGTGTCTCGTGTCAAGGTATCCGATAACATAGACATAACAGACATAATAAACTCCTTGGGGTACAATTCAAAACTACGCAAAGACCTCAAGATGAAAAAGGCACACACATTGGAAAACCCACTACACAGGTTGAACCTATTCGTGGAACTAGAGAGACCGATTGGCCATGGCCAAAAAACATGCGGCCACAAAAACGACAACAGCCCCGCCTAAGGATAAACCGAGTGAAGAATCCCAGGAACCACATCAGCAACCGAAAGCCGAATGAAAGCGAGAAGAAGGAGATCGAAAGCACTAATTGTTACGTCAACATCACCCAATGACCACCGAGACAAGCCTGGAACAAGTGGCCCCGCGAGGATAACTCGACAAGGTACTGTGGATTTCATAAAAGAACCGGTCACACAACCAAGGAATGCCGACTTCTGTAAAATTACATGTTCATGAATCAAAGAGGTGAGATAAAACCACCCAACAACGAAAGCATCAGACCTGACAACAACCGCAGAAGAGATAGTTGCCGCCGATCCCTCCCTCCCCCTAAGAAAAGAGATGACCCATGCGAGTCAAGAAGCAAAACCCGAAGTGCACACAGAGATAAAATCCCCCAAGAGAGAAAGGCCGGAAGGTCAGCAGGAGAACATGCTCCCTCCCCCGCCAATGTGACGAGTTAGCGTTATCATGAAAGGACCGTGCAAAAAAATCAAGATAAACGCGATACGAGACAAAGAACACAGCTTGCCAAGAACCGACCCCACGAGCAATTAGGTGTAATATGCCACAATAACCTTCAATGACCTAGACTCCAACGGCTTTGATACCCCCCCCCCCCCAACTACTTGGTCGTCAAGTTAATGATCGCCGATTGCAGAGTGTCCCAGATCCTTGTCGACACCGGAAGCTATGTCGACGTCATCTTCAAAGATACCTTGAGGAAAATATATGTCAAGGAAAACAAACTAATACCAAAAATGAGACCATTGATCAGCTTTGCCGGAGACACCACCTTTTTGGAAGGTACCGTCAAACTCCTGATACACGTAGGGAACATCCATATGATAGTCAAATTCATGATAATCTACAAGCCGACCATTTACAATACAATCCCCGAAACACCTTGGATACACTCGATGAAGCCATTACCATCCACGTACCACCCATGTATCAAAATCTCATCACAGAACGGCATATATACGATCAGGGGAAGTCAAAGCGCCTCACGAGCAAGCTAGGTGACAGAACAAAAATCCAGAGAGCAGAAAACCCATCAATATGACAAAAATAAGATCTCTAAATCCAACCTCTAAACACAAACAAAAAATGTCACAAAAGGAAGCAAATGCGACTCAACACGTCGAGAGAAATGAAAAAGACACTGATATAGGCAAACAAGCTCAACAATCGGAAGCCGCCACCACCGAGAAGAATGACGAGGAGGACTGTCCAGTCCGCAAGCCGAGCGACAATCCGTTTACCGACCCAGAAACATCAAAGCCATTGACGATCACAGAAAACAAACTAGAGACATCAGCTAAATTCGCCACAAGTATCAACGGAGACAAGGACACAAACGAAGACTGCGCCACTTGAAGAAAACAATAAAGAAATAGAAGAGCTTGCGGAATAAGCATGACTCAAAAAGACTGCTTAGACCCCTATCTAAAAAAGGTGTATATATATATATATATATCTTTATGAACTGTGTGTGCCATGGTTGGCCAGGGGAACATAGGCAGCCCACCAAAAGGGAACAGCCACAACAATAAAAAACGAAGAAACTTATTTGGCGGCTGCCTAAAACCCCGACCCAAAATCGAAGCCGAGGCCAGTCTCGCACAGGTTGGTGGTCGGATAGGTCCTAAGCCGAGCCTGCTCACACATTTATCTCGATCTCACTTTAAAGGGGATAAGCTGGGACAAGTCACACTCTCTCCCTAAAGAAGAACATTTTCGGTGACGGACCTAAAAACCCTGACCCAAAAGCGAAGCCAAGGACAGTCTTGCACAGGTTGGTGGTCGGATAGGTGCTAAGCCATGTCTGCTCGCACATTTATCTTGAACCCACCTTAAAGGGGATAAGCCGGGAAGAAACGCTTTCGGCGATGGGCCTAAAAACCCAACCTAAAAGCAATTCCAAGGCCAGTCTCGCACAGGTTGGCGGTTGGATAGGTGCTAAGCCGAGCCCCATCGTACATTTATCTTGACCCCAGCTTAAAGGGGATGAGTCGGGCCGAGTCCCTCTCTTTGCATAAAGAAGAATTGTTTTCGGAGACGGGCCTAAATACCCTGACCCAAAAGCAAAGCCGAGGACAGTCTCGCACAGGTCGACGGTCGGATAGGTGCTTTTTATGAACCGACCAATGCTAAACATTTTTTCACAAAATATATTTTCACTCTTTATCTTATAAATCTGATATCATCACTAATGGAAGCGACAATCCTAGTCTCATCATCATTCATGAAAGCGACGAGCCTCTAGCATCATCATTATTCATGTAAGCGACGAGCATAGTCTCATCATTGCTCATGGAAGCGACGAGCCTAGCCTCATCATCATTAACGAAAGCGGCATGCCTAGCCCTTCTAGTCCTCTAAAGAATAAAAATAAAATAGGTAATAAATCAAAACTCAATTATACAAACAGGAAAAAGGTTCAAAGGCACAAAAGACACCAACGGCCCCAGCAAAAATCTGGTACATAAAATTTGGGATAAAAATATAGTAGCAAACAAACAATGGTACAAAAGCACACAACATAGAGTACACAAATCAATCCACCATCTCATCCTGACCATCATTGTAGAAACCCTTAAAAAAATATTATAATAATGGTCGATCGAGAAGTTTTGAAGTTCAAGGTGGTCGGTAAAATCAAAGAATTGATCATTGGTGAACAATGAGTCATAAATGTCACTCGACCATGGTTAACAATGTGATATATTGATCAAAATGATGTTTTGGAAGCATAACATTTTTGGAAGCACGACGGGAAAGAAGCACGTTGGGAAAACCCGAAAGTGAACAAAAACCATGATCTCGATATTATAAAAAATTTCGAGGAAGCCGGAGGTTCGAGAAATATTTTACTTTAAGGTCAAGATTAATTTAGAGTTTATTGAAAATATTCAGTTCATCAGAACAGGCGTCGAAAGATATTCAGGTTTGATCGCGGGCCAAAAATTTACCGAAAGGGTCAAAATCAGACAAATAGACCGAGAAGCTAGAGGTGGCTTAACCTATGAGTCCTGGACTTGGTGCCAACTTCCTGTAAGGTTATGTCTCAAGGGAAGCACGAGGTGGTGCAGTACAAGCGATCCGAGCATGCGAAGTAACATGTGGAACACGAGGTGGATCGACCAAGCAGCTCGGTGTCGCGTTGCATGCGACCAGGCCATGCGGACCGCCATGTGGGCACCGTGTGTTGCCTTGTGAGCTCGTGGACAGACATGTGGGAGGATGAGGTGTGGCCTTGCATGCAATCAAGTCATGCGGACAGCCATGTGGAGCACGAGGTGTCCCCTCGCATGCGACCGGAGCATGCTGATCGACATGTGTGTACCGTGGTGTCGCCTTGCATGCAACCATGACATGCATCCAGACATTTGGAGGACGTGGTGTCCTCTTTCATGCAAAACAGGCCATGCAACCAGCCATGTGGAGCACGAGGTGTTGCCGCACATACGACCTAAGCCATGTGGATGGACACACGGGCTGCCACACGGCTTGATTCTGATTGGCTGCTGCTGCCTATAAATACCCACGACCCCCACCTCATTTAAACACATTCATACTACTTCACACCTACTTAAAAACTTGAGAGAGAAAGAAAAGAAAGAAAGTTAGAGTTTTGATCGTTTTCGTGCTTTTTCGGCAGTTTTTGAGAGTTTTCGAGAACAGTTACTCTGCCAGATTTGAGTCGACATCTAGAGAAGTTTATGCTCAAGTGAAGATCATTCCATACGTGAATTTACTTGAGAAGTTTAAGAAAGGGTTCGGATCGAGAAGACGGATTTGGGGTCAAGGCCACGCTCAACCAAAAACAGTGAGTTATGATCAATTGATTGCTGAGTTGTTTTCATGCAGGTTCCTGTTACTTGAAGTTAGATCATGGCAGGAGGCCGGGTCTAACTTAGTAACGGTTTGATTAGTTACTTAATGTAGATTAATTGAGTTGATAGCATGCTTAGTTATTGCTTGGGAACCGTAGTAGCATGCTAATGGTTCGCTTGATTGGTTAGTTAGCGATTGCTGAATGCTTAGATATTATCGCTAAGTTGTGGATAGTTAGGCATTCTGGAATTAGTCTTTATGCTAGATTCTAGAATATATGTGATTGTTTTTATTGCGATTAATACTGAGAACCTTGTGTTATATTACCGGGTTTAGTATTAGTCATATATTGGCCGACAACATTTGTGTAACCCCCAATGCTAGGCATGTATAGGGGTGAGTTAGTGTTCCTTCAGACCTCGTACCCGGCGGGTTCAAGGAAACCCCTTATTCGCTGGATCTGGAAGACTCAGAGAGACGGGGTCATGGCCTATGGCTGAGTATTACACGACGGTGTAATGTGGCAGTGACCCGAAGGACTGTGGGCTGTCGCGCGGTGACCCGATGGACTGTGGGCCGCGGTCGGTTGAAAGTTTCTTCTTCCAGCCTTTGTGGTAGGGAGATAGGATATTGCCGATGGTGAAGGAGGAACCTAACGTCACCAGGGCCTTACTTAGTTATATATATATATATATAGAGTGTAAAAGGGATTGGTAAACCCTCGTTTAAGTTGAAAGCGAGCATTTAGCGATTATCTTTTCGTATCGTTAATTTGCTTGCTATTATTATCTGCTGCGTATTTTTGATGTTGCTTATTATCCATTTTTATTGTGTTTATTATTGATTAGGTGAACCTCTCGCTTTAGATTGTTTGGGGTGGGATAGAGAGGGGTTGTATTTGTTATTTTGGGGATTGTAACTCACTGAGTAATGCTAGATTACTCACTCCTCACTCTTTGTTGTTTTTCAGGTGTCCAGTAGTGAGCTTGTAGAGGTTACAGGAAGTTAGGCCGGCTGGTGTAGATTTGCATCTTTTTGGTTAAAGCATTTTCAGACTATAAGTATGCACTTTTTCTCTCTTGGCATGCCACTACTTGTATAATATTTTGTGTGTTGTGAACCATGTAAAATATATAAGATAAATAAAATGAAGTTTTGTGTAAATCCCTTGTTGTTTCTGATATTAGATTGTCCAAGCTAACACAACGTCAGATTGGGTAAGGGTTGAGAAGCCTTAAGTTTTAATCTGACGGGACATGTTAGTGGTCGAACTGGCCTAGTCACGAATTGCACCCTTTGTGACCTTGGCCGGATCGTTCCTAACCCGTCATGTAGCGCTCCTGAACCTTGGTAGACAGTTGGTCTATCGGTCATGTTCTTGTTTGATTGTTGGCCGGTGGTTCGACCTATACCTAGAACGGTTCGGGGGTGTTACAAAGGTGGTATCAGAGCATGGTTTCATCCATGCGTGACACAAGTGTTTTTTAACGATTTTATCGAGTCAAAGGAATCGCAAAAAAGATGCTTTAGGAAACCAGCCACTTCCCGTAGTAAGTTTAAATAGGAAGAGGACTTACCCTTTTAATTTTGTGCAGATGGCTAATTGCAGGATAGGTAATGATGGACAAGATCGGATATGGGGAGAGGGTAGGGTTTCAGCAGGAAGAGGATTGGGCTACAGATCAGACCCGGATAATGGAAATGGTGTTACTGAGATGTTTGGTCATGACAGAAGCTTTCCTCAGAAGACAAGATCATTTCTTGTATACGGTAACCGGACTAGAGTGACCAGAGAAGACAGCTTGTCGAGCATTAGTCCAAGTCATCATCGGGACAAGAGACATCAACATGACCAATCCGCTCAGTCAAACCCACAGCCAGATCAAAACCGTACCATTGGAAGACCACAAGAGCAAGGAGCGGAAAACAGCCTGAAGCTTTTACATGATGTGATGACCCAAGCACTTAGTAACCAGGGCAGGCGTAGTCATACTCCTGAAGTTTCCCAGCTATTATCTACCATGAAGAACATTCGATCCTACTAGTTCAAGGGAGGATCAGATCCTATTGAAGCTGACAAGTGGATTACTATGATGGAGAAGAATTTTGAAGCCATGGAGTGTCCGGAAGAATACAAGAAGAAGATTGCCGTGTATTATTTGGAAGGCGACGCAACAGGATGGTGGGACAGCATAGACAGGCAGCGTGGACATACCATCACATCATGGCAATCTTTCAAGAGAGAGTTTGAGAGGAAGTACTTTCCTCCTGAAGCAAAACATCGGTTGGAACGCTAGTTTATGAACCTTGTTCAAGGAGATAGGCCAGTAAGGAATTACGAGTCTGAGTTCACAAGGTTGAGGCGACATGCTTTTGATGGGCGTGAAGATGAAGGAACTATGATCCGTAATTTCATGTACGGATTAAAGCCAGAGCTTGGGAGTCGGTTAGCTGGAAGCAATTTTAGCAGCTTATCCTATCTGGTGGAAAAGGCTGTTAATGTTGAGACTGTATTAGAGGCTGAAAAGAAGACTACACCACATTCTGGAGGACACATCAAGTTCAACCAGGGAGAAAATCCAATTTACAACAAGGGTCCAAGGTTTAACAAAGGCAAAGGACGAGGATTTGGAGGACAAGGCAATAATCGGAGTAACTCTGGGGTATGCTACATATGTGGTCAGCCGGGACACATTTCAAGGATTTTTTCCAATAACCAGCGAAATAACCAACAGAGTAACCAGCAGGGTTATCCAATGTTGAGGATGGAAGATGTCACTTGTTTCTCCTACGGCGGGAATGACCATTATGCTTCGTCATGTCCAAACAAGCCAATCCATGTGAACCCTCTCGCGATCCGAGCTCCTCCTAGACGTCCAGCAATTGAGCCAGCACCAAAGAAGCAAAACCTAGGTGGTAGAGTCTATGCCTTAGGTATATAAAACCCTGATAGTGTAGGACCGTCTAAGGGTCCCATCACAGGTATTGTGGGTGCTTAACCTCCTCTTTTAATTGCATGGAACTTATTTGTTGGAATTTACTTAGTATTCTGGCTAGGTATAGATTGCTTGATCTCTAGTTTGCGCGTTTAGAAATATATTGTTTATCGTTGATGATTGTGTGTCTTGGTTGTGATATTATTTTGATTGAGATATTGTTGATTGAGATACTGTGGCAGGAACCTTACATGTTGCTGGTAAACCCAGACATGTATTGTTCGACTTGTATTGTTCGACTCGGGGGCAACACATAGCTTTGTGCCCCTGAAGTAGCTGCCCAGTTTTGGGATTGTTTTGTGGTTGACATGGTAAATGTGGCAGTCTCGACCCCTGCAGACCGAACCCTTCAAGCATATCAGTGTATCAAGAATGTTCCACTGGTTATTCAAGGAAAAGAATTTGTGGCAGATTTGTTGGTCGTACCTTTGGAAGGGTACAAAGTAATCCTTGGAATGGATTGGTTGTCAAGTTACGGAATTCAGATTGATTGTGGAAAGGGAAGGCTGTTGTTTGGCAAAGGTAATCAACCAGAGATGGTATACTATGGAATCAGTCCTAGTATGACAGTGTCACTGGTAGCAGCATTGAGAGTACAAGATGTGCTTCAAGACGGGGAAGTCTATTTGGTAACGTTATCGGTTAGTGGAGGAGCCACTAATAATGAAGTTAAGATTGAAGACATAGAAGTGGTTCATGAGTTTGAGGATATATTTGCGCCACTAAAGGAATTACCTCCACCTCGGAGTAATCCCTTTACTATTACTTTGGAGCCTGAAGCAAAACCTATAGCTAAGGCACCATATCGGATGGCACCTGCAGAGTTGCTGAGCTCAAGAAAGAATTGGAAGTCCTATGGGAAAAAGGATTCATCCAATCAATTTCTTCACCGTGGGGAGCACCAATGCTATTTGTGAAGAAGAAAGACGGGAGCATGATGTTGTGTATCGATTATCGCGGTATCAACAATGTCACGATAAAGGACAAGTATCCTCTCCCGAGGATAGACGAGTTGTTGGACCAACTCAAGGGAGCTAGTTAGGTCTCCAAGATTTATTTGGCATCCGGGTATCACCAAATTCCTATTGCCAAGTCAGATATCATGAAGACGGCATTTCGTACGAGGTATGGGCAGTATGAGTTTGTTGTTATGCCCTTTGGTCTCACAAACGCACCTGCAGCTTTCATGTGTTTGATGAATGAAGTGTTTCACGACGACCTCGACAAGTTTGTGATCATTTTCATTGATGACATCCTGGTGTACTCGAGAAGTAAGGAGGAGCACAAAGAGCATCTGAGACTGTTTATGGAGAGGTTACGAAATCAGAAGCTATATGCCAAGTTCATCAAATGCTCGTTTTGGAAGAGAGAGAGAGGATTTCTGGGTCACATAGTATCAGAAGGGGGCGTGGCTGCAGATCCAGAAAAGGTCAAAGCCATACGGGAATGGCCTTAACCTACTACTGTGATAGAAGTAAGGAGTTTTCTTGGACTCGCGGGTTATTATCGAAAGTTTGTTAAGGACTTTTTCTCCATTGCAAAGCCCTTAACTAAACTGACCGGTAAAGGAGTTCCTTTCATATGGGCGGAAGAAACCGAGAAGGCTTTCAACACGTTGAAGGAAGCTCTAACAACTGCACCCGTGTTAGCCTTGCCCGAGCAAGGTAAACCTTACACGGTGTACACAAATGCTTCACGAGTTGGGTTAGGTTGTGTGCTAATGCAAGATGGGAGAGATTGCGTATGATTCATGACAATTACGGAAGCATGAAGATAACTACAGTACACACGACTTGGAGTTAGCGGCCGTGGTATTCGCTTTGCGAATTTGGAGATCATACTTGTATGGAGAAGAAGTGGAGGTATACACGGACCACCAAAGCCTTAAATAGCTCTTCACCCAGCCAGAACTCAACCTACGTCAGCGTAGGTGGATGGAGTTTGTGGTCAACTATGACCTAAAGATTCGCTACCATCCTGGGAAAGCGAATGTTGTTGCGGATGCCTTAATTCGAAGGAAGTTGGATGCTAATATGGAAAAAGAAGTGGAGCTGTTGAACCAAGAGATGAAACAAGTGAAGTTGGTTGTTTTGGAGGGACAAACCAGTGGTTCACTGGGAGTACAAGCAGTGAATCCGGCCAGCTTGATTCAAAAGATTCGAGAGGAGCAACTTAAAGACGAAAAACTACAGAAGATTGCTGAAGACCTTAGAGGGCAAGCCGGACCAAATAGTGCTGGATACTACTTGGCGGAGGATGGAACTTTGCTAATTAATGGAAGGATCACAGTCCCTAAAAGACAAGGGCTGAGAGAAGAGATACTAAAGGTCGCACATCATTCCTTACTTAGCATCCATCCTGGAAGTTCGAAGATGTATCGAGACGTAAGAAGATACTATCATTGGCCGGGCATGAAGAGATCAGTAGCGCAATGGGTCGCACAGTGCGCAACTTGTCAACAAGTTAAAGTCAAGCATCAAGTTCCAGGAGGATTGTTGCAGAGTCTTCCAATACCTTAACGGAAATGGGACTCGATTTCCATGGATTTCATCACTGGATTACCCACTGCTCCAGGTAGATCAAACAACGCAATTTGGGTAATTGTGGATAGGTTAACCAAGGTCACACACTTGTTGCCTATGAGGGATACTGATAAAGTTGAAGTATTGGCCGAGCTGTACATCGACCAAATCGTGAGGCTACATGGTGTACCTTCAGATATTGTCTCAGATCGTGACCCTAGGTTCACAGCATCATTTTGGGAAGGACTACAAGAAGCCCTAGGAACTAAAATGTTCAGAAGCACATCATTCCACCCAGAAACAGATGGCCAAACAGAGAGAACTATACAGACCATCGAGGACATGCTTCGGATGTGTATTTTAGATTGGGCAGGAAATTGGGAGAAGCATCTATCGTTGGTGGAGTTCTCGTATAACAACAGTCATCATGCGAGTATAGGGATGTCGCCCTATGAAGCGCTGTATGGAAGACCATGCAAAACACCTATGTGTTGGACGGAAGTGGGAGAGAGAAGAATGTTTGGATTGCCTATCGTACATGAGACTATGATTAAGCTGGAGGCGATTCAGACCAACATGAAGAAGGCTCAGGACCGTCAAAAGAAGTATGCAGACCAATCAAGAAGAGAGGTAATATTTGAGATAGGAGATTGGGTCGATTTGAAGGTTACATCACAAAAAGGGAAAGACAGATTTGGCAAGGTCGGGAAACTTGCGGTCAGGTTCATTGGTCCGTACATGATCATCGGGAAAGTTGGTGAAGTAGCTTATCGTTTGGATCTACCTGAGGATATGGGTCTACATACGGTATTCCATGTTTCCATGCTTCAGAAACATATACGAGATCCAAGTGTTGTTGAGCCCGAGAGAATCGAGGAGCTAAGGTCAAATCTTACCTATCTAGAAGGACCGATCCGACTGGGAGAAAGGCGTATTAGGAAACTGAAGAATCGTGAGATTGCTCAAGTACAAGTATTCTGGGGAAGACAAAACAGGCTTCATGTGACTTGGGAGGATGAAGCGAGATTTAAGGCCGATCACCCGGAGTTCTTCTGAGAAGACGTTGTGATGGAGGAAGGATGCCCCTCAGAACCTTAGAATTCGAGGACGAATTCTTTTAAGGGGGGGGGAGAATGTAGAAACACTTTAAAAAAATTATTATAATGGTCGATCGAGAAGTTTTGAAGTTCAAGGTGGTCGGTAAAATCAAAGAATTGATCATTGGTGAACCATGAGTCATAAATACCACTCGACCATGGTTATACAATGTGATATATTGATCACAAGGATGTTTTGGAAGCATAACATTTTTGGAAGCACGACAGGAAAGAAGCACGTCGGGAAAACCCGAAAGTGAACAAAAACAATGATTTCGGTATTATAAAATATTTTGAGGAAGCCGGAGGTTCGAGAAATATTTTCCTTCAAGGTCAAGATTAATTTGGAGTCTATTGAAAATATTCAGTTCATCAGAACGGGCGTCGAAAGATATTCGGGATTGATCGCGGGCCGAAAATTTACCGAAAGGGTCGAAATAAGACAAATGGACCGAGAGGCTCGAGGTGGCTTAACCTATGAGTCATGGACGTGGTGCAATCTTCCTGGAAGGTTATGTGTCAAGGGAATCATGAGTTGTTGCAGTACAAGTGATCCGATCATGCGAAGTAACATGTGGAACACGAAGTGGATCGACCAAGCAGCTCGGTGTCGCGTTGCACGCGACCAGGCCATGCGGACCGCCAAGTGGGCACCGTGTGTTGCCTTTTGAGCTCGTGGACATACATGTTGTAGGATGAGGTGTGGCCTTGCATGCAATCTAGTCATGCGGACAGCCATGTGGAGCACGAGGTGTCGCCTCGCATGCAACCGGAGCATGTTGATCGACATGTGTGTACCGTGGTGTCGCCTTGCATGCAACCATGATATGCATCCAGACATGTGGAGGACGTGGTGTCCTCTTTCATGCAATCCAGGCCATGCAACCAGCCATGTGGAGCACGAGGTGTCGCCGCGCATGCGACCGAAGCCATGCGGATAGACACACGGGCTGCCACACGGCTTGATTCTGATTGGCTGCTGCTGCCTATAAATACCCACGACCTCCACCTCATTTCAACACATTCAGACTACTTCACACCTACTTAAAAACTTGAGAAAAAAAGAAAAGAAAGAAAGTTAGAGTTTCAATCGTTTTCAAGCTTTTCGGCCGTTTTTGAGAGTTTTCGAGAACAGTTACTCTGCCAGATTTGAGTCGACATCTAGAGAAGGTTTTGCTCAAGTGAAGATCACTCCCGACGTGAATCTACTTGAGAAGTTTGATAAAGGGTTTGGATCGCAGAAGACGGATTTGGGGTCAAGGCCACGTTCAACCAAAAACAGCGAGTTATGATCAATTGATTGCTGAGTTGTTTTCATGCAGGTTCCCGTTACTTGAATTTAGATCATGGCAGGAGGCCGGGTCTAACTTAGTAACGGTTTGATTAGTTAGTTAATGTAGATTAATTGAGTTGATAGCATGCTTAGTTATTGCTTGGGAACCGTAGTAGCATGCTAATGGCTCGGTTGATTGGTTAGTTAGTGATTGCTGAATGCTTAGATATTATCACTAAGTTGTGGATAGTTAGGCATTCTGGAATTAGTCTTTATGCTAGATTCTAGAATATATGTGATTGTGTTTATTGCGATTAATACTGAGAACCTTGTGTTATATTACCGGGTTTAGTATTAGTCATATATTGGCCGACAACATTTGTGTACCCCACAATGCTAGGCATGTATAGGGGTGAGTTAGTGTTCCTTCAGACCTCGTACCCGGTGGGTTCAAGGAAACCCCTTATTCGCTGGATTGGGAAGACTCAGAGACACGGGGTCATGGCCTATGGCTGAGTATTACATGACGGTGTAATGTGGCAGTGAACCTAAGGACTGTGGGCTGTTGCGCGGTGACCCGATGGACTGTGGGCCGCGGTCGGTTGAAAGTTCCTTCTTCCAGCCTTTGTGGGAGGGAGATAGGATATTGCCGAAGGTGAAGGAGGAATCTAACTTCACCAGGGCCCTACTTAGTTATATATATATATATATAGTGTAAAAGGGATTGGTAAACCCTTGTTTAAGTTGAAAGCGAGCATTTAACGATTATCTTTTCGTATCGTTAATTTGCTTGCTATTATTATTTGCTGCGTATTACTGATTAGGTGAACCTCTCGCTTTAGATTGTTTGGGGTGGATAGCGAGGGGTTGTATTTGTTAGTTTGGGGATTGTAACTCACTGAGTAATGCTAGATTACTCACTCCTCACTCTTTGTTGTTTTTCAAGTGACCAGTAGTGAGCTTGTAGAGGTCACGGGAAGTTAGGCCAGCTGGTGTAGATTTGCTTCTTTTTGGTTAAAGCGTTTTCAGACTATAAGTATGCACTTTTTCTCTCTTGGCATGCCACTACTTGTATAATATTTTGTGTGTTGTGAACCATGTAAAATATACAAGATAAATAAAATGAAGTTTTGTGTAAATGCCTTGTTGTTTCTGATATTAGCTTGTCCAAGCTAACACAACGTCAGATTGGGTAAGGGTTGAGAAGCCTTAAGCTTTAATCTGACGGGACGTGTTAGTGGTCGAACTGGCCTAGTCATGAATTGCACCCTTTGTGACCTTGGCCGGATCGTTCCTAACCCGTCATGTAGCGCTCCTGAACCTTGGTAGACAGTTGGTCCATCGGTCATGTTCTTGTTTGATTGTTGGCCGGTGGTTCGACCTATACCTAGAACGGTTCGGGGGTGTTACAATCGTCCTCGGCGTCAAGAGAAAATCTTGAAAGGTCACTCAGGTTTAGCTCGTGCACGTCCATCTCATCCAAAGCAGTCGAATGACCCACCAACGCGGATTTGTTCTCAGCCAACTTCTTCGCAAGAATAGAAATTCCCTCGGCAATATACTTCTTGAGGCATTCCATAACTCCCGCTGTCTTGTTCTCAGCCATAATAGCAGGACGAACAAAGTCTCGATCCGTCAGATACAACTTCACCTTATCAACACATCCATGTATCGAGTCGACATTCCGCCTCAATGCATTCACTCTCCAGCTCCAACAACCTTTTCCGAGACTCCAACAACTTAGAAACTTTGGTTTCCAAAGACGCTCTCTGAATCAACAGTGTCTCTTTACGAGAAGCATGCTCAAGAATTTATCTCTGAAGATAGTCGATCTTCGATTTCATCCCTTGATTCTCGGACTGAAGACTTTTCGAGGACTCCTTCAAGAGTTCTGCTGATGAAGAAAGTCCATGAACTCTCTCTCGCTCTTCAGCTAAAGAACGGAGATCCGCCTTGAGCTCCCCTTGGAGCTTTCCACACTCACGATCGTACAAATGGACGAGGCGATTTGCATAAGCCTTCGACTGTGGTCGCATGAAAGAATAAGTCAAATCCGGTCAAAAGGCCCTAAGGAAAGAAAGTAAAAAAGAAAAGCGATGTGCATGAATATACCCAACTGAGTTTCAGACGAGGACTACTCAGTGAATGCTTGCGAATGAATTAAATCCTCCAAAAGCAGACTGGAACTCAATGGATTGACGGCTGGTTAATGCCTAACGAGTTATAGACCATGTTCAAAATTACGCCATGCGTGAATTGGACGACTGGTTAATGTCTAACGAGTTAGTGAAAAGTCGAAAATTAATCAGGGAGAAATCGGAAATTATTTTTTAATATTTTTATTATAATATATGTATATATACAATTACGTTTATAAATTTTTTTAAAAAAAATTGAAATTATTTGCTGTGGTCTAGTGGCGTGAGATGCTGTTGTCGCAGGTAAAGGTCAATTGTTCAATGCGCCACTAGTGCGTATTTAGTTTTAGGCAAAAAAAAATTGAAACATATAAATGAAGTCTACATGTTGGAGTCTTGTCTTATAATTGGGCATGTACTGAAAAGCCCATATATAATCCAATAGTTCAAATTTCGTCGGATTTAGCCGGGAAAAAATCGATTTTAAAACAGAGCCTATAGATAGTATGTTGTTGAGTTTATTCAACTGTGATGAAGAAGGGATATGAGCCTACAAGTTAAATTAAGAATAATTTGAGTACAGGTTAAATATGAAGAGGTTGAGTATGTTCAATATGTCTTCTAGGTTTAGAATTGACCCACCTCCAACAGTTGACTCCTGAAATCTGTCACTTGTTATTGTACTACGAATCCTCGCTGTATATTTTTATCAGATTATTTCAGTGATCTACATCTCCTAAGTTTAATTATTTAACCATATAGTTAGTATCGAACAGAAACCATACACAAGATATACTACCAAAAACTCTATAAAAGACTTGTAATGCAATAATACAACCCACCTGATAACTCAAATCTTACAATAACACATGTCATTACTACTCTTTTCAGTAATATCTCCACAATACCCTATCATCCTCTAAGTTTTATTTATCGGAATTTGAAAACAAAGGTGACATATTGAACATACTCAACCTATTCAAGATGATTAAGCATTCACTTGATCTTCGCGTAGGACGTGGCTGAATGTATCCCTTCCCTTTCCCTGAGGATCCTTCTTCCATCCTATGATTTCTTTAAACGTCTCGATGAACTTCTTCTTGTGTAATCGTTTCCATTCCTAACAAAACCAAAAAAACGCGATCCCATTGTTTTAGGTTGGAAAACTGAAAAAATCGAATTTAGCATCAAACACGAATTTTACACCAAACACGTTTAATCATATCAAACTACAATATTGTCTTAGCTATGATGAGTTAACAAAATGAGTTAAACCTCGAAATCCCATTCTCCGTCAAGGTCAGGATCATTCTTATTGATCCATATATATGTTTTCACAGCCATCTTCTCAGAATTGTCCTGTGCATACAAAAAAAAAAAAACAGTAGAATCAATCTTATCAAAATGTTATTTGTGGAGTTGAAATCTTCAAACTTACCTCTCGTACAACAGCAACTGTCACTCTCTCGTATTCATTACCCTGAACAGCATCTAAATTCTCAAGTTCTTCATCCGTTAATCCCATGAGTACCTGCACAAAAAAAATCTCAAAATCTAAACCCTGAAAATCTAACCAAATAAACAAGAAAAACACATAAGAATAAAGAAGCTAATTAAGTTTCACAAAAATGATAATAAAAAGAAAATCAAACCTTTCCATGGACTTCTCCCTCCTCAGACGGCACAATACATGGATACAAACGTCCTTTAAGCCTATTCCTGTTACTGAACATACCAAAAATCACCATCAAATCGCAGATCCATGCAGAGAATTATCATTCGAGGATTAAGAGAGAAACAAAGAGAAAAAAATTACAAGCCAGGGAGTGTGGCAGAGATGCTTTCAGGTGTACGTTCAAGCATGACACTAGTGACGTCAGGCTCCTGAAAGCTACCATAGACGAAAACATTGTGAAGCTGCGTACCGGAGCTACTCATGTCTCCTCTGTTTTTTCTTTTCGTCTGTTTATTCCCTCTATATCAGAGATTTACTTTATAACATGAAGATAGAAAATCTTGAAAAGGAACACGAAGTCGGTGATACACGTGGTATGGATTCTCTTACGACAACCTTAGTTATCAAAAGTCCTTTTTTCTGTTATTTTCCTTTTTTTGTCGGCAATTATGATACATATCTTAATTAAACTCTTATTCTAATGACAATAGTTATCTAATAACAACCTGCCGTAAAATAGACATTGACTGAAAGATGAGACTTTTTACTTGGAGATGTTTCATGTGCTAGATAAAAGTATAATACCAATACTCAAATTTTGAAAATTATCAATTTATAAAAACACATATTACACATATAATCAATCGATTTAAACATTTAAATTATGAGAAATAAAGGAGGAATAAAGTTCCTAGTGTCTAAATTGCTTTTCAAAATTAAGTTAAAAATTGATGGCTCAATTGATAAATATAAGGTCAAACGTTCAAACAGAAGTAGGTCTAGATTTGTTTTATACTTATTTTCTAGTCACGAAAATAATTTCAATCCGATTACTTATTGTAATTGCAGTATTAAAAGATTTAGAAAAAACTATCAAATTGATGTTAAAACATCCTTTATGAACAAAGATTTAGAAAAAAAGATATACACAAAACAATTTGAAGGTTTTGTGATTCCGAGTCATGAATATAATTTTGTAAGTTCGTGAAGTCGTTTGTGACCAAAAAAAAAAAGGAAAAATTGCCAAAATAGAACCAAAAATTATGATAGTTATCCCCTTAGTATAATATCATCATTAAGTTGTCTCTATAGTATAATAATTTTCATAATCCCAAAACTAACCTTGAATTAATCAAATTAAAGACATTTTTCCAAATTATAAAATATTTATAAAAGCATTGATTCCAATAACAGTAGCCTACCTCCTTTGTCATCAGCCGAAAAAACTCATCATGTGATTGCACCTAATTTCTAAACACCACATGTTGTATAGATATGCATCATAGAACAAGATTTTGAGAAAATCTATGGAGACATCATAGATTGATGAAGAAGAAAGGGAGAAAACATTTTTTTTTTGCTATTTTGACAAGAAAATTCGACCAAAATACGTTTTAAGAAGTTAGAATATTTTTAGAATATTTGCTTAACTGAAATTTCCTTAATTTTCGCAAAAATAAGTTTTCTTATCCGTAGAAGGCACCTTCTACTCTTTGTAGAACGATTCTAAAAACTTAAAATGCAATATCTACTCATGTAGACATACGGGTAATGTTTAGATTTCATATTCCGGATATTTTAGAATACTTAATAAAAGTAGAATCTGCATTCTGTAGAAAAGTAGAAATCTTTACAATTAGTAGATTGCTTGTTCTAAAATACGTAGATGAACTTGTATAATTTAGAATTCGTTTTCTACTAACCCATTTTCCGTAGAAGACGTAATCTACTATTAGTAGAACGTAATTTAAAAATTTTATTTAACAATTTTTTCAACCAAAGTTTTTAATCATTTTTTGTATATGGGTGTTTTATTAATTGTTTATATTTTTTATAATTTTTTTGATTCATTAAACTATTTATTTTATTTTATTTTCAGAAATAGAAAGGGTAAAAATGAGACAAAATGGACAAAAATGATATTATACTAAAGAGACAACTATCCTAATTTTTGGTTCTATTTTGGCAATTTTCCCTTATTTTTTTTAATTATTTTCATCATTCACACTTATTTTTTTTAATCAAAATCTAACATGGTATCAGAGTTTTAAGCTCCTAAAACCTACATAAGTGACTGGTCGATCTGCTAAAACCTAACACGACCATAGCGACTAGTCGATCTGTTTCCTCCAGTTAGCCTATTTGGTTTGCCAAATTCAAGTCAGCCAAATTAAACTATGTTAGTCTCGTCTTGTAGGCTATGTAGTAACTGTTCTGACACCAAGTGTATGATGCGCCATCTTATCACTTCTTTTGTCCATTAGCTTTACAATATCTAATTTGAAGTTCAACCTTGATGGGGACTTTATAACTTCTGGTGTGCCTCCATAATACCTTTTCTTGAAATATCTTGAATGATCAACTATATTCTTGCTCTGCAAAAAATGTCTCATTCAAGTTGGATCTTTCTTATTTGTTTTCTCAGCCTTTAAAGGAACATTGGCTTTTCATTTGACATTTAGGACCAAAAACTCTCTTATCAAGGCATGTCCATGACAATGTTAGATGTACATTGGTTCCATCGTTAACGATACACCAATTACTAGAGGACAATCTAAGAAGCCTTTCTTATAAAGAAGTGAAAATCAAAGATAGAGAGAGGAGAAACTGGGGAGAGTTTTGTTGAATCTGAAATCGGTATACCTAGATTGGTAATACGATTTTGATGGTAGGTTATTAGAGAGGCTAGTTTGAGAACAGATCAAAGGTGTTTATTGAGTAAAGTCGAAGGTTTGATGAAGAACAGAGCAAGAACAAGTTGTATGATAAACCCTAGTTCTAGCTTGCTCTCTAATCGTGTGTGTGAATGTCTCCCCTTGACTTAAATCCTCCTTCTTTATATATACACCAGCTTGATGCCTAAATTCTGTTCTAGATCTTATGGGCAGACTCTGATCTTGCTCTTAGGACGAGATCTCGTCTAAATGGGCCTATGCCAACAATAAGTCCCCCCCCCACTTCATCGAAATACCGAACCAGATGTTGTTTTTCGGTGACTTTCTACGAATGGGTTCATTTGAGACGTGATATCGGTGCAGTATCTTCTCGATTACCACCAATTTGTTGATTTCTTGGTACTTTTGACACGTGAGTCGACTTCGCAGCATGTTGTCGTTTTTGTTCCACTTACTAAGACCAAGCGCGTGAAATCCAAACGTTCTCGTTTTGAGCATATAACTTCTCGAGCAACAGAGCTAGTGGGACATGTGTCTCATTTATAGGTCTCATAGACCTAATCATGACGACTGCTCGTCTTCTGCGCCGAGTTTTCTATAAAAACTCATTTTGATTCTCACTTCTCCATTTCTATCATGCTGCTAAAAAGGTATTTCCTCTCTGGCTTCTCTCTTCTTTCTCTCTCTAGTTTCCGTATCCTCCGGTCACAATGTCTCCCATCCATCGTTGCTCTTCAAAGGGTAAGTCCATTGCTTCCCCATTGGACTCAGAAAGTTCATGCTCTCTGTTGATCAGAAGACCGAGAGCGATAATGCTCAGAGGGATGAAGAGTCCGAGAACCCCTACTGGTGACGACTTGGCTGAGCTGAATGATCAGGAACACAGTATCGATCATTTCAGCATGGATCTAGAAGACCGAGAAGCGAGTGGTTGCGGTTTCTCCTGATGAAATGGAGCATGACACTGAGAATAGATCAGCACACGCGACCAACTCTGTTGAAGAAGCCGACTTGGTTGACAAAGAGAAGAATCCATCCAAGAAGGAGATGGATTTCAGACTAGTCGATTTCCTTCCAATGAGGTGGACGGGGACCGACTTCGAATTTGCCGAGGATATTGACCCCGAGAAGGAGCGCAGTTTTAGTGCCAGGAAGAACCAGAAGTGGGACAATCATCTTCCTACGCGGTCTTCCTTCAAGAGTGTAAGGAGGCTCATCTTTCAAACCAATCCCCATTCTGGGTTCACGTTCCTTATCCCCGCCTCTCATCAAAAACCATGGGCCCCTCCCATTGGATATGCTTGCATATACGAGTCATGGTTCAACAACTGCCGACTTTGGTGGCCTCTTCCTGAGTTCTTGACCACCCACTGCTCTCGACGTAAGATTGCCTTCGGTCAATATACAGCAAATGGGATCAGGATTATGGTAACGTTGACGGTTTTGGCGGCCGAGTTGGACATAAAGATGTCGGTCCGTCTTTTGGAGGAGCTCACAACACCAAGTATTACTGCAAAGATCGGGTTCTTCTATGGGAAGATGGTCCCCAATGGTCCCCAAGTACAACGTGATTACCGGGAAGACGTCGAAAGTGAATTTCGGGAACCAGTCGTATTTCTACGTAAAAATTAATGAGGCATTCGTCGAAGACCCTTCAGTGATTCTGAATGGATACTTTAATGCTAACATCGATATGATCCTGAATCTTTAGTTATGACACTTTTACTAATGTACTTCATCTTTTTCTTCTTTGTTGCAGATCATCTCAGAAAGTGGGCTCAAGGTTGTTTCGATTCTTCCAAGAGCAAGTTGAGGCTATCAGGACGCTAAGTCACCAGCATTGGCATGATATTAGTGAGGCTCACACTCAAGCCGCCTTGAACAGAATTATCCGAGGTAAATATCTGCTTTTCGGCAGTTCTCTTTTTTCTTTTCTTTTCTTTTTTTAAACTTCTTCTTTTTGGCCGACTTTGTTCTATGTGCAGCTGAGCCCGTAGTTGAGACTGAACCCTCGAAGATTCACAAGCAGAAAATGGGAAAACTCAACCTTGCCTCCCTTCCTCCTATGCTGCCTCGATAGGGACTCCCTCCCACGGTCAAGAGGGATCTTCTAGCGGGAATAGGCTTGCCAAGAGGAGGAGGATCTCTCAACCAGACGAAGGGGCTCCAAATGTCAGCCCTCGCCCTTCTCCCTCCCCCGAACTGCCAGCAAGAGAACCTCTCGGCGACGAGGTGGGGAGTCAAGATCTTTCTCCTCGTCATGATGAGGAGCCATCTCCTTCAAGGAACTCCCCACTCGAGCCCGTTGACGAGACCGAAATGGTCATGACTACCGGGGAGCCTAAAGGCGAGCATCTACGGGATCCTTCACTAGAAGGAGAGCTTCCAGAGGAAGAGCTTCAAGGGGATGAGCTTCAAGGGCTCGATCCTGCATCTCAAGGTGACGAGGTGGTGGAGTATCCCCACCTCATCGACTTCCACTACCAGCATACTGAGGTTCCTTTCGTTGGGGATCATGAGGCGCCAGCATGCTTGTTCCATCATATCAAGCTCAAAACGAAAGGTATGCCTGAGCTAGACGAACTTTCTCAACACGACCGGTACCGGAAAATGACTCGAGCTAGTGCCATCGTAAGTATCGTATTTCCACCTAGTTTCTTTCTTGTCGTCTGTCTGACTCACTTGTTATTATTTGTATTAGTTCCTCGGGAGCGTCAATCTCATAGTGAGGGATTATGAGGCGAACATTAAAACGCAGGGAGAAAAACTGGCGGAGAAGAGCAGATCCCTGAAGAAAAAGAAGAAGGAGAATGCCGAGTTGAAAGGCAAGTTGGTCAACTGTTGGCTGAAAAGGACCAAGCCATGGAGATGGTCGAGATCGAAAAATCTTGTGGGGGAGCTTCTTTCCAAGGAGCTAGAAGAGATGAAGGCCCAGAAAGAGGTTCTTGATTCTCGTCTTCGGATGTTGGAGCAGGATAAAATCAAGGCAGACTCCAAGTTCGAGATGACAACCAAGAGGTTGAGGGAGTCCCGAGAGAACGAAGTGAGGAAGGAGAGGCTGCGCGTCGAGGCTGCCATGAGACAACAGGTGATGCCTGTTTACGAGAAGATGCGTCAATATCTGGAGGAGCAGTCTGTGATCCGAAGCAAGTGGGTTCTCTATTCTCAAGCCAAGGGGGCCAGAGAAAGTCTCGAGAAGATCCAGACTCTGGGGATGTCTATGTACGAGGTACTTGAGCAAGTGGGGGCCGGCGAAACTCGGTATTCTTACAAGCTGAGCGAAATGGAGACAATAGAAGCCTCTGAGATCAATCTCCAGCCGATCGGTCTTGACGAGCACGTTTCCAATCTGAAAATCTTCTCTCCTCAAGACATCGAAGACCTCCGCCACTCTGATTGATTTTATGCTATGTTGTTTCTTCTTCTTTTTGTCTTCTTTTTTTTTATGTACGAAACTCCTGTCCTTTCTGTGGGCTTTGTCTTAAAAGATTTTGCCGAGAATGGTTGTAAGTTTACTACTATTATTTTTTGCGTTCTTATGAATATCTTCTGTCTTTAACGCTATCATTTTTGCAACATTCATTGAAAATGACGACATCCAAGTAAGAAGATATTTTGAAGAATCAACTGTGGTTTATGAACCGACATCTATCCTGCGATATTAAGTTCGAACCGAGTGTTTCGTCGAGGGTGAAACAAAATGGATAACGCCGAGTTCCAAAGATGGGATATATTTTATTTTTTTATTGAACCTGGTGAAAGGCTGCCTAAGTACCCGAGATGGGATCAAGTCACTCGTAGTTCTTTTTTTTAAAGGTACTGAGGTACCTTTTCAGGTTAATCGAGTTGCAGAACCTCGGGATCGGTTTGCCAGAAGATGTCTCAAGTCGGTAAACTCTGGGTTTGACTATGTCTGTTATCTTATAGGGCCCTTCCCAGTTGGTGGCGAGTTTACCTGCTCTCCACTCCTTGGTATTTTTGAAGACCTTTCAAAGGAAAAAATCGCCTAGTTGTAGAGGACGAGACTTAACTTTTGTTGTAATAGAACTCAGTGAGATGTTGGTAATTCTGAATCCGGAGTAAAGCTTGATCTCGTCGTTCTTCGAGTTGATCGAGAGCATTGATCATCATTTCATAATTAAGATCGTCGTGTTGAGGCATCTTCAATCTTTTGAGACTGGTTACATTGACTTCTGCGGGAGCCATTGCTTCGACCCCGTAAGCCAGTGAAAACGGCGTTCTTCCTTTGGCGCTACGAGGTGTAGTTCAATGAGACCATAGTACTCCATCCAACTCGTTAGCCCAATGACCTTTCTTAAGATCTAGTCTTTTCTTGATCCCGTCGATGATGTCTTTGTTTGTTGCCTCGGCCTGACCATTTCCTTTGGGGTATCTAGCAGTTGAGAAGCTCAGGCGGATCCTTTATTTATCAAAAAATTCTCAAAACTTGTTGGAGGTGAACTGGGACCCATTATCGGTGACTATCTTGTAAGGTAGTATGTGCCGACATATGATGTACTTCCAAACGAAGCTTTGTACTTCGTTCTCGGTTATCTGGACATAGGCTTTGGCTTCAACCCACTTTGTGAAGTAATCTGTTAAGACGAGTAGAAAAACGTTTTTGTCCTTAGCTGGGTAAAGGACCGACTATATCAATTGCCCATCGCATGAATGGATATGGTGCCACAGACGTTTTCAGCTGCTCGGTTGGAGAATGTATGTTAGACGCATGTAGTTGGCATTTATCGCATCGTGATGCGCACTCTTCGCAGTCAGTGACCATGGTGGGCAAGTAATGACCCTGAGACTTCAGTTTTAATGCGAGAGCTCTGCCACCGTTGTGATTGCCTCCTTCTCCTTCATGGGTTTCGATCATGACGAACTATGCTTCCTCCTTTCCAACACAGGTGATGAGTACCTTGTTTGCAGTCCAACGGTGTAGCTTACCGTCAAGAGATACGTAATTGGAGTTCTTCATCTTGAGTCGACAAGATTCTCACTTGTCTTCGGGAAGTATTCCTTTGTCAAGGTAGTCGAGAAAAGGTGTTTGCCAATCTACTTTGTCTGCTGTTGAGGAGGTGATCTCATTGTTACTAGTGGAGATGGCTAGGATATCATTGCTTCATGAGAGCGTGATACTCGGTTTTTCCACTGTATGGATCGGAATCGTCCTTCTGATTTGCTCTCGTTGATTACTTCCCAATGCGTCTGCGAATGAGTTGTCTTTCCTGGGGACCTTAGTGAGTTTGGAGAAATCAAACTCTACAGCTAGGCTTTTGACTACGCTGAGATAGGCGCCCATTCTTTCGTTCCTGGCTTTGTAGTCTCCGCTATACTGACTAGCGACGAGTTGTGAGTCGCAAAAGGTCTGCATTCGCTTATCTCCAACCACTTTTGCTAAACGAAATCATGCGATCAATGCTTCATACTCTGCCTCATTGTTGGACGCCGCGAAGCCAAGTTGGAAGGACTGTTTAATGAACTCCCCGGTAGGCGATTGGAGGTGAACGCCTATTCCTGATCCTTTGTTGGAAGATGCTCCGTCAACGTGCAAGATCCAACTCTTCACTGGGATGTCGAGATCAGCTGCTTGGTCTGGTAGGATTTTAACCATAAAGTCGGCCAAAACTTAAGCCTTGATCGCCGGCCTACTTTTGTAGGAGATGTCGTACTCGCTGAGTTTGATCGCCCACATGGAGAGTCTTCCAGACTGGTTTGCATTTTGTAATATGGTCTGCAGCGGTAAGTCAGTAAGGACGACGATGGAATGGGATTGGAAATAGGACCAGAGTTTCCTGGACGATGTTTACGACAGCAAGAGCCATTCATTAGAGGGTTGGGTACCTGGTTTCGGCTTCGGTTAGGCGTTTGCTAGTGTAGAAGATGGGGTGTTGTTCACCTCGGTCTTCCTTGATGAGAATACTGCTGACGGCCGACGCAGAGACTGCAGTATAAAGATATAATGTGTCACCTGCATCCGGTTTTGCCAATACCGGCGGTGTCGTCAGGTATTGCTTCAATGCAGAGAATGCCTTCTCGCATGGTTCGTCCCACAAGAATCTCTTGTTTCCTCGCAGAAATTCGTAGAACGGGAGACACTTCTCTCTGGATTGTGAGATAAATCGGTTGAGGGCTGCAACTCGTCCTGTGAGGCGCTGGATTTCCCAAGAGGTCTAAGGGTTGGGCAAGTCTAGAACTGCGGAGATCTGTTTAGGATTTGCTTCAATTCCTCGTTGTGTTACGATGTAACCAAGGAATTCTCCAGAAGTGACTTCGATAGTGCATTTCGCCGGGTTGAGTTTCATCCCGTACTTGTTGAGGGTGTCGAAGCATTCAACGAGGTGTTGGATATGGTCTTTGGCGACGAGCGACTTGACAAGCATGTCGTCGATATAAACCTCCTTGGTAACTCCCAGCTTGTCGGCGAACATCTTGTTGACGAGATGCTGGTAAGTTGCTCTTGCGTTTTTGAGCCCAAATGGCATCACTCGATAACACTACGTGCCGCGATCAGTGATGAACAAAGTCTTATCTCGATCGTTAGGATGCATCATAATTTGATTGTAGCCTGAGAAGGCTTCCATGAAGGAGAGCAGCTCGTTCCCAGCCGTGGACTTAACCATTTGATCGATGTGAGGTAAGGGAAAACTGTCTTTTGGATAAGCCTTGTTTAGGTCGGTGAAGTCGATGCATACTCTTCACTTTACGTTCTTTTTCTTGACGACAATCGGATTAGTTAACCAATATGGATACTTGACTTATGCAATGGATCCTGCTCCGAGAAGTCTATCGACCTTGTCATTTACGGCCTTTGCTCTTTTGGGTCCGAGTTTCTGCCGTTTCTGTTTAATTGGTTTGTACGTTGGGTCGACGATTAGTTGGTGGGCTGTAATAGCTGGATCGATACCGGGCATATCGGCGGTCGTCCAAGCGAAATTTTATTTGTTCGCACAGAGGAACGTGGTTAGTTCTGTTGTATGGTCGTTGCTGAGTCCGGGGCCTATGTCGACGGTTCTATCTGGATTCTCTGCATCGATGCCGACTTGGATGGTTTCCTCTTTCTGTGGCAACAGCTTCTTTTCTGGTTCGACAAGGAAAGCAACTTGCTGGTTTTTGAAGTCGTAGATCAGCATGCTCCTCGCGAGACGCTGGTTCCTTTTAAGCGTGAAGACATTTCCCTCCCTGGTGGGGAATTTGACGCACTGGTGGTACGTCGATGGAACTGCCTTCATCATATGAAGCCACGGTGTGCTCATGATGGCGTTGTATTAGGTTTTTGTATCAATCACAAAAAAACTTGACGACCTTACTCACTCCACCGACAAAAACGTTGAGGCGGATAGTGTCCAACAGCTGTGTTGATGATTTGTTGAATCCGGTAAGCGCTCTCGACGAGGGTTTGATGTCCTTGAGGTCCACAATCATTTTGATCAAGGTCTGTCGGAAAATAAGATCGACTGAACTCCCAGTGTCGATGAGGACACGAGTAACCTCGCAAGTACCAATTTGTAGCTCGGCCAGTAGGGGATCATTGTGCGACTGGTCTATGTCGGTTAGATCTTTGTCCGAGAATGTGATTGGCGTTTCCCCCTCGTGTTTGGTCAGACATCGCTGAACAGTTACTGCTTTGCGTTGGTACTCTTTTATTTCCTTCACGGAATCATTGGATAGGGGTGGACCACCGAGAATGACATTGACTCATCGGAAAATGCTGGGACGTTTATCAGATAACGACTTCCAAAGATCGGGCGCCACTGCATCTGTTTTAGGGGTAAGTTTCTGACGGAGGTCGGCGTCCGAAAGCCTTGGCTTTTTCTTTTGAAGGAGAGTATCTCGCAGGTCGGTTGTCGAACGTTTGTGTTGGAGATATTCTCGGAGGTCTCCCCCATTCTCCTGAGAATTTGGGTTGCTATTATCTTCGAAAGAGGAAGATGTTGATGGTTATGCCGAGATGAGGTTGATTCATCGAGCGACTTGAGGTCGTTCGTCCTCGGTATCACTATCATCTCGATGCCGACGATGAGCAGATGCATCCTGATCGTCCGGGTGAACTGCCTGGTTAGGCTCTTGAGTTTTAGTATCCGTTTGCCGGTTTTTGGTCCAGCTGCCTTTCTTTTTGTTGGGTCTGGCTTTTGGTGGTTCGGGTGTGACGACTCCGTTTTTGAATGCCGAGTATAAGGCTTCCGCGAGCTGCTTGCATTCCTTGGTATCGTGACCTTTTGTTTTGTAATAAGTGCAGAACTTTGTTTCGTTGTACGACAAGGGTTTGCCTTCAAGAGTTATGTCCCATACATTCTATGGTCTCTCAGTGGGTGCTGCGACAGAAGTGGCACCTACTTCCTCTGTGTCTGAATAGACCTTGCATTTCTTATCGTAAGGCTGATGTTGGCGAGGTTCCTAGTAGCTAGTTGTCGCCTTCGGTGTTAAATGGAGCTTTAACACGTTTTGTTTTGCGGTATAAGCTGTGTTGTCCTCCTCCATCCGGATGAAGCAATTTGCCTGTGAAGGGCATCTTCGAGAGTGATCGTGATGTTTGTATAGAGATCGGATCGGAAAGATGATATGATCCATAGCGCATTGCATAATGCCTCCACTGTGGTTTTGTCTGGGACATCAACTTCGAGACAAGGTTCTTGAACATTTCCATGAAATCTTGGAGAGACTCATTTTGACCCTGACATATCTTCCAGAAATCGTTTGTTGAGGCTCCCTGTCGGATGTACATTGAATAGTGCTTCAAGAACTCGGTAGAGGGTTATTTGAAAGTGTTGATCGAGTTCTACGATAAGCGAGGGAACATGGTGAGAGCAGGCCCGGTTAAATTCTCAACAAAAAATTGACAAAAACCGGCATCTTGCTCCTCTGCGGTGAAGTGAGCTCGGCCCATGGCGATGTTGAAACTGGCCATGTGGTTGCTAGGGTCGGAATCGCCGCGAAAAGATGGGATTCTGAGTTTGTTTTGGTGTTGGACTCGAACATCGATGATTTTCTTGGTGAAAGGTGTTTTCTGAGTCGCGACCAAGACTCAGTCGATCTCCGGTGCAAAACTTGTCGCTTGATGGATCCGAGACGACATGTCTTGAATCGTCCCTCTGAGGTGAAGGAGTTCTTCTTTAGTTTCCTGATAGGTTGCTTGATCTCGCGTTGTGGTTTGAAACAAACGTCGTCTGGCTGTTTTAGGATCTTCATCGTCTAGTTGTGTAGGCGGTATGCATGCGGCGGCGATTACGTCCAAACGCTCTTGCATAGCCTTGTTTACGGCATCTTGTTGATCGATTCGTTGTATCACGGTGGCGAGAGATGCCAAGAAGGCGTTGAGGTCGACTGGTTGTTGACCTATTTGATTTGTCGAAGATCCCGTTATCGTTCTGATCATTGTTCTGATCACTGTTCTTGATCGCTACTGTGTATTTTCCCACAGACAGCGCCAATTGTTGAATCTGAAATTGGTATACCTAGATTGGTAATACGATTTCGATGGTAGGTTATTAGAGATGTGAGTTTGAGAACATATCAAATGTGTTTATTGAGTAAAGTCGAAAGTTTGATGAAGAACAGAGCAAGAACAAGTTGTATGATAACCCTAGTTATATCATGCTCTCTAATCGTGTGTGTGAATATGTCCACTTGACTTCAATCCTCCTTTATATATACACTAGCTTGATGCCAAAAGGCGATTCTAGGTCTTGTGGGTCGACTTTGATCTTGCCCTTGGATCGAGATCTCGTCTAAGTTGGCCTATGCCGGGTAGATGTAATCTATCACCACCAAGTTTGATCTTACAAAAAGAAAAAGGCAAACAAATCTTGTTGAATAGAAAGCTGCTGATGTTCAATCAATGCTCAACCGATTCCATACCGGGGATCAGATTCCCGATCTAATCATATTAAAGATAAAAAGCCTACTCAAACCGGAAAATAATTTGAAACAGAGTTCCTTCTTCGCCGTTAAAACCTTTTGAGGGTTTTGGTGATTTTAGGATAAGGAGCAACTTTGGTGCCATGTCCGTCTTGCCTATGCTCGAACGACGACTTGTAAAGTTGAACAAGCTTACGTCTTTATTACCCAAACCAATAGAAGCTCTTCCACGGACTGATCACCTTTGTGCTCACTTAAAAGTCTGTGCCAAATCATGTTATCTGAGGACTGGTGAATCGATTCACGCTCATTTGATCATCAGGAACCAATCCTCTCGAGCTGAGGACGCATGGCAGATCACATCTCTGATCAATCTCTACATGAAATGCGGGAAAACTGTTCGTGCACACAAGCTGTTCGATTCAATGGCTGAGAGAAATGTGGTTTCTTGGTGTTCGTTGATGAAAGGGTATCAAGATTCTGGATTTGATTTCGAAGTTTTGAACCTTTTCAAAAGTATGGTTTTTGATGGCAAATCGCAGCCTAATGAGTTTGTAGCCACCATAGTTTTTAAATCTTGTTCAAGCTCTGAGAGGATTGAAGAAGGTAAGCAGTGTCATGCATGTTTCCTTAAACATGGTTTGATGTCACATGAGTATGTACGAAACACTCTTCTCTACTTGTACTCTTCATGTTCTGGAACAAGAGAGGCTATCAAGATTTTGGATGATCTTCCGTGTTGTGATCTTCTTGCTTTTAACTCGGCTCTTAGTGGATATTTGGAGCATGGTGCTTTAGAAGAAGGGCTTGATGTTTTGAGAAGGATGGCTGAGGAAGATTTGGTGTGGGACGACTTCACCTGTATGTCTTCTTTAAAGCTTTGCTCTATTCTCAGAGATTTGGAGTTGGCTCGGCAGATTCATAGCCGAATGGTAAGGCTTGGTTTCGACTCTCCTGTTGATTTAAGTGGTGCACTCATTAACATGTATGGAAAATGTGGTAACCCTTTATATGCTCAGAGAGTTTACAATGGTACGAAAACTCAAAACATCATCTTGAACACATCGATCATGGATGCTTACTTCCAGAACAAGTCATTCGAGGAGGCTCTGAATCTGTTTGCAGAGATGGAAACCAAAGAGGTTCCACCTAACGAGTTCACCTTTGCTGTTTTGTTAAACTCAACCGCAGAGCTATCTCTTCTAAGACAGGGAGATCTTCTACACGGTCTTGTCGTGAAATCTGGGTTTAGGAACCATGTGATGGTTGGCAATGCGTTAGTTAACATGTATGCCAAAAGCGGCAGCATCGAGGATGCGTGGAAAGCGTTCTCAGGCATGGCTTTTAGAGATATAGTTACTTGGAACACGATGATATGTGGCTTCTCACATCATGGACTAGGGAAGGAAGCGCTTGAAGCCTTTGAGGAAATGATGTTTGTGGGAGAGTTCCCTAACCGCATAACTTTCATTGGCGTGTTGCAAGCTTGTAGCCATATGGGTTTCGTGGAGCAAGGTCATTACTACTTTAACCATTTGATGAAGCAGTTTGGTGTTGAGCCTGATCTACAGCATTATACATGCGTTGTTGGACTTTTGAGCAAGGCTGGATTGTTCGAAGACGCTGAGTATTTCATGAGAACAGCTCCTATAGGATGGGATGTTGTTGCATGGAGAGCTTTGCTAAACGCTTGCTACGTTCGCAGGAACTACAGTTTAGGAAAGAAGGTGGCGGAATACGCCATTGAGATGCATCCTAACGATTCAGGGATCTATATATTGTTGTCCAATATCCATGCCAAGTCCAAGGAGTGGGACGGTGTGGCTAGAGTGCGTTCTTTGATGAAGGAGAGGCGTGTTAAGAAGGAGCCTGGAGTAAGCTGGATAGGTATACGAAACAAAACCCATGTGTTTCTTTCAGAGGACAATCAACACGCCGAGATTGTGCTGATTTACTCAAAGGTGAAGGAAGTTTTGTCAAAGATCAGGCCGTTGGGGTATGCGTCTGATGTTGCTGGAGCTTACCATGATGTAGACGAAGAACAAAGAGAGAACAACCTCTCTTATCATAGCGAGAAGCTAGCTGTGGCTTACGGTCTGATGAAAACGCCTGAGAAGTCGCCGTTGTACGTGACTAAAAACGTGAGGATATGTGATGATTGTCACTCTGCAATCAAGCTTATCTCAAGGCTCACAAACCGGTTAATAGTTGTCAGAGATTCCAACCGGTTCCATCATTTCCAAGATGGTCACTGTTCTTGTTGTGATTACTGGTGATGATTTAAACCGATCATTTGCCGCATTTTCTTAATGTTCTCTAGTTATCATTTTGTAGGTGTAAATAGTGTCTCACAGTTCACACTAAAGGAAGCTTTTGGTTTTAATAGTATCTAGGTGTGATAATTATTCATCATCTCATTGGTGTTTTTGCTCTATAGGAGCTTTTGATATTTAAGTTTAATAGTTTTTTTACAAGAAGGTAATTAGACAGCAACATTAAGAGACACAGTCTCAAAGCTTAACCAAAGCAAGAAAAACAAAAAAAAGTGCAGAAGTTGATAGATTTTTTTTTTTTTTTTCCTCAAACACCATCACTTAAATTATATTGGGTCGGTTGCTTCCGGATCCAGGGATGATCGGAATTACCGGCTGATCATAATTTACATGGGAGAAAAAAGTCCCACGTGCTCGAGCCCCTTTTGCGAGGAGGTCCGCACGGACATTTTGGGATCTAGGAATAAACACTAAAGAAAAACCAGTAAAGGAATCTCTAAGAGACTGAAGAACTTGAATTTCTGACCTAAAGGCCGGCCAGTCTAGTGGATCATACACCATCTTTACGAGATCTGCACAATCTGATTCAAATTTTACTCGGAGGATGTTGCGGTCTTTCAGGCATGACATCGCCCACAATAGACCCTCCAGCTCAGCGTGGAGGGCCGACAGACTTCTTCTGCATCCCTTAGCCCCATACACCGAGCCTCCCACAACATCCCTTAGGATCCATCCGAGACCACTATGCTGCACATTATTAGCCCACGAGGCATCAATCTGACAAATAGGGTATCGGGGCTCCAAGGACGGGGGGTGGTGGGCCGGCACTACGGGAGGCTGCACCACTGCAAACGTTCCAACTATGATTTCAGCAGAAGTTGTTCTCCATGAATTTCACAAATCCATGGAAATCGATTCTTCCATCTTTGTTTCCGTCGAATGATCTGATCATTCTCCTGCAATTCTCAAGGTTAGATCCTTGCTTTAAACCAAGGATTGTCAAAACTCTCTGCAGATCTATGGGATCAAGAAACCCGTCTCGGTTTTCATCAAAGACATCAAAAGCTTGCTTCACTTCCTCCAAGCTCGGCTCTTTCTCTTCAAACAGATTCAAAAGCTCCTCGGAACTGTAACGTTTCCGAAGTCCATCGCTTTCTAGGTCTGTGAAAAGTCCTAAGCTTTGCATCACCATCTCTGCATCTTCTATGCAAAGACCATCATCATGTTTGATCAAACTATGGACTTCGAGATCTTTGCTCTTCTTCTCGGAAACACACTGCTGGTGTTGAAGAAGAGGACAGAACCTGGAGAAAAATATGTGAGCGAATGAAACCCATCTGAAAAAAACGATGAGGAAAAAATCCACCAAACCAAACAAGGAAAGAAGAAGAAGAGTGTTGGCATTGGGACAAGGAACTCTTTTCCATGGTTATAAGACAGTATAAGTGGTTTGCAGTCATAACTTTTGTTAGATTTTAAAACTAAAAAACTAAGCAAATGAATGAAGTAAATGTTTTGGAAGAGATGTGGGATTTATGAGTGGTGTTACAAGGTTATATATATACATGATGAATAAGTCATCAATGGGGACAGAGTTTTGGTGGAGAGGCAAAAGTTAGGAAGTTGCAGTTGGAAAAAGAGACTAGGAAGGATAGGGAAAGAAGAAACTTACATAGAAACTTAATATAAGAAAAGAACACAGAGTAAGTTTAGAGGAAATTTCTTGTGCACCATTTCATGGTTTATACTAATTTTACTATTTTAGTATGAATCTTTTAGTATTATTCTATGAATCTAACTAATTTTTTTTTGTAAATTTAGTATTTCTTTTTGGAAGAATTGTATTCCTAACGTGCGATACATTTCTGCTTCTTTTTAAAAAAATACTGGTTTCACAAATTTACAAAATTCCATGTTTGATTTTTTATATATAATCCGGGGTCCGACGGGCTGAGATCCAATCGATTAGTCCCTTCGAGGTCTGATTACCGGCGCCAATCAGATCCGGTTGCTCGCAAGGAGAATTAGATACTCATGTCGTTTGGTCACATTGATGGGTAAACCTGAGTTGGCGCGGATTCAAACCCAGATCCCTTAGGGACACTTGGGACGCTATACGCCACCCGACCACACTCATGTAGTTAGACATTTCTGCTTCTTTTTTAAAAAATATTAGTTTTACAAATTTACAAAATTCCATGTTTGATATTTTTTTTTTCTTTTACGTTGTATCTATGGTTTTCATATCGCAAAAATATTTCCTACCGCTTATACTTATAATTCGACAAACAAGACAATTAAATATTGAAGAAACAATTTGCAATATTCTGTTTTCATTGATTCTAGCCTCCAACAAACTTTATTTCCCTTTTTTTTAAGGGCTGTTAGCATTTTTATCCATTTTTTAGAAAAATTCTATTAGTCTCTTTTTCTTTCCATTTGAAAGATCAATTTTTGAGAACACTAATCTCGACCTTGTAAAACAAAACCATTGTTTATTCTCTGTTAGAGAAATTCACCTTCACAATTTCGTTCTTTGTTCTTCACGCTGCACATCTCAAAAATATGTTTTTGAAATCATAAAATAGTGATCCAATGGTAAACGGATTTTAGATTGATAAGTAATCCGAGTTCAAAGACATCCCACTAGACTTCAATTTGTATGAAATTATCTTACGGTATATTTGAATATCTAGAGTGAGAGTCCACTCGTGTACCGTACTACCTGTATCGAAATTAGTTTTGGTATTTTCATAGACTTGGATATCCCATTGTTAAAAAGAAAAGTGTTTTGAACACATTTTTGAAAAGAATTAGTAAGAAAAGTGTTTTGAACATATTTTTGAAAAGAATTAGTTTCTCATAACCCTCTTCTTATAAAGACTTATCCAAACATATTACTTTCAAAAGCATGATACTCTTCACTTTTGACTGAGAAAAATATAAGGGTAATTTTCTTAAATAACATTTTTTAAGTTTTTATCACAAAATAGCCCTCGAAAAATAAAATGAATTAAATAGTCTTTTTCTTCTTTTTGTAATTTTTTTTTTTTTTTGAAATTTGAAATCCTACCCCCAAACTCACCCCTTAACTCTAAATCCTAAATTTAAATTAGTTAATCCTATAGGTATAAATGCATATAAATGCATTTTTAGCTTCTAAAAAAACATATTTTGGTCATTTTCATCCTTAAAAATTATTTTTGTAAAAAACAAACTAAAAAGACTATGTAAGGGAATTTCTCAAAATATATCCAAGGCAGACGGTCGTAGACTAACATAAAAGTAATGAAAGGTCTACATAAAGATAGAGCTAATTTAACACCTAACTACTAATTGTTTCCTCACCATGATCCATGACTTGTTTGACTAATGATAGGAAATCAATTAAATGATGACTATTACATACTCTTGCTTATTGAGGGCATGAAAAGACAAACAGGAATTAACGTTACAATTGCAACTAAGTTCCTTAGTAATTTCCTGGAAACTGCAAATGAACAAGACAGTGTGAGTGACTTTCTTTTTTAAAAAACTTTATTATTTTCTCAAACAAAAACGTTCATTCATTGGTTGTTTTGGACAATATGGGCTATGCCTTCAGTATTGCTGACTCTGTCAATTCATTCAGTGAGGTTTATTTTTCATATTATCCTAATATTTTTAATCCTAACTAATACGCTTTAAACAAAACTTTAAATATGTGACAAATAACATATTATAAAAAGCTTCTAATAAATACAAGAAAATCAAAAATCATCAAATTTTTTTTTTTTTTTTTGTTACCTATTAGTTTATCAATATCATTATATGAATAGCTAAAAATGTGTTGATAAAAAGGAAAATCACACATGTGTCTCAGGAAAAAAAGAAGAACAAGGATATATAATCTGGAGAGCAAGTGTCACCTAGTGAAAAAATGTTCTCCGACACGTCTGTCGAGGATGGTCCTTGTCCAGAGTTTAACTAAGCTCATTTCCTTCTAATTAAGCTCACTCCCTTCTAGTTATCCGAGTTTTAATTTCTTTTTTTTTTTTTTTTTGATAGACCAAGGGTGTTCAGCGAGCCGAGATTCAACTGACTAATTCCTCAGGGGCCTGATCATCGGTATCAGCCAGACCAGGTTGCTCGCAAAGAGAATCAGATATCCCTGTCACCTGGCCACAAGGATGGGTAATCTGGGAACGAGGTTTTGAACCCACGACCCTTAGAATCTTTATGAGTCACCTCAACCACCCGACTACACCCTTGTGTTTTAACTTCTTTGGGGTTAAAAGTTATGCACTCTTTTCAAATTGTTTCTTTTTCGGGTTATGTCCATTAGTTTCTTCAGTTGCCTATACTTTTAGTTGTTGGTTTCTTTCATCTCCTCTCAGAAAATCAACTTGATATGGATACAATAAGAACTAGTTTCAGAATTCAGTTATTTCTTGTTCCTTGTTTTCTTTGTAATTTTCTCTCAGTCTTGAAATTATTATCTTATGCTCTTATCTTTGTCTCCTCTAGTTATGCACTAAGAAAGTCTATCCTTTCCTTGTCTCTAGTCTATACCTTCATATGTTTCAATGGTAGAATCAAGCAACGTTGTTTTCTCTGGTTCTCATGAAGAAAATGAGGTGATCAACCTTCCTCACCTCATAGCTCGGTTCAGCAAAAATCTTGTGGCACAACTCCTAAACGTTGACGGCATGAGCATTGAGGCTATGCTAATGGTTTTTCCAGGCCAAAGATTTAGGACGTTGAAGGCCAATTTTGTGGTATAGATATTGGAAACTCTAGATTTCAATTTGATTTCAACATTGAAGCAGATCTCTAGAAGGTCATAAGCAAGCTTCCCTGTCATTTTAGCAACTAATACTTCCCACTTGAGCTTTGCAGGCCTTATGTTAGAGATGTTTTCTCAAATACTATGACTTTATGATCTATATTCAAGATATCCTTACTCACTTCTGGTGGACTGAAATTTTTGATGAGATTAGCAGAAGTTGGAGGTGGTCAGAGCCATAGATGAAAACACAATAAGAATTCAAGTCACACTGGTTGTGGACATCCTTTGAAGTTCACTAAGAAAGCTAGACTCCCTTTTGGTGAGATTGTGAAGTTGGAATAAATACGAGAGGGTGATAAGGTGGTGCTTCAACTGCTGCCATATCTTAAATGAAGAAAAGTCATGTCGGAGCTTTCCAGAGGATTGACATGACTGTGTGTTTATTGTTTTAGCAGGATATAAATATCCTAAACAATTAACTATCAAATTAACCATAATCTTAACACAAAAAACAAATACTCTTACCAAGAGAGATAATGTGTAGTACTTACGGATCGAATCCACAAAGAGAAACGACACACAATATATTTCTTATTTCTAAAGACTAAACTAGGTAAATATATATATCAGTGGTGAACAATCAATTAAGGAAATATTCCATATCAAGAGGTAGAGGTGCAATATGGAAATATGCTACTAATGTAGATATGGAAATATGCTAATGATGCAAATATGGAAATATGTTATTAATTAACTAGATGTAAATGTAAATATGCTATTAATTAACTAGATGTAAATGTAAATATGCTAGATCTAGGGTTTCAAGCCAAATGGATTATAGGGAATATGGAGCATGAAAATGTAAATATACTAGAACTCAAATGTTAACTATTTGGACCTTTTTAACTCCAACTCTCGTATGCGAGCAAAAAGAAAGACCATCGATCGAAGGCTAAGGCATAGTGTTGATCGACGGTGAATTAAGAAGGAGGAGTATGACGAGATTTGATAAGTCCACCAGACTCATTAGACCAGCTCTCGCATGCGCCTAACAGCCTAGTTCAATAAAATCTATTCTGGCACAAAACCTACTCTCATAGTTGTCCATGTCCTATCTTTGAAATCCTAGTTAGCTACTCTAGAATGCAAGCATGAAGCACAACTCAATTGATGAATATTAACTTAACATATCAATCCTACTTTTTGGCTAATCCATAATTGCTATCAATCAACCCTAAATCTAAATGATAACTACTCAAACATGATCTTTGTCATAGAAATCATAGATAAAATATGTATAAAATAGAAATTAAATAAAAACTAAAGGAGTTCCAAGAGAACTCTGAAGGAGTTCCTCATTTCTCTCCTAATCCTAACACAAAATGATAGTGATAATAGAATAATGCAATAATGATCGTCTCTTTTTTTCTCCTTAAGACTAAATGCTCAAAAAGCTCTAAGTATCTCATATATCTCCAAAACATTCATGGACCTGTAAATAATCTAAAAAATAGCCTATACACACATAATAGACCCTAAATAGAGCCTATAACATGGCCTAAACTGTTAATAAATAGGCTATATCAACTCCCTCAGACTTAACCTTATGCTTGTCCTCAAGCAAACGAAGTCTTTGAAAGAGGTCTTGAAAAGCGGAGACTCACATAATATCTAAGTATAACTATCACCCTACTTTGTTATAACCACATCCTATCATGTCAATCACATAAAAACTTTATATACCCTATCCTAGTATAGAAACCAAATCCATTATACCAATAACTTAACAAATACTAGTCTGACTCACCCCTCTACTGATCTCATTTCTTTGCATAAAGTAAAAGTGTAGGCTTTACCTTGTGAGTATCGATCAAAGGACACATGGACTCATACCCCTGCAATTCTAGACAACCAGACACAAAGTTTTCTCTGATCTCTTTCTTCCCTCTTTTCTCTCTTCTCTGAATCTTTTTGGATCTCAAACTTAATGGACAATGATGCTGATACAGTCCATCTTGCCATCCTATTTTTGATTTTCTCTTCTTTTTTTTTTTGCTTTTTGGGAAAAGTTGTAGACGAATAGTGGGGTCATCGGTAATTTACCTACCCCTCGCTTCCAACAATGTATGATCATTCCTCCGAATTAGAATAGTGGGGTCCTTGGTAATGTACCTACCCCCTGCATCTCGGGAAGTCATCTCAATCTTTTAAGCTTTTAAGTAGATGCCGAAGAGAAAGAGAGAAGGGAACCAAAGGTACAATGACTTGTACCTACAGACTTGTAGAAGAAATTCAATCCAGTGTATACCAATCCCCAAAGCAAGCAAATAATGTCAGAATTAGTGTTAGGAAATCAGCTTCGGTTCCTTCAACTTTCTAAGCAAATGTGATATAATGGCAGGATGATCCACTTTAGTATCTCTAGAAATCTCTGCAAACAACCTTCTAAAAATGATGCTAAAGTGTGGTTAGTCAATAATAAATCTTGGTCATAGTCCCTTTCTTGACTCAATAAGACTTTGTAAAAGAACATATATGTATATAGCAAATAAAAATCAAAATAAAATCAAATAGCATTAGCGAACCTCCCCCAGACTTAAATTACACTGGCCCCAGTGTAATCCATCATGGATTGGTTAGGAAAAGTTAAATCATAAGTAAATAGCTTAAGTAGAAAACTCGATACATCTATATGTAAGAGAGTGTCAATCGTTGGTAGTCAGATGGGATAGATCGATGTTCATGTTCATGGTCGATCGATGTTGTTTAGAATAAGAAAATAAAACTCAAAATAGAACACACTATTAATAAACTTCCCCCAGACTTAAACTACACTATCACCAGTGTTATACAGTCTGAGATTGATGAAGAAAATAAATCAAAAGGACCAAATTTAACAAGGAAAAACAATATATCTGCTTGCTGATGATGACCGTTGATCGACACAGTTAAGTGGCGATCGATCGATACTAGGATTACTCTGTCGATCGACAGTGACCAAGTGTCGGTCGTTGCTCTATGCAGACTATCTTCCTCGTTTTTTTTTTTCTTTTTGAAACCTGTCAATAATAAAATAAAATCTGAAATTAGACTAATATAATCAAAAACTAGTTAAAAACTTACTAAACAGTGGGCTGCCTCCCACTCATCGCTTGGTTATAGTCTTAAGCTCAACGTTGTGAACTTTCTGACTAGTATGGAGGTGGATCAACACTTGGAAAACAAGTGTCTATATCTTCTCTGCTCTTCTGAAACCATGTGCCAATGAAGCTCCTCATTGCCTCATCTCTTCTGGTTTTCTCATTCCTTATGACGTCCTTAGCAACCTCCATTGAATGCATTCTCCTTTGTAGGTTTTCAATACTGCGCTATAGCATTCTAAGTCTGGCGGCTGTAGTCTCTGATATATTTTCCAACTGTTGAGAAATATCTTCCTGCATTAGGCTCTGAGAAATAACAATCTCATCAAACCTATCTTCCAATTGTGTTTTTGCTGCCGTCTTCTGTCATTTGGCTTCAGTGTCGATCGATGGTCGTAGGGTACCGTCGATCGATGCTCGTTCGTCTGTCCCAATCGCATGATGTCTCTGTATAGTATTCAAATCTTGTTTCATCTCATCCATGCGCGTAGTCAAACCAGTGAGGCAGTTGTCTATGGGATAGTAAACATCATCAAACCTCTTGTAGAAATCATCCAATGACATCTCTTGAGCTTTGTAGATCTCATGCACAATATCATCAATCTCTGCTCTGCTGTATGTCCTTTGATTCTCCATAGACATATTGATTTTTGCTGCATGTTCTGGTAAACATATGTAGCTCTGCTCAAACACGCTAGCTCTCTATATAACTGCTAAGATGTCTTTAGCTTGCACATTCACTACTCTTCCATCTATAGCTCGTGAATTATGATTCTCATATCTGTAGATGACATACTCATCTTTCTTTTCCCAATGGAAAATTATTATGCCTTTAGCATTATATGCTCTCACACCTTGCTTGAAACAACCGTCGATCGATGTTGGGTTGATCCCGTTGATCGATGCTTGTTTATTTACTTTCGCCTAGCAGCGTCTTCTAATGCTAGGCCACGATATTCAATCAGCTCCTCTTCTCATCGATCGATAGTGTATGGTGACCGTTTCAATGCTTTATTACCCACTTGTTGCCTGAATAGATTTCAAGCTCCATTAGTCATTGCAATTATATCAGCGATATCTTCCCTCGTGACATTTAGCATTTTGCCATCCTTAGCTTTTGCGTGAACTTCTGGATCTCTCATGATATCGAACTCATCTGGTTGTAGATAACCATATGTCTTCTCTCGTTATGCAACTAAATCTAGTTCGGACTCAGCTTCTTGGTCAGTATCGATCGATAGTGAATGGTTGCCGTCGATAGATGTCGAATCCCTAAGTCGATGGAAAACTTGAAAAACACCATCCTCTTCCATAGTAATACCACGATACTCAATTATTTCTTCTTCTTTGTAATCTTCGTCGTACTCGAAGTAGGTTGGAGTGTAACTGCCGTCTGCATGGCATGTGTTAAATCGGTTCAGGTGTAGGTGTGTCGATCGATAACAAAGGGTGGGTGTCGATCGATTGCTGAACGGCAAACGCGTCGATCGATGCTCTAAGTTGGGTATCGATCGATGCTCTAAGTTGGGTATCGATCGATGCTCCATCTTCCGACTCTTCATTGAAGTCATAATCGCATAAAGCATGTGGCCACAAGTTCTGCATCATTACACAATTCAATCAAAGTAGCACTGCTCTTACTCTTGACAGGTTCATAAAAAATATTTTGATCAATTGGGGATAGATACAACATGTTTAGCTTCATATCGCAGATGGCTCCCACGGTAGCCATAAATGTTCTCCCAATTAGTAGTGAAGAGTTCCACTCTATCTGGATATCCATCACATGGAAATCTATCAGGACTAGGACATCTTGAATCTGTAGTAGGACATCTCTACAAATACCCCCTGAATCCACTCTGGAGCAATCCACAAAAACAAGCGAGTCAACTTTTCTGCCATGGCTCTAGGTATGATGCTCACAAATGATCTAGTGTCACAGAGGGTATTGGGAAACTTGTGACCTTTGATCAAACAATGGCATCACAAACTTCTCAAGGTCACTTTTCTTCTTCATGATGATCCTCAGTTCTTTCTTGGGATGTCCTTCGGTAGCCCTATCAACCATCATAGGCTATGATGCATCCATCTTCTTCTCTAGATTTGTCATATTCGTGACCTTTGGTAGATGAACTCGTTTTGTTGCTGGGAACCATCGATCGATTATGATCGCTTTGTCGATCGATGGTTAAGGATTTTCCAGATTCTGCTAACTCCACATGTACCGTCAATCGATTCTCATTGACTTGCATCGATCGATGTATGTGCGACCGGTCGAACAAACTCAAATTTTCTACACAGAAATCCCCCTCTTGTAACCTTTCTCTCTTGACTTCTACCAAAAATCATCATCAATCAATGCATTGACGTGGTGCTTCTGTCCAGCCTATTTTTTCTTCTTGATAAGGCTCTCATGTCTCCTAATAGTTTCACTTGTTTGCATCACCTGATTCTCCAACTTTTTTACATGGGTGTTGAGATTTTCGAATTTGGTGTTGAGGTTGAGGTACAACCCATATATTTTTCCATTTAAATCCACAATCATCTTCTGTTGTTCCTCTAAAACTCTGTCAACCATTGGTTCGATCTTGCTTTCTTGAGCTTCTGGAGGAGGATTCTGGTAGTAAGAAGATTCATAAGCTATATTGTTGTTGAAGGGCCTTCATTGTGAACTCTGATTAAAATTACTCTTTTGACCATTCCCATAGGAGTTCTTGTTGAAACCTAGATTCCTTTGTCTCTGGAAACCATTTCTATCAATGTAGTTCACATCCTCTTCTTTGATCTCATCATCTTCATACTCTATTGCTTCTACTTCCTGAGAAATTTCTAAACACTATCCAGTTTTGCCTTGACTTCTTCAGTCTGCTCCTTACTCAATGCTGGAGTTGATTTCTTTCTCTCAAAATCTGTGTTATTGGTGTTGTTGCTGGATGCCAGATTCTCAATCAATCTTGTAGCTTCTTCAGGACTCCTGGTGGTGAAATTTCTTTCACTAGCTGTGTCCAAAGCCATCTGGTACTATAATCCAATACCTCTAAAGAAAGTGTTGAGAAGCTGCATTTCGTTAAATCCATGATGTGGACAATCTCTCTAGTATGATTTGAATATGATCCAGGAGTTTCTGAACGATTATGAATGGTCTTGTGAAAAAGCAACAATCTTGCTCCTCAGGTCTTCTGCTCTTGCGTCGTCAAAGAAGTTACGCAAGAAAGCGTTCTTGATGTCAGTCCAGGATGTCAGGGATCCTGGTGGTAACCGCTTGACCAAATATGAAGCTTCTCTAGCAAGTGAGTGCTTGAAGAGCTTACAAAAGAGATAGTCTTCGGGGACTCCGTTGGCTTTAATAGCAGTCACTAGATCCTCAAATCGCTCCAGATGGTCCATAGGGTGCTCATGTTGCAATCCATGGTAGGGTGTTTGTGATACAAGTCAGAAGAATGCGGGCTTGATTTCAAAATCGTGTCTCTGAAAAGCTGGGACAAATGGCGGATATGTTGGCGTAGAGCTGGTCTGGACGGTTGTAGTCCGCCAGTGTTCTCTGAGCAGCTTGGGCATTAGCTTCAGGTTCAGCTACTACAGTGTCTGCTTCTGCTTTTGTATCAGGTATTATGGTCTCCTGATCGTCTATCTTCTGACTTTATGCATTAGGCAGATGACCGTCGGGGTCACATAGATCTCCATTCTCCTCTCTACCAATGTTCAAGTCGCAACTATCTGAACTCGTCTACTTTCGTCGATCAATGCAGGTAAAGTTGTTGTTGATTGATGTTATGTTATCTGTGTCAGTCGATGCTAGAGTTCAGATGTCGGTCGATACGGTCCGTGAAGAACTGTCGGCCAATGCTGTACAGGTGATGTCGATCGATGCTTGTCGTCTTTGTTTGCAGATCGTACGTTCAAGTCTGTCGGGGTCAAAGAATATTAGTTCTTGTCCTTTTATTGCTCATGGTGCTTCTTTGCATGTACCTGGAAAACAAAGAAAAAGAAAAATTAGTAACTTTGAAAAGTAGTAACAAACTTAGACTAAATCCTATAAATTAAATCTAATGGCGATGGTGATCAATGCTCCCCGGCAACGGTGCCAAATTTGACATGACTGTGTGTTTATTATTCTAGCAGGGTATAAATATCATAAACAATTAACTATCAAATTAACCATAATCTTAACACACAAAACAAATACTCTTACCAAGAGAGATAATGTGTACTACTTACGGATCGAATCCACAAAGAGCAACGACACACAATATATTTCTTATTTCTAAAGACTAAACTAGGCAAATATATATATCAGTAGTGAACAATCAATTAAGGAAATATTCCATATCAAGAGGTAGAGGTGCAATATGAAAATATGCTACTAATGTAGATATGGAAATATGCTAATGATGCAAATATGGAAATATGTTATTAATTAACTAGATGTAAATGTAAATATGCTATTAATTAACTAGATGTAAATGTAAATATGCTAGATCTAGGGTTTCAAGCCAAATGGATTATAGGGAATATGGAGCATGAAAATGTAAATATACTAGAACTCAAATGTTAACTATTTGGACCTTTTTAACTCTAACTCTCGTATGCGAGCAAAAAGAAAGACCATCGATCGAAGGCTAAGGCATGGTGTTGATCGACGGTGAATTGAGAAGGAGGTGTATGGCGAGATTTGATAAGTCCACCAGACTCATTAGACCAGCTCTCGCATGCACATAACAGTCTAGTTCAATGAAGTTTATTATGGCACAGAACATACTCTCGTAGTTGTCTATGTCCTTTCTTCGAGGTCCTAGTTAGCTACTCTAGAATGCAAGCATTAAGCACAATTCAATTGATGGATATTAACTTAACCTAACAATCCTACTTTTGGGCTAATCCATGATTGATATTATTCAACCTTAAATTTAATTGATAACTACTCATACATGATCTTTATCATAGAAATCATTGATGAAATAGATATATAATAGAAATTAAATAAAAACCAAAGGAGTTCTAGGAGGACTCTGAAGGAGTTTCTCCGTTCTCTCCTAACCTTAATACAAAATGATAGTGATAATAGAATAATACAATAATGATCGTCTCCTTTTTTCTCTCCTTAAGACATAAATATAAAACCCTAAACTTAGGTCAAAACTCGTCCAGGGCATTTTCATCATTCGACTTGGGCTTGAAATTTGATGTCTGTGAATTAGAGGTCGATCGATGGCAAGTGTGTTGCATCTATCGTCCTTAGTATTCATCATCGATCGACGCCAAGTATGTGTCGGTGATCGATTGCGTCTTTGACTCCTTAAATGATCAGCTACGGATTCTTCTCCTCGAAATGCTCCAAAAGCTCCAAGTATCTCATATATCTCATGATCCAAAACGTTCTTGAACCTGTAAATACTCTAAAAATATATCCTAGATACACATAATATACCTTAAATAGAGCATATAACATGACCTAAAACTGGTAATAAATAGGTTATATCAAGAATCAACAGTGTGAAAGAATTGCAACGAGAAAAGCAGCAAGAGAGATGTCCTTAGCTAACCATGAAGCCCATAACAGAATAAGGGACTCCCCTCTCCGGGTGAACCCTGACTCTGGGTCCATTCCCCTCGACTGAGGAGAGTTTGTGAGGAATCAAATCCTCTATATGAGGGTGTTCATCGATCCCAAGCAGCTCATGGAGACTATCCGTGTGACTAATAGCAGGATTGCAAGGAGACTGAGAGACCAATCCCATCTCAGAGAGAGAGGAGAGACCAAGAAAATATCTGGAAGCGGTTGGAACCTAGTGGTTTTGAAAAGAAGGATATGCAGATTGCAGACAAGTCATGCACCAACCTCCCTAAAGGTAGCTCAAGCCGATACGCAAAAGCTTTCTACTACAAGCGGAGCTATGAAGACTTCTTTGCTGATAGTAAGGTGAGAGCACTCCCCCGAAGGAAAAACCATCATGTGTTGCCAGTGGGCAGAATAAGAGTCAAAAATCCAGTACGTTCAAAACCCCATGTCTTGGCGAGACCTCAAGCTTCTGACTCTCAACAAACAATATCTGATTCTCCTGGGAGGTTCCAAGCAGCTAAACAAATCCATTCCTCTTCAAAGCCCCCAACGTAGTAAACTTTTCCGTCTAAACTTGCAAAAAACATTCAATTTTTTTAGACAAAGAAAAATCTATAGAGATGGGAATGGGAATTCTTTTGATTCAGGATCCTCAGAAAAGAAGAGTCTTAAATTTGATATCTTCATTCATGTAATTGCAGAGTCGGCAAAACAAGGGGAGGATCAGATTTCTCATTTTCAACCCAACAAAAGTTGGTACAATATGGTCCTAGAAGAAGAAGAGAAAAAGGCTACCAAATGTTGGTAATGTAGGATATTACTTGGAGGTACCTCAGATTGGAGGAGACGTCGAGATGATCTTTGTTCACATAAGCCAGAGTGTTGAGAAAGCAAAAGCCACATATGCTTTGATGACCTACTTGGAGCTCGTTGATGAAGATTGGATCGATAATGATGATCTGCTGGGAGAGGATAGTGATTTCAACGATGAATAATTTAACCAAATTGATATAGTTCTGGTGGAGGTTGTGGTTCCCTCGCTGATGGAAAAATACGAAAGCATAGATCAGCTGGTGGTGTGATGAAGAAGACGAAGGACACGAAGGATTTGATCTCAGAATCTATCCCTAGTTGGTGGAAAGGAGGAGTGCCATCAAAGAAGGCTAGTGGGCCAAGGAAGAAGATTATGGGAAGTCTATGTTTACTAGGCTTTGCAACTAAGAAGAAGCATCTGGTGAGAGGATGTGGGTCTCCAAAATTCAAAGTCAATGGCAATGGTTCCAGGACAGGTCCAAGCCCCAAATTCTTGGTGGGAAATTTAGGTACAAGTAAGAAGGGACAAGCTTCCGATTCGTACAACAATGCGGCTCAGAACCCGAAGCTCACTGACTCTACAAAACGAATGTACTTGCTTGGAATTGTGAACGGGTTGTAACCAAATTGACGAACAAACACTTGGAGGAGCTTAACCGGTGTTTTCAACCTTCTTTTCTTCTTTTTTTGGAAACAAAAAATAATATTTTTTGTTGAAGAATTTGCAAGTATCTCTCGGCTATGATTGTGTTATTACCGTAAACCCAAGAGGTTGAGAGGCGAATTAGCTCTTTATCCAAAGATTTATATTAATTATAATGATGATCACATGGTTGATGTTGATCAACTTTGGAGGGCCTGAAATTTTTTATAACCTTTGTATATGGAGATTTGGTAGTAGAGTACAGTGAGTATGCATGTACGGGAATGCCTAACTAGGGTTAGTCTAAATCGACAAAATGCTTTATTAATGATAATATATTTCAATAAGATTTTGAGAAATCATGAGAAACGAGAGGTAAATGGAGAGCGGGGCCCATGCTCTTTCCCTTCTATAGCATGATTAACAACTATAGTATGATCAATCTTCCGAATATTGGAAATTCTCTCTCTTATGTGGGAAGAAATGCTAACGGTAAAGTGAAATACCATTTAGACATAACTATTGGTAACAGTGATTGGCATTTTCTATTTTCCCACACCTATTTGGAGTACTTAAAATTTTAGGGCTCATGAATCGGCCAGTCTTTGCTAGAATTTGTTTTGTGGTCCGCAAACGGAAAAGGATCTTTGATTTTGACGATGGATGGGAAAACCCATATTTAAAGAGGTAATTACTCAGGATGGGGAGCCTATGATGAATCTCATCATGGGGATTTTCGTCAAAAAATTGCCTCATGTCGTAGTGAGATCTCCTCGTGGAAGTAATCTACACCAACATATTTTGAGAGCCGGATTGAATAACTTAAATGTCAGATGGATGTAGCCACATATAATGATAATAGTACATTAGAAGAGATAGAGTAATAAAGAAGAAAATTATGTACAACCTTTCGGGAGGAAGAATCTTTTTGGAGACAAAGAGCCATATCTTGTGGCACAAAGATGGAAATCAGAATACTAAATTCCATCAGCGCTTATAAATCTTAGGCGGGCGAGAAATCGTATTATTTGTCTAGAAGATAAGGATGGTAATTGGCCAAAAAGTGCAAAAGATCGAAACTATACCAGTTCAATACTTTCAGGAAATCGTTACTTCTACGAAACTGTCAAACTTTGATGAATCTCTCCAATTTATTACCGAGTAAGTGCCAACACATGCAAACTGATCACTGGTCTCAGATCCATCAGCTGAGGAGATAAAAGTGCCTCTTTTTGATATTAACCCAAACAAAGCTCCGGTGCCGGATGGTATGACAAGTCGGTTTTACCAGAGGTTCTGGCTAGTTGTGGGAAAGGATATTTTCATTTTGTGTACAGAAGATTTCATTTCCCTCTTAAACGGGGCGAAGGCGGAAAGAAGAATAAATGGCATGAAAATCTTGAAAGTTTTTGAAATTTACGGTAAAGTATCTGGCCAGCAGCTAAATCTGTAAAAATCATCGATTTTCTTTGGATCCAAAGTAGACCAAGAAACAAGGCGTGCCATTAAATTTATCATCAGTGTTTCCGATGAAGGAGGCATATGAATGTATTTGGATGTCCATGAAGAAATTTGTGGGTCAAAAAGAAATTTGTTTCTTTTATCGAAGATATTATGAATAATCGGGTCACTACTTTGTCGGCACATTTCCTATCCAAAGGAGGGTAAGAGGTCAAAATCAGGTCAGTTACTCAGGCAGTTCCGACATATGTTATGTTGTGTTACCTTCTCCTTCAAGAAATCATTAAGAATTTGAGGAGTGCAATCTCAACCTTTTGGTGGAGCTCCAAACAAGATGAACAGGGTTTCCATTGGATTGCTTGGGACAATATTTGCATTTCACAAGATATGGGAGGTCTTGGACTCTACAGTATGCATGATTTTAATCTCGAGCTCTTAGCTAAACAGCTGTGGCATCTCCTAAAATTCCTGTCCACATTACTAGCTAAAGTTCTACAAATATTTCAGGAATTGTAATCTTTTGGAGGATAAGAAATCTTATTCTCTCTCTTATGGCTAGAGGAGTATAATGGACACAAGAGAAACACTTCAACAAGGCCTTAGAAAGACGATTGGTTCGGGTTATGAGACATAAGTTTGGAGCGAGAACTTGATCCCATATATTTTGGTGTATCTCCTGAGGGGGGTTTAGTGCATATTGGTTATTATGATCCAAACCTTATAGTCCATCATTTGATCAGAAAGATACTAACACTTGGGATGTAGACCATCTTATCATGTTATTTCGACATGAAGATATGACTCTGATTTTAGGGTTGAGACTGAGTAATTCTTGTACTAAAAGATGGTCTCGCATGAAGTTACACCAAATCATGATCATACTCAGCTAGACACTTCATGTGGCAAGTTATTTATGGTTGTGTTGCCACTTGTCAACGTTTGACCTATCTTCTTTTGGAAATTGATAAGAGACCCAAGATGTGGAACACTGGAGGAAACCATAAAAATCTTCTTTTTGAGTGTCCACTTACCCTGCAAGTATGTGCCCTTTTGAACTTCTGGTCTCTTTCAGATTCCTTCGAGTACATCTATTACCGAAATATGTATTTCTTATTTTGGAAGATTAAAAAAACTAGGTTTTATGGAACCTCATTGAAACAATTATCCTTGGATTCTATGATACATTGGAAAGTTAAGAATGATAAGGTGTTTAATGGTAAAGAGAGATCCTTAATGGATACCTTATAATGGCAGTTCTAGAAGCAGAAAGTTTGAGGATTGCGAATCAGAAAGAATGTGAAAAATAATTAAAGCAACATGAGGAAGTGTAACCCTCAGAGGCAACTGCCTCCTTACCTCGCCCTGTGGGCTCTTGAATCCCTACATGTCAGATTGATATCTCGTGGGTTGATCATGGACAATGTAGTGGTCTTGGCTAGTACTTTTGAGATGATATAGGATATAAGATACATGAAAAAGGTTGTAGAAGTAGCCTACTGACACTCTACGCGAAGCTAAATGGGTTGCTTTGAGTTATGTCATACCTAAAAATTGAAGCATACTATTGATGAAGTTTGAAACAAATTGTATGAATATTTTTAAGATGATAGAAGAACTCCCGGACTGGTCAGTTTTTAGATCATAATTACAGTTTTTCTATAATCTTAAAGAACATTTTAATTTGTTTTAGTAGTTTTTAATCTCAAAATCTCAAAATGTATGTGCCGATCTCCTTACAAAAAAATTTATAAGTACGTAAGTATTTTTTCCCATGTAAGTTATGATCAGTCGGCCAATGCGATCCCATCCGAAACCCATATGACTGACCAAATATGATTTCATAAATGGTGCTTGGTGAAAAAAAAAAATCCACAGAGCTAAAAACTCCACAACGGAGAGACAAAACCGACATGTTACATACATCCGGAGGCAGTAACCACTGAATTACAAACTTAACTATCCGAAGACATTAAAAGAATCAACAACCTCAATGCTTTAAAAAAAAGATTAGCCCAACCTCAAAAAATCTATAAAGATAGCAACCGAAGTAAACACCAAAAGCTTCTTCTAACAGACCAAAGAAAATAGAAACTTCAACTAAGCTCAACTCTTTTAGTCTAAAATCATCTAGATTCTGCTAACTGCGAAGTTATTAAAGCAAACAAATCTTCAAACACAGTAGAATTATCTATGTTACACTAGTGACAATCAACCCATAAAAATCAATAGATCCATCCAAAACCATATCAAATCGAAAAAAAAAATAAAAACCAACATAGAGGAAGCTGCTTAAGAACATGATAATGAGAATTTGATAGCATCATTCATAATGTAGATATCAAAATACTTTGGAGAAAAGACTGTTATTTAGAAATCAATGTTTCTTTAAACATGGATTTGATTTTAAAATGTTTGATTCATCTGTGAAGAGATATAGTTATATGATCGGCATAAACTACATTTTAAATGGCTTTTAATGGAAAATGGCAAATATTTGGGGATCATAAATAAGATTTTATTTAACTACAGTTTTGGGATTTTCCATTATATGGTACGGTACAAACAAACTTTCACTCTGCAATCCAAAAACTACTTCTCCCTCACTATGTCAATCATTATATATAGAGCTATATTTACAAAAGGACTCACCTGCTTTTCTTGGGACACAAGACTGAACCCAAAATAATCAAATCATCTGCTTAGCTCATCTTCTTTCTATGAGCTTTCATGGAAGTTCGCTGACCTAGAAAGAGCAGCAGGATTAGCATGGAGTTCCGGTCGTCTTCCTGGAAGTTTTCCATCAGAAAGACTACTTTTTACTTTGTGTGATGATGACCTAAAAGCCCTGAAAGTGTCTGACTTTTCGTCATTCTTGATCCCTAGTGTTTCCCATATCGAACTTTTAGCAGCTTCCTCTGGATCATCCATCCTCTGCGTCTTGGGAACCCACAGGCATCTCCCGGATTTGCTTTTTTCTCTGCCAAGTGACTTGGTTTCTGGTTCAGCAATGCTCTCCTCTCGTGAATGTTTACCAAGTGTTGGAGAATTTGGACCAGACCCACCAGATGGTGAAGTGGTTTGTGGCATCCATGTGAAGCTGTTCCATGTCCCTGGTGAAACCCCCGGGCAGCTCCAGTAAGCTGGCAGAGGGTAAAACGGCAATACCGTCCACGAAACACCGTTCCAAGCGTAGGGCCAAGTTGGTGGTGGTGGTCCAGGAAAGCATGGAACTTTTGGTAACGGGCTGATTGCTACAGTCTCCTTGTTTGACGGGTTCAAACCTTCATTGGGTCCTTCTTGCAATCCGGTTTGTGTATTCAGCATTGACTTTTCAGCAAGATTCAATCCTGAAGCCATGGATTCACAAAGGACTGAATGAGAGCCAAAAGTCAGGAGATTAGGATCGGTTCTTGCCGCTGCCTTCTGCATATCTTCCGCAGATGCTATGCTTACATGACGGTTATAATGAGAAGACAAGCTCTTGTTCTTGCGTCTCCCTGCACCAACAGGAACGTTCCTCATAGTTCCACCAGCTGTCCAATATCTCTGACATTTCTTGCAGAAATGGCGAGGCTGGTTAACGTTGTAGTTGTTATAGTAACAGAACTTGGTCTCCATGCTGTTGCATCGAGGGCAAGGCAGAATCTTGTCGGGTTTCTTTAGCTTCCCCTCTTGAGAGCAAGTCTCCTTGTTCTGTGACGACTCTTCATCCGTCTTTGTAGCTTTTGTTGTTTCAGTTTTCTCAGTAATACTCGATGTCATAGTAACGTTACTAGATTCATCCTTCAACGACTCTTCCCCACACTGATTATCTTTCTCTTCCTGGATCAACATATAATACATCGCAATAGACACATCAGTATCCTAACATGTAACAATGTTACTCATAAAGGAACAAGCAAAGATCGTTGTTCTGTATACTAATCAAACAAACATCAAACCGAAGATAGAAGCAGTAGAGAAACAACAAAACGTGTAAACTCATCTGAGGAAAGACTAGGAACCATCTCCATGGAATCAAAACCGATTGATTCACTTAATCTAACATCAACAAATCTGTGATGGGTATTCGTGAAAATGGATCCAAGAATCCAAAAAGACCTTACCTTTTCGCTCTCGCTGTCTCCACCACGAAACCCACCATCATCCCCTCCACCTTCTCCTGCTAAACCGGAGTCACCCATCTCTTCATCATCTTCGGTACACGAATCTGATAACCGAACAGGATTCTGATGTTTATGTTCCGTATAGCTAGATGAAGAATCAACATCAACAAGCCCAGGTAAAGGAATCGTCTTCCCAAATAGCTTAATCGCCGGATCAGACATCAATCTTCTTCTTGTTTTCCAGCGAGAATGAAAAGAAAAAGCGTAAACTTTTGAGAAGACAGCGAGAGAGAAAGAAACGACTGTCTTGTCTTGTGTTTCGGTGGTTGTCTAAAGTTTTTTTTCTTCTCGATTTGTTTATTTATTTTCTTGTGTATGGGAGAAAAAAGATTACAGTTTAGCTGTGATCTCGCGAGTTTGTACAACTTTTTGATTCGCCCAGTGTGCCACGTCATTAGTCTTGAGGGCTCTCAGCCACAAGTTTCTTTTCTTTTTCTTTTTTTTAATAAAAAGGGGATCTCTTCTCCTTTTTCCTCTCTTTTAGGCTTTTTATTTCCTTTTCAATCTGGTTAGCACACCTTTTTTCTTTCCTTTTTGAACTTTTACTTTTTATTATTAACAGTGACTTCTAGGAGGTAAACTATATGGATTTCTAAAAAAATAAAAATAATATTATTTTAATTAGATTAATGTATTTCACTTTTTAAGTATTTAGGTAAGTGACATTTGTGAAGTTAGTTTGTAAAGATATCAACATCGTTTCATGTGTAAGTAATTATTTTATTCTCTTTTGGGTTAATTGGCGAGATAGCCATATTTGACTGTCAAATTAAGAAACTAGCAACGATTTTGACATAATTCATTGTCAGACTTTTGCGCCTCATTCCATTCGGTTATGCCCTTAAACGTAATAGGTTGCCGGTTTCATAACAAAAAGCAAACGACATGGTGCTTTCATGTCGCATAGTAAGATTCACATAAATTACGTAGCGCGTGGCGCAACTGTAAATGACACATATAAAGTTACTATAAAGTAAGAGTATGAATCCAGAATAGTGAAAAACAGTTGTAAATGTAGCAACTAAGTATGTTAAGTAACGGCAAGTTGAAGAAACTGACATATATATTCCATATTATTAAATTATTAATTCCATTCTACTAAACTATATAGTATAGTATTATTGTAAATAGTACATGGAGGAACTACCTAATAGTCAGACAAAGACAACCCAAATAAGCAAGAATCAAACGTATCTACTTGATCAATGAACCGTCAACGAAAATACATTGAACAAATATAACCCAAACCTACAGGTAGAGATTCCAAAGGTGAGAACGGGTGTACGATATTGTCCAATGTAACTGATGGGTTTTCCATTTCACATAATTAGTATGGAATAGAATGATGATAGGGCACTTAACTAGGTGAATGCAATGAAGTTTAGTTCCCATACGACATGAATATTATAGAATAGAAGCAGTTATGTACTTTAACAAAATAAACACGTACATATCCGCTGACGTGTACGGTTGTGCAAATGCAATGACGTAATCCATGAAATAAAGGTCCATTAGTGGGTTACAGCTATTCCATTTTAAAGAGGAGGAGGAAGCCACGTGGTTAAGGTTTAATTATTGAAGATATTTTCACTGTGGAAAGTTAAACAAGTGGTGTAAATTAGGACTTGTAGCAATAAATGTGGTATTCCATCTAATTATCACTGTAAGTACATCGGAAGAAACTCAAAAGCAAGAAGGTGAAGCAAGTTAACGATTAACTGCATTGAAGAAAGAAGCAGGTAATTTCCAGTTCGATTATTCAACTTACCAGGATTTCATATAATTATGGATCTTATTTGATAGAATAAAATTTCATTGATTATTGAATGGAATAGATATTGATTAATAATGAACATTATGTTTTACTTCTTACCGTAGATGAGTAGTGACGATAAAGTCTTACTCGTAATTGGACAGTGGGTCCGTGACCATGATAAACGATGGGGGTTTAAAACAGCCAACTCTTCCAAATTTGAGAAGTACATTCACCTTAACACTGGGATGAAAATGTGTGAGTTAGTCAGTGAAGTGAGGAAGCAGATACAAGCAACGTCTGATGGAGGGAGATTGAAACTATCATATCAGTACCCAGCGTGGATATCAGGTGACGATGGAGCACTGGATATGCCGCAATACATAACTGATGACAAAGAAGTGAGTGTATTCATCGAACTGAGACGATCAATAGAGGCCGTTGATTTATTTGTCTCCTTAATCAGTGACACGGCCAATCTCCATGGTGAGGAGAGCCATATAGATTTGGCTGGGACAATGGATGGACATCACGGATATGGAGATGATGGTGGCGTAGAAGATGAAGAGTGGTATGATTTTGCGATGGCGGAGAACCCACATACCAATATGGAGACAAAAGAGAATGCACGAACAGAAGACCAGAAAGTCCCTAAATGTTCGATTCCATATTATATGCATAGTATGGAATTGGCGAACCAACCTCGAATGAAATAAATAGGTGAAGTGATGACTTTTGTTACTGGACCTTGGACCAAATCATGAAACAAGTGCTATTCCACTTCACACTGGTGGAGTCGAAATCCGAGATGCTGAGTACCATACTCGCCAATGCAGTCACCCTAATGTAGCGATGGTGAAGGGGAAGAAAAAATTACGGGTTGAAACATCCTCAGACAGTGACTCTGATTCATATCCAGATATGGTCGTCCCCGTCTTCAGATCATCACCTGATGTATCAGGAGGGAAGAGGCCAATGTGGCGTCATTTAATATTTGGCATTCCCGGGATTGTAGACACAGTTGTAGAAGCTAATGTTAGTGCAAGAACCTCATCATCTGGTCAAACTAACCCAGTAGCTGAAGGACTCGGTGGTATGATCAATCACACACAACTGCCTGCATTATTTGACAGGGATGAACCCCCATTACGACTCGGTCACCAAGTCTCGGGTCAGTTAATTGAACTGTTGCTACACAGATAAATGGAACAAACTATATGTATTGCCAGGGTATAGTTACTATCTACTATAACGATTTCCATCTGTATGTTTTGACGCAGAACAATTAGACGTCCAAGATGAGGGAGGTGTGAGATTGGTTGAGGGGGACTTTAATTCGAAACCTGATAATGAAATTGAGGTGGGTGGGAATAAAATAAACATGAAGATAGATGGGAACACGGCTCGTTTTACAATGGGGGCAGTCAAGGTAACAATGATCAATGTGTAAGGAAGTTAAGGATTTTATTGGGTCTGGAAAACTAAATAACTTATTGTTGTTGAAGTGTATAACGGTGTACTAGAATTATGTTATATTCGTTGCAATGGTTGAATGATATACGAATGTTTTTGAAATTATAAGAAAATTACCTTCACAATTTTAATAACTTTGCAGAATTTGAAAAAGGCTTCACCAATGCGGCGGTGCGGACGGTGTGGCCGGGCTGGGCACAACAGAGCAGCCTGCCGCAATCCAATGTAATAAGTAAGCTACTAGAATTGGCATCAGAAGGCAGGGCATAGCAATATTTTGGGAATGCATGTGGTAAAAGTATATATGATCCATTTTGTTGCTAAATACACACATATATGCAATTATGACATATATGGGTGTATTTATGATGTAGATAGTAAGCGATATATAATGCATGTAAACAAAAAACTGTGGTTGTTGTACGAAACACCCACGGAATTTCTACTTTGGTACATGGAATGATGTCACTGTTAACGTACTCATAATATATATGCGTTATATAGTCAGTTAACATGCACAACAACAGGTGGGGATATTTTATTCCAAAGTTGATACTATGTCATCTGCAAATATTACATGGTACATTCCAAGTTGAGGTACATAAAATAGAATTATAAGAGATGCTCATTTGATACAATATTATGTGATAATATTTGAATATTACATCCCTAATTGGGTTACAAACCCTAGAAGAGCTAATAGAGGACTCCAGTTGGTAACACTTACCAGGGAACTCTAAACCCAAGTTAGGGAAATATATACCCTTATCCATTGCAATTCAAACCTTTCAGAAATTAACCTCACGAATGTTACATCAGATTCACCTAATAACTTTCCGTATCAGCCGTATAGAATAGTCACAGATTTATTCCCAGTTGAATTACATAAAATATAAATCTAAGAGATGCTTATTTGATACAATATTATTGATAGTATTTTCATATTACATCCCCAATTGGGTTACAAACCCTACAAAATCCAATAGATGATTGGTAAGAGAACACTTACTTGTTAACTCTATACCCTTATCCATTGTAATCCAAACCTTCCAGAAATTAACATTAATCATGTTACATTAGATTCACTTAATAACATTCCGTATCGACCGTATGGAATAGTCACTGATTAATTCTCAGTTGAGTTACCTTAAATAGAAATATAGGAGATGCTTATTTATACAATATTATGGGATAATATTTGCATACTACATCCACAATTGAGTTAGAAAGCCTTGAAATTCCAATAGAGGATTGGTAAGAGAGCACTTACCTGTGAAATCTAAACCCAAGTTAGGAAAATATATACCCTTATCCATTGCAATCCAAACCTTTTGGAAAGTAACCCCAGACATGTTACATCAGATTGACGTAATAACATTCCATATCGGGCGTATGGAATAGTCGATGCTTTATTTATAGAATATATATGGATACATAATCGATTACTTATATATTACTTGTATCATCTGGAAGCTGCCGTTTGCGGTAGATAGGCGATGACGTATGCTTTGGAATAAATGGCCAGTAGTAGTTGGTGACAGCTATTCCATTCGAAAGATATGGAGAAAGCCACATCATGAGTTGGAGTTACCAAGATATTTTCACTGTGTAATTTTAAATAAGTGGTGTCAGTTAAAAACTTGTATCGATAAATGGTGTATTCCATTTACTTACTACTGTAAATCCATCTAAAGAATCTCAAAAAAGAAGAAGCTGAATGAAGGAAAATAGTTAATGCTGAGAAGAAACACTGAGGTAATTTATCTTGATAGTATTGTCATTAATGGTGTTTCAGATAAGTTTGTTTAGCAGCTTGTGTAATGGGTGTTGTAATAACATAACATGTAAACTGTAATGGAATAGATACAAACATATATTTACTTATTACTGCAGATGACGAGTCAATATAGAGTTTTATTAGTTATTGGATCGTGGGTCCGTGACCAATACGAACGATGGGTTTTTGAACCGGACATATGTCATAAACTCGAGCACTACATTCGACTACGTACGAGGATGACAATGCGTGAGTTACTGACGAGCATTAGGGAGCGCCTACAAGTTACATCTAAAGGAGTGACACTGAAACTATCGTATCAATATCCAGAGTGGGTCTCATTTGATGATGCAGAACCGAATCTGCCTCAGTACATAACAGATGACACAGAAGTTGGGGTATTCATCGAGATGAGAAGAGCTCTGGAGGAGGTTAATTTGTTCGTCTCATTAGTGAGCCACAAGAACGGAATGCAGTACGCGAGCGACGCAGTTTATGTGAACCCAACAATGGCTGCACAAGTGAGAGATGTCGAGGCAGGTGCCATATTGGAGGAATCATGGCATGAGTTTGCGATATCAGAGACCCCACTAACGCTCCCGCAGACAAAACATAATGCAAACACACAGGACCCTGAAGTTTCAGAGTGCTCTATTCCACTTCGCCAACATAGAATAGATAGAAGCCAGAATATTCCATTCCCGTTAGGTGGAATAGAAATCCAGGAACCTAACCAGGCTATTCCTACTCGTAATCTGGCTGCGGCGCATACGAACAAGGGGAAGGACAAAATGCCTGTTGATACAACCACAGAGAGTGACTCTGATTCGGATGATGATATGGTGGTTCCAGTGTTGCAAACATCGGTTGATGTAGCACGCGGATCGAATATACCAGTGCGACGACGTTTAATATTTGGCGTTCCTGGGATCCCAAACACAGCAGGAGAACCTGATGATAGCTCTCCAAGTTCAGAAGACGGTGATGAGATACCACCTGATGAAGGACTACACTGGGGTAAATTTGATCAAGCACTCCACGACATGCTGAATGACCCATATAATCCTGCTTTACTTGGTCGGGATGCTCCTCCGGTTTTCAACGCACGCCCACTATCAGGTGAGTTACAAAAGCCGGTTGTGCATACTACATAAAATAGTATGGAACATTTACAATAGAACTATACTATATGACGTAACTATATATAAACTTCACCTTGTTCTTATGTAGGTGTCGACTCCGCCCTAGCTGACGTTTATTACGAAGGGGATGAGATATTTGTTGGGCGAGTATTCAAGTCCAAAGCGGACTGCAAAATAAAGCTCGCCATTCATGCAATAAACCGAAAGTTTCATTTCAAGACGAGCCGATCGAGTACATCGATGCTTGTTATTGAATGTGTTGGCCAATCATGTTCATGGCGCGTTTACGCGATGCTGTTAGATGGTACTGGTAACTTCTAAATCCGACAAGCTAGTCTGATTCACACATGCACGGTTGACGAGCGCCGAAACTTCCACAAACTGGCCACAACACAAGTCATAGGAGAGATTCTGCAATCCCGCTTTGTAGGGATTAAGAAAGGACCAACTGCTGCAGCAATAAGGAAGATACTGCTTGATGAATTCCATGTAAATGTGTCATACTGGAAAGCTTGGCGCGCAAGAGAGCTGGTGATGGAACATGCTATGGGGACAATGGTTGGGAGTTATTCACTGGTTCCTGCATATTTAGGACTGCTGCAAGCCTCAAATGAAGGGACGCTTTGCTATTTGGAGCAAGATGAGGACCCAGAGGGAGGATCACGTTTTAAATACTGCTTTGTTGCGTATGGAGCTTCGGTAGCAAGATACGCCTGCATGAGAAAAGTAGTGGTTGTTGATGGCACATCATTGAAAGGGAAGTATGGTGGTTGCCTCTTATCCGCAGCGGCACAAGACGGGAATTTCCAAATATTTCTTTTAGCTTTTGCAGTGGTTGACAGCGAAAACGATAATGCTTGGGAGTGGTTTTTCCAAAAGCTGAGCACATTTGTTCTTGATTGCCCTGAACTTGTCTTTATCTCAGACCGACATGCTAGCATATACACCGGTCTCCGTAAGGTATCAATTATATATACATCTGATATATAAATATTTTATATTATATTCCATATACTGAATGGTATAGTAATGTTTGCCTTAGGTGTACAAAGAAGCACATCATGCTGCGTGTGTAGTCCACCTTTGGCGCAATGTTCAAGCAATCTATAAGACCAAAAGACTTGCAAACTTAATGTCTGCTGCAGCTCGTGCTTTCACTATTATGGAATTCAATAAGCTGTTCATCCAGATTCAGAAAATTAGCCCTTTATGTGCTGCATATCTGGTAGACATAGGTATGAACTATTCTACTTGTACATAGTACTATATGTGATGTAGTGATATATATATAACTATTTCATTTGAATACGCCTTTAACAATGTGTGGTTCATGGTAGGGTTTGAGCATTGGACAAGAGCACACTTCAAAGGCCAAAGATACAATATGATGGACTCCAACATAGCTGAGTGGTGGAATGGTGCCATTAAGGAGGCACGAGAGTACCCACTTATCACAATGTTCGAGTACATACGTACTACGGTTATGAGTTGGTTGGCATTGCGTCGAGCCAAAGCAAACAACGAGAAGGGAACATTGACACCAAACGTGCGTAAACTTGTTGAAGAAAACTATGACCTCTCTACTGCGTTAGCTGTGCGTGACATAGGTGATCTAGAGTTCCAAGTTCAGGACACCATGGGAGAGTGCTTCACTGTTAACTTGGCTGTTGGGAGCTGCTCTTGTAGAAAATATGACGAAATTGGAATCCCATGTCCACATGCTCTATCTGCAGCATCGAGGGTTGGTTTCCCTTCTGATGCGTTGATTGCACCAGCATATCATGTCCCAACGTGGAGAAAAGGATTCGCAAGCAAAATTTACCCAGTTCCATCAGTTGGAGGGCTGGAAATAGGGTCTTCTACCACGGCAGACCTCCTCCCACCTGCAGTGTGCATGCCATCTGGCCGTCCAAGGAAGGTTCGCATAAAGTCTCGTGGGGAGTTCAAGGTAACAAAGTTCATACTAAAGCATAATCCATCATTTTTCGTTTACTGAGAAGGAAAATTAAAAGGTATTTTTGCAAGATATGATAGACAAGTGTAATTCAGGTAGGTAAGGTAAGCTTACTGAGTAGAATAGTATAGGAATGTGGTTGACATGGAATGGAAATCAATGGCATTCTGTAATTACTTTGCAGAAATCTGGGCAATCATCATCAAACAGGCGATGCAAACGTTGTGGTCGGACTGGGCACAACAAGGCAGCTTGCCGCAACCCTATATAAAATATAAGAGAAAAGAGATGGCATCAAAGGGTAGTTGGAAGCAGTATTTTGGGAAATCAACGATATAAAACGAAGCCAGGACCGTCTACGGAGTCAGGCATTATAAATAAACTTGAATGGGGGTGTGGTGCTTTTGTTAACAAATACACACATATATGCAGATATGATATATATGGGTCTATTTGTAATGTACATAGTCTGTCATATATAACCCCGTAATCACAAACAATGTGATTTTTTGTAAGGAAAACTTGTATGCCTTCTCTTTTTATGTAACTGAACTGATGCCAATCTCAGCTTTGATTACATATGATCCATTTAGGGTAAACACGGAGGAACAGATAATACAACCCACGCCTATTCCTTCTATTTATAAACTATTCCACATAACGGTCATGTAACATATGTAGGAGTTCCAACTTTGTTGCTGAAGGGAACAAGGCTTACCTATTAAATGTGGTATATTAATGATCGGCTTAGGTGTGGAATCGCAACGTTTATGTCAAAACAAAACACTGAAAGTAATAACATGTTAACAAATGGAATAGTTTCGGAAAACAACATAGTATTACAAGATAGGGAATAGTATGTAGGTACGAAAATAGATTAATTAGATAAGTTAAACAGAGGTGAAGGGAAAGCAAAGCGCATGAGAACATTGCGACGGTAGTTCAGGTTGTAGTTGTTTAAACGGAAGATAAATTTGTTACATATAACAAGAGACATAGCAACCAAACAGTTGTGGCTACTCTGGAGGTGGAATTGAGCGTCCGTGACTCAAATGCAGTGTTTCAATTGCGTAGTTCTCAGCAGCTGTCCTTGCATGTTCTTCGGTGAAAGAAACAAAATTTAGTTCCTTGCTTCCAGCGTGTAATTCAAACAACATAAGCATCACCACAGCCGAGCAACCTAGGGAATACATATACGTTAGTAATGTCCACCATGTTGTATACATCCAAATAAAAAGGAAACATTGCATCAAACCTGGATGCTCAAGGAGACATGGAATATCCATCCGCGTCATAGTCAGGGGCGCATAGTTAAGTTCTTGCGCACGTTTTGTTGCACAAAAACGACCGATCAGGTGCGGCAGCAGAATGTAAATAGGGGTTAAAACGGAAGTGAGCGCAAAGGCAGTTGGACAAGCTTTGTTGGCATCAACCACATACATGGCCCAAAGATTCAAGTCAACAATGATGCCAACCCACTGGGTGGTCCCGACAAGAACCGGAATGTAGACGACATCTACATGCGTGAACCATTGCGGGCGGGATCTAAACTGTTGGTGCAGTGATGCAGAGAATGTGAACGCATCCTTAGATGGACAAGCATTAAACTCTGGGAAGTTACGAAGAACAGCAGAAAAGAACGAGGTGTCGAGGAAGTCAAATCTACAATCTGGAAGACCATCACGGCGCTTGCGGATAAACTCTATAACCTGATCAAGGCCCTGAAAAAATGGCATAGTGAGCGCCTGAATATAAGACGACACATCGGTGTAGATAGATAATGGGACATACCTGCGGGGGAGCGACTGTTGTACACTCGAAGACAGCAAGTAAATGCACAAGGTGGCTGGAATCACCTTTCACAGTTGGTGTTTTACTGCACATTATGAGAGACGATGAATGTGCCACAATCAATGAAAATAGTATGGACATAGCATATGTAATACTATTCAAAATAGTACGAGTACTTAGAACATATTTGGCAATGGTCATTGCATGCAGGAACGAGGCGCGCTTACTAGGCTCGGGTAGCATAAGTGGTGCAAACCCACCAATAAAACTTGTTGTTTCAGGTAATGGATCAGCTGGTTGACAAACGGCTTTACCTCCCTTGTCCTTCAGGGCACGCTGAACTCGTTTGTTCGGTTCTGTCTTACGGGTGACTTCTGTCGGAGTGTATCTGTCCGGACTGTTCCTCGTGCGTTTACTGAATCGTAAAAATCCATCGGGTGGCACTGTGTTACTTGTGTGCCTGCCACGGCCAGACTATTATATAAAACTGTGAGTTATACACCACATATACTAAACAAGGTTGTGAAAGAGTATGAGAAGATAGACCTTCGATTGTTTTCCCATGGGCTTTTTTGGCACTACATCTTCTGCGGGACTCAATCGAACAACCCACAACTTCCTACAATGTCGAGACCTTAGTAGGTAGAATTCACAAAGTGACAAACATTATAGTAATGTACCTGTACAGACGCGTGAAGGGGTTGAGAGTTAGGTGAAGATGGAGGTTGCGAGATAGGAGGTTGTGATGGAAGTTCCTGAGAAACAAATCAAATGGATAAGTAATGTGACTTGCAGTTACTGACATCGATATTCTATATAACAAACTAGGGTAGCGAAAGTTAGGATGCAGGTGTATAAAACCTGTGGAGCAGGCGAGAGAGGCACACTCTCTTCTACGATATTAGTCGCGTCCATCACAGGGGGAGTGGTGTCTGCGGTAGCCGGACTTTCCTCTCCAGCACCCGAAGAAGCAACCTGACATGTAGATACATTAACATTATATAATTTAGACAACGGCATGTGAAAACATCGGACCAACCTCTCCAACGTATAACTAAATTAATGACATAACGAGACACAAAGTAGAGGCCATATATAGTAGCACACCTGATGCACACCACCTCGGAGACCACCTGCCTCAACAACAATGGTTTCAGCAGTGAGCAGCAGCTTCCACAGTTGTTGCTATGGTTGGATTAGTGGTCTCAGCAGCAGCTTCTGCAGTTGTTGGTGGGACAGTAGTGGGTACGATTGGCGATTCCTGTATTAGGAAACGTGGCGAGTAACAAGATTGAATAGCATATAGAATGGACCGTGATTGAAATGTATTAAACAAAATAGTATTCCATCTTTTAAACATCGTACCGTGACATGAACAAATGATTCAGTTGAAGCATCCCTAGGTGGGTCTGACGGCGGTGGTGACAATTGGGCAGAGGGGAGAGTAGATGTTGTATTTTCTACCTGATACAGTAATGAAGAAACGAAAGGTGAGTCGGAAACAAAGCGAAGGTATGTCAACAGTAAGCACAAACGCAAACCACAAACTATATGAAAATGTATGGAATGGAACCTTGGCATTAAATAAAATAGACGATAAATTTATGGAAAGGAACCTAAATACATTGTTTTCTTGTATCGTCTGATAGGATCTCGTAATTGTAACCAATGCAGATGGCCAATGAGAATTTTAAAAGGATGTGAAGACATATATTATTGCTGTATACTTACCTCACCCGATGCGTCGGGACCTACAATGGGTATGTCTTCTTGGGTCGTATCAGTCGGGTTAGACAGCTGCAGTAGGTAACAAATATATGTTGTACACATAATTGAGACAAGTGAATAAGTGTATATGATATCACAAATTGAACAATATAGTTTCCTAAGGTTACCTCAACAAATCCGTCAGTGACTACAATGTTTGGGTCAGGTTGTAGCTCATCACACGGAGAAGACCGCTACAGCAGACGAGAAATGTATGTTGAAAATGGATTCACAAGGTGAGCAGTAAATAAAATAGTCGATAGAAAAAAATATAGTATAGTAAGCTGAAGTAGTTTGTTCGTAAATTACCTCAGCACCATTGGTAGCAACATAACTCTGGGGGCCAGCGTCATGCGTGGACATGGGGACAGACGCACCATGCGCAGGTTGGGTGTCTGTAAAGGTTGCACCCAGGGGTGATGGCTGCATGTGTGGGCTGTAAGCTCCACACGGGTCTTCCGTGTACATGTGCTCATTGTTGCTGCTTGCATTTCTGATTGTGGCAAACTTATTCTTAACGAACAGTTCCAACGCGGCAATAGATGCAGTTGATGAGGCGACTTCCTTACGAAGGCTTCCAAGTTCAGTAGTAATGTGGTCTTTGATACGGATCATGTACATCTCAAACATAGGCACCAGATGCGAAAAACCGCCAGAGATATCCCGACCACTTATTGGTGCGTCCTTTGGGCGCATACATGACTGGCCTCTTCTTTCTCGAGAGTCAGCGCCGCTGTCTACACCGCCTTGCTGACCGGCTGTGACATCTTCAGCTTCAGATGATCCGTTCCCATCAATAGACTCTTCTGGAATTTGGTGTCCCTTCTTCACCTTCACCTCATCTGCTTTCACACCACCAGCCCATGGTTATGCTCAAATGGGTAGTCATCACTAATTAGTTCAAGAAGACGATCAACAGCAACATCTTCTTTGTCTTGCATACCATCATGTAACAGCTCATCACCTTCGTCTGAACCCAGAAGTGATCGCACAGAAGCCTGAAAAGAAGCAAAAAATTGTGAGTTTATACAATGTAGCACCAACGAGAGCAACTATACCCTTATGAAAGCAATGAAACACAGATAAATGTCGTTACCTGCCCTTTTTGATCGACAGCTTTTGCGGTGACAAAGTTAACAGTCAACTTCATATCAGTCAATGAACGAACAATTTCTTCACTGGTTCTATCCTCATCATCAACCTGCGGAACTGCGCCAGACTTAATAAGTAACGATGGACATGCAGCAACCGTAACCAGAACCATGGCGTGTGTGAATCCCTGAATTGCCTTTGTGTCTTGTAACACATAATGGCTGGGAGAGCGAGCTTTTGTACTTCGCATAGTGAGCAGAAATGACTCTCGGCCCCATGGGTAGGCGAGGAATTCCTCCAGATTAGCAAGCATAGACACAACATCCGGGCGGATATTAGTTGTCCCACAGGTGGGGCACAAAATACCTTCAACAAGAACCAACAATACTAACCGGAGCCGGGTTAACGGGTCCTTGTATCTTTTCCCCTTCACCAATCGATCCATTATCCAACTAGTGGTGGGCTTTTCCTCACCGCGGAAAAGAACATCCCATATGGATGGAGATGAGCTTGATGATTTGCCTTTGCCACTCACCTTCCCACGCGCACAGCCTTTATTATTATCGGGACGACGAGACTCAGGTGGTTCACCACAATTGAGGCCAGTTACAAGAGCAAAATCTTGTATGGCATAACGGATTGGCTTCCCGACGAAGAGCCACCATAGTTGCAAATCCTTCTCCGTGACCAACTGCCGAGATAGAAGGTAATGCAGGAACATCACAGAGAAGGTGTGGTCACCCATCTGCAGTATTTTACCAAACTGTGACGCATGCAACATCGCCAAGTCATCATCTTCTAATGCAGTCTTGAGCACCTCAATCCAACGGAGGTTGAAGTAGTTGTTAACCCTTTTCTTTCCAGTGGATTCGAAGCCTGTCTCGAACAATCGACATGGAAGACATGTATCGTCCATGCTAGATCTACAAATAGAATAGATATCTGTCAGAACAGTATAAATCTCATACTAAACTATTCTATCTCAGATGGAATATGATAATAATACCATGATATGTAGGAGCACAAACAAATGGAATGCAATAATAAGGGAAAACACCAAATGAACAAAAAGAAAGAGGCATGAGAAACATATTAAGGAATAAAACCATAAATCAAATGGTAAAGGGAGTATGGTAAGTAGGTTCTAATAATGCAAGCGAATGCTAACCAACAGACTTGAGGGGCATATAATCGTAAAAGGAGTAGTATAATTCGAAACTATATCATACATGCCAACAAGATGTAAAAATAGAGATATCATACTATACTATGTCTACTACAACAGATCCGCAGAATAGGAGAGCGTAGATGGAATAGTAGCGTTTGATTACTATATTATACAAAAGGAATAGAATTACAAGTGTAGATGGCATAGTAAGTAGCCTTCAAAGCAAGTGAAAACCCGGTAAGGGAAAAAAATGACTAAATTCCTCGACAACGGAACCTATTTTCTCCGCTTCAAAGCCGATTCAAATTAAAGGAACAATAAGAACACTCTATAACCCAAACCCTAAATCAAATTTCAACCTCCGAGTGAGGGTCACTAACTCCGTAAGGTAACAATTCAATGCAACGGGGATGATTTAACAGATTTATCAGATGTAAGACTCTAATCCTTAGACGAGACCAGAAACAGAACAAAGAAGAAGGGGCAAAGTAAAGGGGGTAGAGAATGGAGTAGAAGATACAGACTAGTTACCAAAGTGGGAAAGATGTGAGAGTAATTGATTGTGTGAATTTCGAGAGGAAGCTTTGTCAATAACCGCCGCTGGAACTGTAATGGCGCATGTAGACGGTGGATAACAGAAGCGGTGGAAGTGTAGAAGTAGAGTGAGAGTAAGATGGAGGGGGTGAGGGAATCGGTCCGGGATGAAATCGATGTCGGAGACCTTTGGATTTCTAGAAAGTTACCCAGATCAGTAAAAAGAGGAAGATGTGAAGACGGAGAAGCCACGAGTTACTTTTGTGGGGTTAATTAATTTTTTTTTAAAATAATTTAGTTAGCAGGTTACGCCGGTTGGATTAAAGGGTAATACAGTATTATTATGTATATGTAACACCGTGTATAGGACTGGTAGGTTAAATGGTTAGACGGTGAATTATGCTTTATTTCGTGGTTATAGGTCCCAATTTTGCCTTCTCTTTTTTCATTGTATGTTTTTTTATCAGTTTAATAATAAAAAACTCTTTTACAAATTCATCGAACTCTAAAACTATTTACAATAGTTTGTATATTAGATACTCTAATTTTTTACTTTTTAACATTTCACATTATTTTTTTTCCTCCACATAATAATTCAACACACATTTTACTTTTATATCATATAATAGTTTTATTTCAACACCTTAATCTACTATTTTATGTTATATTATTGATTTTTGTTAACAAAAAACTGAGTAAAATTCAAATGAATCATTTATTTTATTATTGTAAAAAATCAAGTTTAAATTTATTAAAAACTAACTAAAAGTTATATTAAAATTTTATTTTTATTTTGTATCCAAATCATAAAACAACTTTCTATTTATAAAGTATGAAATAATAAATTTTGATATAAAATTATATAAAGAATAAAATTATTTACTATATAAAAATTAACCACAAATAATTAGGGTTAAAAAAAGAACAAATATATCAACAACTAATGATAAATCACTTTTTGCTATTGTCTCTCTCATCTCTCTTTGTTTCAATGGGTTGAATAAATTCAACTCAGTTTAATCCACCTCATTTTTAACTTTTATTCAACATCTCATTGCACCAATTAAACAGTTAATTTTTTTTCAACTTGCTCATTGTTAATAGCCTAAGATTGTTGTGACCAAATCATAAAAAAAAATATTCTTCCCGTTCTAAAATATATGGTATTTAAGTAAAAATTACTAGAATTATATAAAAATTAGTATATGACTAGAATAGCACATATCTTTTGTAAATTACTAAAATATTTTTAATTTATACTAAATTATATTAAGACTCTTGGCTAGTTTTTCTAAATTAAAATTAGTTTTAATTAACAAATCCACATAACTAATTCACGTTCCTAATTAACATGATCAAAAGAGAGGGGAGAGGGAAACACAATCAATCGACATCGAATTTAAAACATCCGGTGTTAAAAAAAAAAAATAGAACTTTCTTTATCAACATTTAAACCCTAAACGTTCGATAATGTTGTTTATTGCGCATTGCCTTTATCTCCTGGTCGAACCTGTCTTATATGATATCGTCGTCGTCGAAATTGTATTCTCCGCAAAATTCTACTCTTAAATCGTCTTGTCCGCAATCTCCCAAAATCGTCTGCTCCGGTATGTTGTGAATGAGTTTGATTTACGTTGTCGATGAGTTTTATATCATGTTCTGGCTGAGTTTATTTTTCTTTGCGACTGAATTTGATTTATGTTGTGGATGAGTTTGATTTAGGAACACATTGGCAACTGTAGAACAATGGAAGAACGGTTGAAATGAAATCGTTCCTCTTTGCGTGAAACTCGTAACCATGCCACAAACTCCATTCCCATTTCAAAGATCGCACTAGTTTTCCAATCTTGTCAATTGATTCCCTTGTAAAACGAGCAAAATACTCCTCATCATCCCAAAAAATCTTCCGAGTCATTGCGTATATATAGACGGCACACTCATATCTTGCATCCGCTACACTCTTCATGAGAGCAAATTTTTCTTCTTAAAGGTTAAATGAGAAGAGTAATTGTACACCCTTCATATATAGTGTGCTTGAGTTTTTCTCAGCATAGCAAGTTTTCAACAACAAAGAGGCATATTGAGTCCCCAAGGAAAGGATAACACATCGAAAAAATGATATATCCGACACCGCTCTATTAACGCCTTCATCGACTTGCACGATGCTCTCAGGCTATAGAGATCTCTGAAGGAATTATCTGCCACACATTCAACCACTAAAGCTTGAATTTCTTCAGACAATTGAAGAATCGGGAAACATTCCATTTTCTCTCAAATATGAAAGTTTCTAAGACTAATGTCAAAAATGTTTTCTGTTCGAGATAAACAGATATCGTGTATAAATAGAGAGTTGAATAGGTATATTGTTTGATAATACACCTTTTAGCTCGAGACGTTTTTACTTTTGGGTGGGAATAGACAACTTAGACGTAATTTTTAAGAAAAACATAACTCAGCCGTATCGTTCAAAAAACATAACTCAGCAGTATCGTTAAAAAACGTAACTCAGCCGTATCGTTCCAAAAACATAACTCAGCCGTATCGTTCAAAAAATAGAACTCAGCCGTACGGAGAATTCATACATTGCTAGCAACTCTTACATCAGACAAGTTTTCGCATTATGACCATCATGTTTACAACGAGAACATTTGTGCTCTTTCCTAGGACATTTGTTCTCAAAGGCAACTTCCAAAGCATATTTTATCCTATTTTTCTTAGGCCTTTCTGGTTGTTGACGCACCATCGGGGGCAAGCAAGGTTGGTTAGCCACGTTATCTAGAACTTCCAGCGCTGAATCAACTGGCATGATCGACTCAGCGTATGCGGTTACCAAATAGACAATGTTATTGTAAGGAATGCACATGATATATGACACACATTCCGGTACTCGGCAGCTGCGATTGCATGAACACATGGCAATTCCTCGTGCTCAAAATGCCAGAATGTGTATTTTTTCTCTTCCAAGTTCACAACATGCAAAGACGGTCCAGAAGATCCATATGTAACTTCAATGTGATGAGCATCAATCCTTTGTATGTTCATCAGTCTGGCGGCAATAACACGGCCCTATTATATATAAAGAATAAATAGATTAAGACTGACTTATGGAACCATAAAGGCTGACTTATCTAACCATAAAGACTGACTTATGGAACCATGAAAGCTGATTTATGAACTGTTACGGCTGACTTACAAGTAGTAGTTTCTCGACACCACACGAAAGTATAGTTAACTGTGATCTAGCATCCTCTCTCCGTTCTTTAAACCATGTGATCATCATAACACATCAATTCTAATAGTCGAACAACGGTAAGACCTCTAGCACTTGACAGTGATCTGTTCATTGATTCTGCTATGTTCGTAGTCATCAAATTGTACCTTTTGGCTTGGAAATGGACACGCGCCCACAGTTGAACATCAACTATTTGGAGGTAGCCATATAATTCAGGATTAATCGCTTCAATCTCCTCGAAAATTGTAGTAAAGTCAGCCAACCTAAAACATCTCGCCGCTTTTTTACCAAATAAAATACATATTTTCCTTTGTAGAAACCCAAAATGTTCTTACAAAAATGGTAAGTGCAAATTCCATGATCCAATCCCAATGGGGAATAGAAGCGAGTCGCTTCCGGCTGGCTTGTGATCCAACGGATATTCATGAAGAAGTATTGTGCTATTTACCAGTGAGAAGTCAATGGATACACATTCCTTATTGCTTTCCCTATCGAGTTATGCATGTCCGAAATTATCGCAAGAGCGTCACCGTCAGGAATAAAAACTTTTAGTTGTGTAAAAATCAATCCCACGAATCAGCATTTCTAGTGTCAACCACACCGAAAGCTATTGGGAAAATGTGAAAGTTATCATCCTTAGCAAGTGCTGTCAGACATGTCCCTTTGTATTTACCATTTACAAATATACCGTCCACAATGAGAACTTCGCCCATGAAAGAAAAACCATTTATGCTCGCACCAAATGCAAGGAAAAAATACATGAATCTTCCAAACTCATCGATTTGTAGGCGCGTTAATGTACCCGGATTTTCCATATTTTCATGTATAGGTACGAAGGCAAGGCTGCAAACCCACTCTCAGGTGTTTTCTCATCGATTTTTCTTGAAAATTTTAGCGTCCTATGTGATTTCCAATAATCAATCAGTCCATATGGAAAATGATACAAATAAATCAGGTCTATTGTTTAAAAAACTCAGTCGTTATGCCTATATAACTTAGACGTATCTTTTAAATAACTCAGTTGTTTTGTCTATATAACTCAACTGTATCTTTTAAATAACTCAGTCATTATGTTATATAACTCAGCCATATCTTTTAAATAACTCAGTTGTTATATCTAAATAACTCAGTTGTATCTTTTAAATAACTCAAACGTTATGTCTATATAATTCAGCCATATTTTTTTAATAACTTAGATGTTATGTCTATATAACTCAGTTGTATATTTTAAATAACTTAGTTGTTATGTCTATATAACTCAGCTGTTATGTCTATATACTCAGCCGTGTCGTTTGTATACCAGCTCTATCGTTTAAAACACTCAGCCGTAAAGTTAAAAAAACTCAACCCTAACATTTATATAACTCAACATGAATAAAATAATTACCTTTACACCAAACTGCTTATTGATAGCTATTCCAACACTTCTAGTTTGAACAGATGGACTAACATCGCCGAGAAAGTCCTTGTACAACTCTCCTAAAATATATGGTGTTTCTTATCGAGATCGATTAGAACGATCAGTCACAGAACATGTATGATCAGAATCGTAAATACGAACATAAAATGCCTTGGAATCCCCTTGTGTAGAAGCAAAAACTCTCCAGAGACATCTATCAACCCAACACTTAACAATGAGTCTATCCGAGTTGGATACGTCTACATCAAAATCAAATTGATATCTAACCGTATGAAGTTTCAGCCGTCTCTCCAAATAAGCTTTACTCTCGTATAGTTTCCCTACTGCAAGGTTTAGCGAAAATATCTCCAACCTTAGAACCCCCGAATTCCCTTTAGATCCATCCATTGACAAGTCATGAGATCTTCCTTTAGGAGGTAGTGTTGGTGCATCTTCGTCTTGTTGTGGAGATTCCCCGTATGAGCTGAAGTTATCATCTTCATATGACACACCATCCGATTCGTCGAACATATCAAATCGGCTTTCAAATTCATCTTCGTCTTCTTCGCCTACTTCATCTTCTTTGCCTACTTCATCTGTTTTTCCTTCCATTTTACTAGAGCAATCACTATCTTTGTCGTCGCGTTTCTCCTCCAAACTGAAACTATCATAATTTTTCGTATCTAGATTCAGCTTCTGAGCCAAAACTGAACAACCTTTACTCTTCTCTCTTTCTCCCTCATTTGAGTACTATCACTTTCTCTTTTCTCCGTAATCTCCACACATAGACATAGTTGTTCGATTTTCCTTAGGCTTAGAAAACCTATCAACTGTTGATTATTGGAGATGTAAACTGGTGGAGTATCGTGTGCCATTGAATTCAAAGCTTTATTCGAGAACATGTAGCTTAGCTGAATCTGATGGCTCGACTCGTTCAATTTGTAATCATCGTATACCAACTTACGAGTTCGTCATGTGTTGTTTTCTCATCCATATGCATAACTCTACATCCTCTATTGTCAACGTTCAATACATATCTTTTTTTCTTAACCCAGTTACCGGAAACAATAATTACGATAGTTCCATAAGATCTCAAAGAAAAATGAATGAAAAGAACAATAATGAAGAAGATAGATGAAGAAGATGAAGAACAAGACACTGTGTCTGTAATATAAACCCTAATTTTACTATTGTAAAGTTAGTAGTGACATGGCCAATAAGAGCTGCTAACAAGGAAAATTGAACTGATGACATAGAAAATCAATAACTCAACTGCCAAATGAACACATAACACATTCTAAATAAGTAAGCCATCAAATACATCGTAGATCAGTTGCAACGTGAATGATATTTCAGTAATTAATCTTTTGCTAATAAATCAGCCGTAATTAGGCTGGAAAATATTAAGTCTGCCATATCGTCAAATAAATCGACCGTCAAATGAATGATATTTTAGTAATTAATCTTTCACTAAAAAGTCAGACATAATTAGGCTGAGTTTACTGTTAATCCATACTATTACGGCTGATAAAACGTAACTCAACCGTACTTACCTCCCATAAGTCAGCCATAAATTTAATAAGTCAGTCAGCCGCTGATCATTAACTCAACCTTGTCTTAACTATAACTCAGCCTGATTTCCGATAAATCTGCCCGTTGATATATAAATCAGCCCGTCAATGTATAAATCAGCCCCTCGATGTATAAATCAGCCCTAACTTATGTTTGGAAGTCAGCCTATCTCATAACTCAGCCTATTTTTTGTAAATCAGCCGTTACGTACGGCCGACTTATTTTGCTAAATCAGCCCAGATCTCATAAATCAGGTGTGTTGTTTAACTCAGCCGCAACGTAAACATAACTCAAACGTAAATATTGTTGTAGCGCTTTACGGCTGAGTTCATTAAAATATGTCAGCGATTTCCAACTTGGCGCCATTTTTTTGTGCTTATGTGGAATTAAAAAATAATGGCATTTTTGTAAATATATTTTTTGTCACAATGTAATAAAGGGGCACACTTGGCATTAAAAATGACAATAATAAAAAAAAAGTTTTATATGGTTTTAGTCATTTGTCCTAATTTACGTATTTTTAATCTTTTTAAATATAAAATATTTGCAACTTTTTAGATAACTTCTAATTTTATTAAAACATATGTAAAACCAATATATTGTGTATATATAGTGTATTTCAAAGTTGGATCAATTTTAATCTATATTTTCTTGATATTTTAGGTAATTTATTTTTAAATATCTGTGATTTTACATAAACCTCTTACAATTTGAAATAGAAAAATATATAATATAAACTTTTATTCATTTGGTCTGATATATTGTTTGCAAACTTGCAATAACATAGTTGAATCCGTGAATATATATATTAATTTTGTATATAATGTGTGCTTGTATGTTAATAAATAAACTTTGATTATTTTGTTAAACGTTTTGGTTGAAAATTTTACAAATAATACAATATAACATATAGCTATTGTTGGATCTTTTATATATTTATAGGAACGACTATTCTATTATTTAAATTTGAGATGATTTTGTTAACTAGACTGAAATATAATAACCAATAAAATAAAACTCTCTATGAAAAGACCTCGCAATCCTAACTAAATAAACAGAAATTCTATTTTGCGCTATTTGGATGTGAGAGATCTTGAAGTCCGAAAACATAGCTGAAGAGTTTTTATCGCCTTTAATTCTTTGCAATCAGGTCCTTGCAATTCTTCTCAATGTTCTGACATGTCGAACGTTGGAGCATGCTCTCCATGGTCCATTGCAATGCTTCCACTTTTGTATGCAAAACAGCTTCTCGCCGTCTTAAGTTTTGCGTGCACTAAAGCTGAATCTTCCACATGATATCCATCCAACCTATCCGCATCCACTGAACTGAGCTATAGAGGTCCATGACCCATCCACCATGCATATATTTCCCAAAATTAAGACTTGTGGCTCCTCAATAAAATGTGATTGTGGAGATGAAGGTATCGTCTTATTTTATTTAAACTAAGCTTGACATTCGCTTTCCGCATATTGGACTAACTCCAAAGAATCCCTCTCTATCTCCCTAAAAATTTTATCATTCTGAACCTTCCAGACATACCAAATTATCCAAGGATAAGGATCCTTGTCAAATTTAAGTTCCTCAGTGTTGTTCTTTCTCCGTAATAGATAATCCATATTAGCATAAATGCTCGGTAGCAGAAATATGTCAGGTCTAGATGGAGTTGCTGATAAAGACCATGCATGTAAATCTGGTGGACATTCAAAGTTAGCATGAGTAATTATCACATTGCATATTGTATAGTGTTAGATTTCTGGTTACCACCATATGTCATGTTATTAGTTACCAAATAAGATGAAAAATATTTTAAAGTGCCTTTATTTTCAAGTACAGGTTTGAAAGCTTGGTTATACTTGGATTCATAACCTCCATCTCTTCATCCTTTTTCAATAAATTATGTGCTACCCAATATTCAAATTTAACTATGTATTGCACATTCTTTATATAGTTCCAACAGAAAGTATCCCAACGATTAGTTGGACTGATGGTCAAACTTCGTATTAGAGTTATGTCATCGTAGATAACATAATTTTCAATATTTTATATTTAGTTATTTTATTGAGAGTAATTTTTGTATATTCAATATCAACTTATGTAGATGTAAAAGCCACAAAGTAAGAAAAGATCTCAAATACTAGTCTCTTGAAGATAGATCCTTCCATACGTAACAAGAGCAAAAGGCGACTAGGGCATCAACCATTTTAATAAGAGGTCAATGGACGATGCTACTTAAATCTATACAAAGCTGTCATAGTACACTAGCTCAAATAGCAATGCACCAAATTTACATTACACATTCATATGTATATTGACAAATGATTTACTTAGTTACCCCCTACTACAGTGACGATCTATTTAACTCGGTAAAAAATTATGACAGCAAGTAAACATTCGTACTAGTGGAAACACTGTATCCTATTGGTTAAGATTTAAAGCCTTTTATACCCAGATTTGGAGTTTCGAATTCGGGATAATGTAACTTTTATAGTTTATAGAATGCAAAGCTTATCAGAGATTTCAGAATATTGTATGAAGAATTGTTCGTTGTGGTCGTTGCTACATATCGAACATGTCTTTCAAAGATGTTGTATATGGAAAACTGTTCGTCGATCTATGTGTTTCAGGGAAAGCTTTATTGTACAATCATTACCTATGGATTTAATTCATCAATATTGCATATATTACGAGTAGTTGATCATCATTTGTAATAGAATTAGAAATTATGTGAAGATGTAATTGGTGGTTTACCCAATATTAAAAAAAATAAACATAGGAGATTTGCTAAAATAGAACAAAACAGTTTTATTGTTCTTTTGCTATAAAATTTTTTTTGGTCTATTTTGGACTTAGGATACTCTTGATTTATTTTAAAATATTATATAAATATTTAAGAGTCAGAAAATATGAAAATTATACATAATGTATATAAACAAAAACCAATAATATGAAAAATATTTAGGTTGAGTAATTATTAGTAAAACATAATTTCAATTTTTGATCCACGGATAGTAGAAAGACCAATCTACTGATACAGTTGCTAATTTCAGCTAATTACATAACTATCGACAACTCTTAGAACTTAAAATCTATGTAATGTCCATTTATCTACGGAAACATAATATAAAATCTACTATTTTCTCTATGATCTGAAATATGGTAGATTAACTAAATTAATGTTTATTCATACATCTACCAACACTTGAATGTAAAATATACCAACATTAAAATACTCTACGAAATGAAGATTATTTTTTCTACCGACACATCAATTTTCTATGAAACCAAGATTACTTTATCGATCACCAAATCTATATTTTATGAAACCGAGATTACCAAATTTACGAATTCATCTTTTGTCTACAGCTGGTAGATTATGATTTCTACCTGATTTGATTAACAATATTCCATAAAATTGCCCCAAATTTAAGCAAAAAAAAAAGAAAAAAATTCCATAAATCTCTTCAAAATTTGTTAGAAGATATTTTCAAAATGTGAATATTACCTAAAATAAACATAAAAACGAGTCTTGTTTTTCTCTAACGTGTGCTTATGAAATTTTTTATAACTAGGTGGTTGTCCTCGATTTCGCGGATATAAGCATTTTGTGAAAATTACATTTTATTTTTATATTTTTTAATAATAAGCATAAATATTAAAAGTTAACTTTTAATTTTAAATAGTTTTGAAAAAATTGGTATTATATAATATTAGAAGAGTCTTGAGATATAGTGATAATTTTATAAATTTAGTCTAAGTTAAGTTTTATTATATAATTTATGATTAATACAAAACTGAAGATTAATGGTTTTACAGTAGATTTTGGTTTTTTGAAAAACATGAATGGTTGTTATAGATTTTGGATTTAGTTTAAGGTTTTTGCTTTTAATTAAAATTAATAAAATAAAATATTATTAATAATAAAATATTTAGTTTCGTAATAATAAAATATAAAACTAACATCAAAACACACATAAGATTATTTAATAAAATTAATTTAAAATAAAAATACAAAATAAAATTATCGAAATCACCTATTGATGCAGAAATTCAATAATATATATTTATTAATACTTAACTACAAATTTTTATTTTATGTGTATAATTTATTACATATTCATTAATTTTATGTAAAATATAGAATAAAATAACAGTTACAAAAAATAACAATATTTATAAACTTGTTAAAAATCTTAATCTACACATATGGTATAGTAAGTAAATAATAGTTAAAAAAATCAAAAACTAAAATATTATTTATATTTTTAAAGCAATGACAAAATTAATAGCTAAATTTTTAAAATACAAAACTAAAATAAACTGAAAATTACAATACATATAATTAAATTAATTAATTAATTTACTATAAAATTTATGTTACCAAATATTTATTAAAACATACTAAATTAATTTACCTTAACAACTTCAATAGTTTAGAAAAGTGGTATAGGTAAACTCCAAATGATTAAAAAGTAGTTTAGTTTTTAGAGTTTTGTTTTTACTAAACATTTAATGTTTATGTCTATTTTGAGTGTTTTTTTAGAATATTATGGGTAGATTTTATATAGTAAACTATATAACTAAAATTATTAGTTTTAAAAAAAAAAAGTCATTTTCTTGGACGTGAGTTGTATAGAAAACCAAAATTGAATGTAGATTTTGGTTACTAAGAAGGAAGTAGTAAAAAGATATAAAAATTAGTTTTCCTAAAAGATAGAAAATCTACTTTTTCAAAAATCATGATTGGATAAAAACAGTTTTTAGAAAATCAAAAACCAAAAACTAATCTAAAAATTACAACCAATCATCCTCTAAATTTATTTGACCAAGATTTTCACTATAAAATATTATAATTTAGATAACTTGTATTATTATTATTATTTTCATTTTGTTTTTAGTTACTTTGAATACATAACTATTTTATTATAAACGATTAACTAATTATACATCATAAAACTAATATCTAAATTTTTAAATAACATAACTTTGTTATTTTAGACATATATACTTAATATTAATGTGAAATTCAATAGTTTTATTACTTCAAAATAACATGATTTTATTTGTATAAAATTTGTTAGAATTTTGTTATCATACATTATAAAAATTTATTATTCCAGATAGAGTACATATCATTATTTTGCAAACAATTTTATTTTACTTTCAATTACATTAAGTTTTCCATATTCGACTTTATCAATTTTAGAACATATCATTTATACTGATCTTACCTACTTAATTTATCTCCAAGTTGTAAAAACACATAAACTAATTAGTTCACAATTATTTTAATATATAAAACACATGTATCTCGGCAAAAAAAAGTTTAAGTACATAAGAATATAAAAGAACCAAGAATACAACAAAGATGTTTTATTATTCTTCATTCATGTTTTTTGTTTATGTCTCCTTTCTTTTTACCTATTAAAAATAAATATGTCAATTTATTATTAATCAAAATTATGTAAATTAACAAAGTATTAATTCTAGTCTTGTATTAATATAATATTCTTATTTTTTCAATTTTATATTATTTTTAATTGATTAACATTATTTTAAATGAGTTACCTTATAATATTTATGTTTTTAAATAAAAAATACTTTAATAATTTTTGAAAATGATAACTCAACTATAATATCAACATTTGTCACTGAAAGTAACTGAATTTTCTTAAAATTTTATATTTGACTTTTTTGCATTCATTTGACACGTTTCGAAATATATATATAGTGAGTGAGTATAAGAAATATTATTAGGTTTAGGTTAATTAGTTTTCTGCAACGTATAATTAATGTATCCGTTATAAATAGAAACATATTTAAAATCTTTTATATAATTATTTCATTAATATTATATATATATTTCTATATATATTCTTAAAATTCTATAATATAATCTATGATATTTAATTGTATCTATAAATAAATTATGTTAATTCATCTTTATTTTAAGAGGTTTAATTGTTTGTTTGGTAACATAAATTACATTAGGTAACTCTACGATTAGTTTCCTTTTAAACTTTAACTAAATAAATAAAAATTTAAATATCAACAACCAATCATATTTAGAGAATTAATTATAACTTCAAATTAGTATATATGATATCAAATTAAGAGATTTTTTTCTAAATAAAAAACCTCCTATATATTAATTGAGAAGTCAATTATATACTAATAGTGAAGTTTAGAATCAAATTAAGAAAATTAATTCTAAACTTCAAATTAAGACTTCACAATTAGTATAAATAAAAAATTAAATATCAACAACCAATCAAATTTAAAAGAAATAATTCTAAACTCTTATATATAAGAATATTTTTTATTTCCTTTTGTCATTCTTGTTTTGCAAGACTCATAATTATGCATCTTGATGTGTGGAAATTGTGTCCGTTTAAAAGATAGGGATTTGCAATCTATATTAACTACGGTTTAGGGTTCATATTTGTTAATATATGTCAAGCAATGTAGTTGTTCACATATGTATTTGTAACTTGGGTTAATATATGTTAAGCAATATATGTTTGTCACGGCGTGGGATTTTTTCACAATTCCATACGACCCAATACCCTAAACTAGGTTCATTACTTCATAAAAGCATAAATTGGTTCTAAGGGACGTTAAAAGATGTATCTAAACGTTTAAAAAAAGTATCCATAAAGCAACAACCACAACCATAAAAGATGAGTTTAAAAATGTATCCATTAAGCAACAACTAAAACCATAAGAGATGAATCTACGTAACAGTGCAAGTACAAAAAAAGTCACAATATTTACATAATCAAGGATAAAAATGTTAGCTACAGACATCACATCTTGCACCCTTCTGTTTACGGACATACATATGTCTCAAGCACGTGTGACACTATCAGTCGTCTAAGCTACTCTGTCCCCAGAAAATTCACAAGACATAGTGACAATCTTTAAACTCTTAGAAGATGGGAACGACATAGGTGCTGAATCATAAGACAGGTAGATTATTGGTGTTTGAAACAAACTTCAACATATCAACATAAGCTTGATCACTTGTCTTTTTGATAACGACTTGAAACACTTGATGCAGAGTAGATTATTGCCGTTTTAGAGTAGACCCTTGTTTTGGAAACGCTTGATACAGTCATCAAACATCTCAGACAATGACTATAAAGAAGAAAATCCAAGTTCATGTATTCTTTGTAGTGTCCAATCTTTGAGGCATATCTTTTCCCTCTTCACTACCCACCTGACACAGTTTTATTTGTGCAAAACATCAAAACATGTCTTGAAGTGTCAAATATATAGTGGAACTGTGGAAGTAAAGCAGAGGCTATAAGCCTATAATTATGTATGTATGGTCTCAAATGGGTATTACGGGTATTTGGTTCTTAGCATCTCAATGATCTCTGACCTTTTCAATTTCCAGGAACCAAGTCCAGGACATGAGCCACAGACCATCAAGCTCTGTCCCTGTGCGTGAAATACATTATCCAGAAGCTAAGACTAACCATTTGCTTACTCGACTTGGTGGTGCTCAAAGAAAGTTATCCTAGATTAATCATTCCCTAAACAGAAACACGAACAAAGATCAAAACTTTGGCATAAAATAAAACTCAAAAAACTTATTTCAATAATATTTTAATCAACAATTAATTTCAAAAATAAATTTAATAACAATACTAAAATTATATTTATTTTATATAAAAGTTATCAAATTAAAATAATATATTTCATATTTTAATCAACAATTAATTTCAAAAATATTTATATAAATTATTTCAATAAAATTTCAGAAATAAAAATTTAAAATATGTATTTCAATAAAATTTTAATCAAAAATTAATATTAAAATAAATACAAAATGTTTATATAATTTTATTATAGTTTTTTTAAGAAATAATTTTAATAAAATATATATATTTCAATAATATTCTAATCAAGAATTAATTTTAAAAATAAATTTAATAAAATATTTATATCTTGTATATTTTCTTTGTTTCGTAAAAAAAGAAGTTTGACAAAAAAACTTTTGATTAAATTCTTTTTCAAAAAAAACTTTTGATTAAATTAACTATTAAGAACATGAATGAATGCATTTAAATCATGCTTAATCTTTATAAGAATATCAAAATTTATTTTTTCTTGAAACAGAAGGATTTATATATATATATATATATATATATATATATATTAATTTATATAAATTTGAAGATATAATATTATATTTTTATTTTATAGATGTGTATTATGGACTACTAACACTATTAGAATTACTTTAAACTACCTTGAATTACCTTGGCTTACTATGTATTATGCTTATTTCTAAGAATTTATATTTTCGTCTTATTCTATATTTTTAGTAGATATAACTTATATATTTTGAAATTATATGTCATATAGGTGTTTAGAATTCAAATTAGTCAAGAAATCTTTCATATTTTTAAGTTGTTAGAAAACTTACCATTTCCATTAAAAAATTCTTTATACTTCCATGAATAATGTCTTGAAGATGATATCATAATAAGGTGAATAATAAAAATTACATATTTTCAGAATTGTTTTTAAAAAAGTGTTATATACGATCTAAAAATGTCTAAATGCATTGGTTCTACTACAAATATTTATTTTTCACGTGGTATTACTAATAATTGTTGAAATTTGCAAAAAATATTACTATGAACAAGATAATATTACTACTATCTTGAGTACTACTAAGTGAATGGATGCATTTAAAATAATGTTTAATCTTTATAATATATCAACATTTCATTTTTCTTGAAACAGAAGGATATATATATATATATATATATATATATATATATATTAGTTTATATAAATTTGAAGATATAATATTATATTTTTGTTTTATAAATGTGTATTGTGGACTACTAACACTACTAAAATTACTTTGACTACCTTGAATTACCTTGAATTATTATGTATTATACTTATTTCTATGAACTTTATATTTTCATCTTATTCTATATTTTCAGTAGATATAACTTATGTATTTTGAAATTATATGTCATATAGGTGTTTAGAATTCAAATTAGTCAAGAAATCTTTTATACTTTTTAACTTGTTAGAAAACTTACCATTTTCATAAGAACTTCTTTATACTTCCATGACTAACGTCTTGAAGATGATGTCATAATAAGGTGAATCATAAAAACTACATATTTTCAGTTTTGTTTTTAGGAAAGTGTTATATACGATCTAAAAATGTTTAAATGCATTGGTTCTACTAGAAAAATTTCTTTTTACCTTGAGTACTACTAAGTATAAATATAATAATAGTGTTTTTTAATATATGACATGTAGACATGTTAAATGAGTAAAATGATGTCATAATAAAGTGAATCATAAGAACTACATAATTTCAGTTTTTTTTTATAAGAACTTCTTTATACTTCCATGACTAACGTCTTGAAGATGATGTCATAATAAGGTAAGTTCTTATGAAAATTTTAATTATATTTTAGTAACATGTGTTAGATATGTTATACACGTTTTAGACATATTTGAAATTTTACATTATTTATATTATCCAAAATGTATAATTTATTTTACTGATATTCTAGATATTTTTTTTTTTAAAAAATAGATATAATAAATCTTCATTACCTCTTGACTTTCATAGGGTCACCTTTACCGAGTTCTTCACCTAGAAAAACAATTTTAAAACTTGATTTCAATCTTCCAAAATTTTAAATAAATCTTACATTATTTACATTATACAAGATGTACATTTCATTTTAGTGATATTTTAGATAATTTTTTTTTTTTAAAACGGATATAATAAATCTAAAATCCATAAAAAATAGTTTTATAACTCGTTTCCAATCTTGTGAAATTCTCAATAAATCTTACATTATTTATATCCTTAAATAAGTAGTATCTGTGATTTTAAGATTTTATATTATTGGAAATTAATTTAGGGGCTTATTTTATTATTAAAATAAAATTATATACAAATGTAGTTTATGTAAATATACGCGATTGTAACTTGTGGTCTAGTGGTATTCGACCTTCGGTTGGGTTTGTTTGTCGAAGAGTAACTTTAGATTTTATTTTATTTTTAAATAAAAGTGAATAAAAATGTAGTTTATAATTATACACGAAAAGGTGTATAAAAAGGTAACTTGTGGTCTGGTGGTATGCCAATTGCTTGGTAACAATACATTGACGGGTTTGATTCTCGACCTTTGTAGATTTTAAAGAGTGGCAATTTTGTAATTATTTATTCTTTTTTTCGTTAGGGTTTTTCTGATTTTGTAACTTTTTGTGTGGCCGCCATAGATTTTCTTCAAAATTTTTTCATATTTATGGGTTTCAATCTAAGCACCACCGAGATGGGGACGGGTACTAGAAACTGGGACGGGGACGGGAAACGTCAAACTTAAATTTTGTAGATACGGGTACAGGGTTATATATAATATATATATATATATATAATGTAAAAATACATATAAATCAAAATATTAAAATCTCTCACATATGATTCTAAAGGAACAGAATAAGCTAAACATCTACTAGTTGTACCACCAATATTAAAACAAAAAATTATACAAACGATAATATTCAAAACTACACATACATCAACAACAAAACAAACTACAAAACAAAACACTATTAAAAATAAGAAGACGCAAGAAGAAAGGAGAAAATGCATAGATGTTGTTTATCATCAGAAACACATGAAATTACGTATTCTAAGTTGTTTACACATCAAAACTATAGTTTACCATACTCATTGATTCTAAAATTCAAAATCACAAAATAAACATTTTTATGTTATTCTACTTTTGATTGATAGCAAATGACCACACATAAAAATATAGAGATTGAAGAAATAGAGAGACAAAGAAATGGAGTATGGATGTTGAAGAAATAGAGAAACAAAGTATGGAGATCGAAGACAGAGAAAGAGAAATGTGATGCACAAAAAGAGAGAAACACATGTTTAAAGGAATAAATGGGTCAAATCCAATTAGTTTGGGTGGATTGGATAGGTTAGAGGTTGGATTGTAAATAATTCAATTAATTAAGTATAAGATAATATTTCGTCAGGTTTTCAAATTAAAAAAAAAAAAAATCATTTTAGAATCCAGAAGAGACATAATAGAATTTTCTATAGAGGTTATGTAGAATTAAGTCCCTTCTCCTCCGCCACAGAACAACGGAATTGACAAGAAGAGGATGACCGAAAGTTGTGAATGGCTCAGTTGGGTCGGATCGAGGAAGAAACCCAACGACTCTCCCCCATCCGCGAGGTCAGATTTGCTCTCTCTCTCTATCTCCATCTCTCCCTCACTCTCTCTGTTTTGAATCTGACGGCGTTTTGACAGAGGCGAACCCACGGCGAAGCTTCTCTTTGGTAGCAGAGACGGAGAAGACAGAGGAAGTGGACGACGGCAGTGAAGATATAGGAGCGACGGTGGTTTGTTCGTGGTTTGTTCGTGCGAGACACTTGCGAATCATCTCACCAACTGTGGTTTATCTACTCCTCGAGGTGAGAGGGTGCAGCAGTCTATGTTAATATCCTTGATCCTTTTGTTGCTGTTGAATGATGATTTAGTATGTTTGATAACTTTTTTAGATTTGTTCTCAATAATCATCACAGTAAGGATTCGAGCAGCTGATTCAGGGGATGATGAACCGGTTTAAAGTTGCGTCCTTTATTGATTTTTTATTTTTGTATTATTACATTTGTTTCAGGGGTTGATGTAATAGTATAAAGTTGGGTTCCTTAGAGCATGTCCAATGGTTAGAGCCCATAATGAGTTCTAATGATTAGTTTAATAATTAATTTTGTAATTTGTGTAGTTTAGAACCTTTGCTAATGTAATTATTTTTTCCATGGTCCAATAGAAGAACCCTCTCTAAGGTTCTTAATTTTTTTTTACAAAAACTGAATTATTAGATTTCATATAATTTAAACAAATATAACATAAAAACATATTAAAAACATATACAAATAATCCCATTTGACCAAAACTTGTAATCACCTCAAATTTTCCAGCTTAACCAAGACTTGTAATTACCTCAAATTTTCCAGCTATAGTAGACCCGTCTTGACTTGATACTTTTCTTCTCAGTTCAGCACAAGCACAATACTCAATGTCGTACACATTTACTTCTTTATAGGTTGCAAATGTAGTCCTTACTCCTTCCCCTACATTATCCCCAACAAAAAAGGTTTTACATGTCAAAGACACTGAACATAAATAAGAATGTTTGTGTGTACAAGAGACAAATAACCAAGAATGTGTTTCTTACCGTGAGTGACTAAGAGCAAGTTCTCTGAAGGATACCTATTAGCAAGTGTGTTAACAACATTAAGAAATCGATCAGTGCATTCTTGTACAGTCTCTCCCTATTGTGGCATCTGAACATAACCAAAAAAGAGATAATTAGAACAAGAATCAAACTGATACTCAAACTCCTTCCAAGAATCAAGAGTAGATACAAAGACAGAGCAAGAGTCAAATCAATAGAATAGATCACCTCTTTATAAGCAGGAATCGCATTATGATCCACCATTCCCTCATGAAACATAGCTTTGAGATCAGAAATCAAGAACTCGAATTTCAATCTCTAGAGGCAATCTCAGGCTTAGTAGATATTCTGTTAAGCATCTCACTTAATCCAAACTCAATAGAAACCTAAACCATACAAGGACATAACACACAAGCATTATGTATTCTTGATGCTTGTCGCTTGAACACACATATTACAATCTACCTTTAGTTCACCACATATATACCTAAGATGATCTGATATTACTGACCTTGAGCTTGGATTTGTCGATGGAGAGGACGTCTTTAGAAGACGTAGCGTTAGGGTCAAGATGGATGGCGGAGAGAGCGTTGATCATTTCTAAAGCAGTCTGGACGCAGCGGATGAAGGGAGAGACGAAGACCCTGTGGATTGGAAATTGTATTTGAGATCGAATACGTTGACCAGTTCGAAACGCACGAACCATACCGTCGTGAACTAGCGTAGGGTCCCAAGGTTTTCATGGCTCTTCTCCGGCGAATCAAGTGAGTAGAGAGATGATCGCTCCGTCGTCACCTTTCTCTGAGAACAAAAGCAAAACCGAGAAGAAGATCGAGATCAGAATCGAGAGAGAAGATGGAGTGATCAAGATTGGAGGAGGAAGAGAAAACAGATTTCAGTGTTTGAGCCCGACGAAGGAAAGAGAAACATAAATGGGTGGTCCATTATAAAACTGACACGTAGGGGTGTTTACCAACTCTAAAAATCCCATATTAAAGACCGGTTCTGTGTTTTTTTAGCCTTTTTCATTTTTTTTTTCTCTTTTGTTTAGAACTTCTTTTAAAAGATCCCGATGGAGGTGGTCTTAGAGCACCAGCATTGGTGCAATATTTATGAAAGTCTCTCAAAATAAAATTAATTAAAAATGCAATAGTAGAAAAGAGAGTGAAGAATTTACCAGAGACGTTGCTTTATGAAGGAACTTTCACCAACAATAAAAAGACCCTAAACCAACGCGTCATGTTAACATTGAACAATTTATATTTATTACAATTAATTTTAATTCTAAAAATAAATTATTTTAAGAAATCAATATAATAATCATAAGAAATACTTTTTGAGAGATTGTCCACTAAGAGCATCTTTATCCCCATACAAAAATGGGTCTTTTAGGCAAAAAGCACATAGGGAGCCCCACATAAAAGTAAGAAACGTATATAATTGTTGCTAAAGAAGAAACATATGTAAGGAGGTTGTTTGTACTATTCGCGGGCTCCAGCGACACATGGCGACCCGTGATTGGTGCATTTTTAATTTTTTTTTTCAGACGAAAAGTAAAAAAAAAGAAATTTTTTTTTTAAGAATCTTTTTATGAGTTTGTGGGATAAAGATGGCCTAATGGTGCTCTTATGATTTATGGTACTGGTGTATTTGTTTCAGGAGATCCTGTAATCAAGGCGTTTTATGATTCAAGGTGGGGATAATTCGGCGAATGATGGGACAGTTTGTTGTAAATCTATCTATGGCTGGGACAAGAGAAAGCTTTCCTGATTCTTGATGATACAGAGAATGCAGCTACGGTAAGATCACTCAGGTAGGTATGTTACATTTTGCATTGATCTATATCCCTATGTGTTATGAGGTAACAAGTTCATGTACTTCTTGTAAGGCTGCGGTGGAAGTGGACAGGCTTGACCAGCCCAGTCGAATTAAGGAAATAGCTTTCAAGAAACAGACTGAGCTAGAGGAGATATACGCTCGCGCACACCTCGAAATAAACCCTTAATCAGCTCATGAGACGATCATGTCGGTGCTTCCTATAGTCAATGAATCTGATTTGTCTCTGAAGAAATCTGATTCCTCGCTTATTGTTTATCAAATTTCTGTATCAAACTACAGTTGTTGTTGTGTTGCTCTATTCGTAATACTACAATGCAAAAATACCATAACTTTTATGAAAATGACTATTGTATCTATTATGTTTTTTACAGATACATAAAAGAGTTTAAATTTATGATTTAAGGTTTAAGTAGAGGTTTAGGGTTTAAAACTCAAATTTCACACTATAACCTCAAATCTTAACCCCAAATCCTATTCCCCAAACTCCAAATATACTTCCAACTTACAATCTAAAGTTTAAAATTTATATCATAAACACTAAACTTTGAGATGGGGATAGAAAAAATAATTTTGTTTTCTTAGCTCATCATAAAGTTTAATCCTTACTTTTATACCACTTACAAAAATTAAAATCTAGTCATTTTGATCATAAATCCAGAAGTTTATGATTTACTTGTGTTTTGTTAGAGTCTAAAATCCAAACTCTATTCCTAAACTCTAAATAATCTACTTCAAACCCTAAGAATTAGACAACAATTTATAACACTAACTTTAACTAACTATAAATTCCAAAACATAAATTTTATATTCTAAACTCAAAACTCTCCACAAGCATCTTTAAAACATACACCTTCATGTAGTATCTTCACTCTTTTGTGAAAACCAGCTAACTCTTATGCTTATGGTTTCAGATGCTTCGGGACATCAGGGTCTGGAACTTCAGGCTCATACATTCTCTCCTAAATTGGTTCCAGCTCAATCTTGAACCTCAGAAGTGCGTCCCACCATGACTATTGATAGATATTAGGTGGTTATCGATCGATACTGAGCTTCAGTTTCGAGTCCGGAGTGTCGAAATGAAAACTTGATCTTTCAAGGCATTCAAGAGGTATCGACTGACAGCAGGAGTTTGTGTCGATCGACACTGAGATTGGATCACCAATATCAGCTTTTTCCACTCCGCTAAGTTCTCCAGATCCTTGTTGTTTATCACCCTCTAGTCCCATGAGATTGACAATATGTCTTGGTTTCATTTTTTTCCTCTTCATAACCTCACTGTATGTTGAACCTGAATATCTGGCTTCTTGACATGAGTGTTCGGGGCTCCAAATTTCCCTTTCAGCTCAATGTAAACATAATTCAACTTCTGATTGTAATCAAACATCATCTCTTTTTTTTTTTTTTTTAAAATACATCATCTCTTTCTGGCGATCTCTAAGGATCATGTCCATCGTATCATCGAGCTCCATCTGTCTAGTTGCTGGAGCATCATCAAAATTATTGAGGTAGTCGTTCTTTATGTCATTCCAGGTAGTAATAGATCCTAGTGGTAGCTGTTCGAATCAGCTGGCTGCATTTCCATCAAGATAATACATGGAAAGTTTGTTGAAATAGTAATTTTCAGAGACTCCATTGCGCTGAATGCATGATGATATATCCTCTAATGATTCAAAATGATCCAATGGATATTCATGAGGAAGACTATGAAAGGGATGCTGACCTACAAGAGATATATATGCATGATTCAGCTCAAAGACATTCCTCTGGAATGCATAACGACGAGTTGCAGACCTGTTAGCGTAGAACTCTTCAGAAGTGTTTTACTCTCTAAGTTCCCTACATCGTTTAATCTCAGCCTTAACAATAACAGCAGTAGCATCAGGGATTTCAGCCCAATGTGCATAAATCAATTGTCATGCACTGTTGTGAGCTCCACCTTCTTTGTCTAATAAGACCCCATTCTCATCAGTATTTAGTATGAGTACTTCGACCATCTCTGTCTTTCCAAAAGAGTGTCGATCGACACTGGATGAGTGTCGTTCGATACCTTGTTTTCTATACTTTTGATCGCTGCTTGGAGGGTGTCGATCGACACTAACCTCTTAGACTTATGGATCACACGTAAATCAGCAGGATCCTGCTTTGAAGGACACATAAGTCTCTATTCATTCTTGTTCCTCGTACTGAGATATATGTACCTCAAACACAAGAAAAGAATAGTAAGTAAACTAAAAAAAACTAGACGAAACCTTTCATCTAGTCTATTGGTGAATCAAACAATCCCTGACAACGGCGATGTAGTACTTTAGGATTGTATCCAAATGGATTGTGGATCAAACAGTAGACTATCAGTTTCCATTTAAGCTAAGCCAAGAATATTAAAGTAAATAACAAAATAATAATACAGATGGATTTGCTGGTATCAGAAAAAGCGCTAGGTCTAGGGGTCTATCAATCAAGAGTTTCAAAATACAAATCAAGGAAGCTAAGGGTTTCATAGGTTCAGTTCTAGAACTTGAATTCTATAATAAGCTATCCATCTCTCGCATGCAATAAAATATTCAGATGTCTAACTTTAATCAAGTTCCAGCTCTTGCTGCAAACTGGATGAATCAAACAAGCAGTAGACATGATTTGATAATGTTCAACTAAACCCTAGACTAACTCTTGCGGCAAATAGGTATCTAATTCTTCAGGGTTCGGGTTCTGTTAATTGATTGCACTCTCATTCCTATCAATTATCCTATGATTCTAGGTTCAGGAAATCAGTCACACTCTCGTGCTATTACAGAAATCAGTAAGTAACCTAGCAATCAATGATTATAAGTTTGAAATTAAGCTCATGATATCGATAAACCTAACAGACTGCTTTCTCAGACATAGTCATGAAAAACATAATCAATGAATGAATAAAATACAAGATAGAATCAATGGAGTTCCAATTGATCTCTGAAGGAGTTCTGTGATCTTCTCTAAAAATCTCTCTAGGGTAAAAATAAAAGCATAAAAGAAAGTGTAGCCGTCAACAATAGCTTAGAAAACATTATATAGGGTTTAGACACGTTTTGGGGTCTTCTAAGGAAAACTTTGGGGGGGAAATTATAATTCTTGATACTTCATTAAAATTCATCAAGATTTGGATTAGGAGCAGTGTCAATAGACACCATGGTGGTATCGGTCGACACTGGCTCACAACCTTGACAGCTTCCTCTCGCGCAGTAGACGAACCACTCTTCAGTAAAACGATAACCATTTTTGATCAAATACCCTAATTTACCTTAAATTTTTTGAACTGGAAACTAACTCAAAGCTCTATCTTGTGTCAAAATATGAGCTCAACCGCACCGTGGGAAGTCCTTCATCCATAGCTAAACTTCTGATTCATCTGTGCTGTTTTGTATCTTAAATAGTTCCAGAATCTCCAAAGTAGCCCAAAACGCACCTAAACCTGAAATAACTCTAAAACACTCCAAATTTATATAATAGACTGTAAATAGGACGTATACCATGGTCTAAAAGTGGTAAAAAAAAACATGGTATATCAATGCTGGGGAAACTCTGTAAAAGAAGACGTTCTAAAAAACTGTTATTATGTCTAGTAGACGAGATATAATCAAAGTCTTGGACGAGAAAGCCACATTTACTTTGTGGTAGACGTTGGAGAGCTTGTACATGATATAATATCTAACAAACACGTTACTTTTGAAGCAACACCTCTTTGCATATTCAAAAAGGTATTGAGCTTCGTGACCACCTTGACAAGTTAAACTCTATATTATTGAACTTGTGTACTATCAATGTTAAGGCGGAGGATAAAGATGATGCACTAATCCTATTGGTATCTATGCTGAAATTCGTTGAGAACTTCATGCGATCGTTTATTGTTGGCAAAGACAGTGAATTTGGAAGAAATTAGATCAGCGCTTCATAATTAGGAATTGTGTCATAGGACATCCAGCTCATGGACATACAATCAAGCTTCAAGATTGTTTATCAGTGGTGTGAAGGGACATGAGAACATAAATAATTTGAAAGAAGGAAGTCATTCCCAGGGGTCCTAATCCAACATATATTTGCAACTACTGAAAAAAGAAGGGACACTGAAAGTCAGACTATCCCAAGAAGAAGAGGCATCAATTTGGGTCTGCTACAGTAGCCGAGATAAAACAAAGTCTGATGATGACATCACTCTTGTTGTGCACGGACACACACACACACTCTTCTGATGTGTGAGTTATGTATACATTGGTGTCCTATAGAGGAGAAAGTGGTTTTCAGAGTATATAGAGGTACTTGACGACAAAATTCAGATGGCAAACAGTTTTGTCTATAAGATTGCTTGGATCAGCCCAATCAAGCTCATGACACATGATGATAGATTATGCACATTGACCGAGGCTAGAGATCTTCCATCAATGAACAAATAATTTGATATATATGTGGGTCTTCTAGATGGTAGATGGTTCAAATATTTGGGTGGCGATGGAGTTATGAATGTATGTATAGGTTCTAATGTGATTTTGAATGGTTTCATGAATGTTACTATGTATTTGTTGAAGGTTACTTTGTTTCAGGTTCATCAAATATTGCATCACCAGAGATCCCAGGGGAAGATATGACTAAGCTATGGCATATGAGGCTTAGACATATTAGCAAACGTGGGATGCACCTTCTGTCGAAGTGAGGTCTTCTCTATAGAATCTTAGCTTTGATAATTTGATTGTAAGAACTCAATAATAAGAATTGCTCTCTTATTAATATTAAGGAAACTCACTCAAATCCTTAATCTCACAATCTCAAATCTCGTGTCTATCATCATCACACATCATCTCTATATATATGAATATAGAAATCCTAAACTCAATTGGTAAAACACAAAATAGATATTTCCTAATCCTATAGATAACCGGAACATGATTGACTTCAACTTGCTCATTCTCGACGCATTCTCGTATAAAATGAAACCTCCTATGTATATGTTTTCTGCGACCGTGAAAGACTGGATTCTTGGTCAGTGCTATAGCCGATCTATTGTCCACTCGAATGGTTATCTTGCTGCATTCCTGTCCAGTTATCTCACTTAGTATTTCCTGGAGCCATATCGCTTGTTTGGCTGCTTCTGTAGCGGCCATAAACTCAGCTTCACAAGAAGAGAGAGCGACAATCTCTTGTTTTTAAGAACACCATGTAATGGGACTTTGATCAAGGTAGAATATATGGCCAGTTGTACTTTTACCATCATCTATGTCCACATTATGTGAACTATCACTATAACCCCCCAACCTCAACATACTTGCTCGTGTATATATTAGCCCCATCGAAGTGGTTCCATGGAGGTATCGCAAAACCTGCTTCAGTGCTGCACCATGGGACTCCTTAGGCGCTTGCATATATCTCGATAAAACTCCCACACTAAAGGACAGATCCGGTCGAGTATGCAACAAGTACCTGAGAAAGCCTATATTTCTTCTATACTCGGTTTCATTGATGCCTCTTTCACTCGGACTCTTTGACAGCTTCACGTTTTGATCCATAGGAGTAAGCGTTGGATTACACTTACTCATTCCTGTCTCCTCAAGTATTTTCTTCGCATACCGATCCTGTTTTAGCATAATACCTTTCTCACTTTGACACACTTCAATCCCAAGATAATAGGTTAGCCTTCCAAGATCACTCATTTCAAATTTCTCTGCCATCTCCTCTTTGAATTTTAAGATCAGGTTCAAGGATGAACCGCATACAAGCAAGTCGTCGACATAAACGACTAGGATCAAGACACAGTCCCTATCGGTTCTCTTGTATAACGATGGCTCCTTAGAACATCTCTGGAAGTTTAGATCTCGTAGAACTTGATTGAGCTTGGTATTCCAGGCTCTAGGTGCTTGTTTCAATCCGTACAAACCTCGTTTCAATTTGTAAACTTTTCTTTCCTGTCCGAGAACCTCAAAGCCTTCTGGTTGAGAAACATAGACTTCTTCCTTCAATTCTCCATGTAAGAATGCAGTTTTCACATCAAGATGGTGAATCTCCCAGCCATGAGCTGCAGCTATAGCAATAACCAACCGAATTGTCTCGAATCGAGCTACATGTGCAAAGACTTCATCATAGTCAATGCCGTGTCTCTGAACATAGCCTTTTGCTACAAGTCGTGACTTATGCTTGTTGATACTTCCATCTGCGTTTTGTTTTATTTTAAACACCCACTTTAATCCGATAGCTTTCATGCCAGTAGGGAGATCAACAAGCTCCCAAGTATTGTTCTTTTCTATAGAGGTAAGCTCATCTTTGCAAGCTTCGATCCACACCTTCTGTTTCTTAGCTTCACGGAAATCCCAAGGCTCATCGTTTATGACCAATAGAAGACGATCGCTTTCGGTTTCACACACAAGCACGTAATCATCAAGATATGTCGGTTTGGATCTTACTCTTGTAGATCGTCTAGGTTCTGTTTGTTCCTCCTCTTCGTCTTCTTCGTTTTCATAATCGTGATCACCTTCATCGACATGATTGTTATCGTTAGGAGTGCTATCGTTATCTTCTTCGCTATTACCTTCTGAGCCTGGTTTTCTTAACTCTACTGTAAACGTTCCTGTATCTTCACCGGACTTAGTGTTGTTCCAGTTCCAGGACTTGGTTTCATCGAATATGACATCCCGTGAGACTATAATCTTCTTACTTGATGGATCAAGTAGGCGGTAAGCCTTTGATCCAGGTTCTGTACCAAGATGTACCAACACTCTTGACCTATCATCCAATTTTTTTCTTCCAGCTGACTCTGTTCTTACGTAGCTGACACAACCAAATACTTTAAGATGCCTGAGATTTGGTTTTCTTAATCGTAGAGCCTCGTATGGAGTCTTGTCTATCAGAGATCGTGTGAGAACTCTGTTTATCAAGTATGTAGCATGACGCACTGCTTCCCCCCCATAAGCTATTCGGTACACACATATGTTTTAGAATGCTTCTGGTCATCTCAAGAAGGGTTCGGTTTCGTCTCTCAACCACTCCATTCTGTTGGGGTGAGTATGGGGCAGTTAAGTGTCTCCTAATACCCTGTTTATCGCAATACTCTTGAAATTCATGGGATAAGAACTCTCCTCCTCAGTCTGTTCGAAGTGTTTGTATTGTTGCTTTCGTTTCTTGTTCCACAAGGTTTTTAAACTTTTGAAATTTTTCAAAAGCTTCGATTTTATCCTGCAACAAAATAGTCCACATATAGCGAGAGAAATCGTCTATGATTACGAACACATATCTCTTTCTAGCCGGTGTGGGAGGGGTGATAGGCCCACACAAATCACCGTGAAGAAGTTCCAGGGGTTGTGTTGCTCGGTAAGAAGTTTCACTCGGAAAGGGGTGTCTTGTCTGTTTGCCAAGTAGGCATGACACACATGTCTCTCTTGCGATAGTAATATTTGGTATACCAGTCACGAGTTCCTTGTTGATCATTGTCTTCATAGTCTCGATGTTGACATGACCAAGTCTTGCATGCCACTTAGATGACTCCGTATCTGTTTTTACTTGTAAGCATCGTATGATTTCAACTTGAAGACTAACTTTATACAGCCAATTCTTTGATCTTGTTGATGTTATCATAGCTTGCCCAGCTCGGTCGTACAGAGTAAGCTTATCACCTTTCATACGTACTTCGCAGCCTGCTTATGTGGCTTGTCCAAGGCTAATAATATTACTCTTCAAGCTTGGTATATAATATACGTTGCTCAATATCTTCTTTCTTCCTCCTCCGAAACTAAGCTTAATAGAGCCTTTTCCTAATATATCAATTCGGGAGTCGTCTCCGAATCTAACTTTCCCGGTTATCGATCCATCTAAACTCTCGAAGAACGATCGATTTCCACTCATGTGGTTGCTTGCGCCATTGTCAAGATACCATATGTTACATGTATCTGAATCTGCTTCAAACTTATTTGGGTATACCTTGTTTTCGTTGAGATAGACGACCTCGTTCATCATTAGTTCATCGGCTTCTTCAGTACTTTCTTGTTTCTTCTCGACAGCCTCCTGGAGTTTGAGCAAACGATCGGGGCAATCAGTGGCGTAGTGCCCAAGTTTATCACAACGAAAACAGGTTATGTGTGTAGCATCTCTGTCTCGCGCTCCTCGATAAGACCCGTACTGATATGAGACGAATCTTCCGCGACCTCTCGATCTCCAGCTAGAGCGACCTCCTCGTCCTCTACCTCTGTTATTCGCATAGGTTTCTTGCTGACTTTCCATGTTTGAGTATAAGAGTTTTCCATCTTGATGATCATCTTCATCTTCTCCGATTCTTTCTTCGTAAGCTTTAAGTCTTCCGACGATATCCTCAAAACTTGTAGTATTCAAATCCAAAACTTGTTCTAGTGAAGCGACGATGTGAATAAATCTTTTTCTAGGTAGACTTTTCAGAAATTTCTTCACAAGTTTTGATTCTTCAATAGATTCTCCAAGGGATGCTGATTTTGAAGAAATCTCTGATATTCTACCAACAAACGAATCAATGGTATCTCCTTCTTTCATCTTAAGCCTATCAAACTCAGCCATCAAGGTTTGTAACCTTGCCTCCTTTACTCTCTCAGCTCCAACGTATCTTGCTTTGATGGCGTCCCAAATTGATTTTGCTGTGTCAAGATCTCCAACTTGCAGGATTAAAGCTTCTGGTATTGACTGGAAAAGGAGAGCAATGGCCATATTATTTTTCTCTTCGACCTTGTTGCCTGGATCAATCGTTTCCCAGACTTTATTCACCTTGAGTGCGATTTTCATCCTCATAGCCCAAACCGTATAATTTGTGGAATTGAGCATTGGGAACTTGATAGAGGTTGATCCAACGTCTTTGTTAGTTTCGATTTCTTCTTTGATATCCGCCATGGTATGGTCGATTTTAAGCTTCTGTTTCTAAACTTCTTATTCTCGATGATGATGATATCTGAACAAGTTTTTTTCTTTGTTTTGCTCTGATACCAAATATAGAATCTTAGCTTTGATAATTTGATTGTAAGAACTCAATAATAAGAATTGCTCTCTTATTAATATTAAGGAAACTCACTCAAAACCTTAATCTCACAATCTCAAATCTCGTGTCTATCATCATCACACATCATCTCTATATATATGAATATAGAAATCCTAAACTCAATTGGTAAAACACAAAATAGATATTTCCTAATCCTATAGATAATCGCAAACTCATTAGGATTAGGTTACTTGTTTCTCAAGCTTACTCAACATTCTCCATGATCACAAGACCAAGAGTCTAGAATTATGTGAGCATTGTGACATGTGGTGTGTTTATTGTTCTAGGATGGTATAAATATCATAAACAATTAACTATCAAATTAACCATAATCTTAACACACAAAATAATACTCTTGCCAAGAGAGATTAAGTGTAGTACTTAGAGATTGAATCCACAGAGAGCAATGGCAAACAATAAATTTCTTATTTCTAAAGACTAAGCTAGATAAATATAAATATTAGTGGTGAACAATCAATTAAAGAAATATTCCTTATCAAGAGATATGGATACAATGTGGAAATCTGCTATTTAATGCAAATATAGAAATATGATATTTAATGAACCAAATGTAAATGTAAATATGCTAGATTTAGGGTTACATAATAACTTTCCCAAAATTAAGCTCGATAATATTTTGTGAAACAACTTTTGTGAGATTAAGATCAGCAATACTTTACCAAAAATCATTCGTAAATTTTAAAACGAAGACAATAAGGGCTAGGACAAGACCAGTTTGCTCACAGCTTGACAAACTGAGCACCTTACCCGAATGACATCTTGTCCATTGCTTCTTTTTCCTAATCGCCCACTTCAGCCTTCTTTGAATCATCACCTACTTCTCCTCACTTTGTTTCAATGATTTCGTAAAGTTCTTTGATACAAAAAACACAATCCAGTTTTACAAAATCTGCCACGTTGAGTTGAAAACATCTATTCATAAACATATGATAAGACTTTTCAACAATATACAAAGTGCACTTGGTCAATTTAGTCAAACCAAATGTACGAAGAGAGAAGAACAGAAAACTTAGACGCTGAAATCTCTTTCTCACTCCGATATTCTCGTCAGAATTTCGTCGAAAAACAATTTATATGAAAATCAGTATCAAACTATTTGAAGTTCTTTGACATTGAGGCGAAAGTGGTCATTCCTAAAACACCAAATAAAATTTCGATAAACCTGTTCTCGTACAAAAACTAACACTACAAAAATTGAAACTCAGGTCAGAAGACAGGAAGAGAAGAAGAATGAAGAAGAGGCAAACCTGAATCTCCAATAAGACTAAGGTACGTCTGACTTAGATAATTTTATCAGAGTTGGAATTTTTCGTAGGAAAAGAATGAAACGTTTTGGAAACTGTCGGAAACTTTAGGGAACTTAGAATCTAGGAGAATAGTCTAGCAAGCTAAGTCTTAGGATATTTTTCCAGTCTTGTTCTCTTGTTCCTTAACCATCCAGGCAGAACTTGCAAACCGATCTAATTTCTCGTAAAAAAAAAGAGAAATTTTCCCTCACGCGTTCAAGCATACTCATCTCGCTTCCTAATAGAAAGAACTAGAAACACGAATGTCATCGTAAAATTGACTCGTTCCTAGTACTTTTCTTAAGAAACCAACTTATTCCAAGTCGCCAACTAAAAATCACAATCCCAAAGTCGTCTTTAAATTGACCCAAATTGTTTATCATCTCAACCCTCAAAAGAAAAAAACGTACACAACCCTTCGAAAGAACAATTCATCCATTTTCTTTCGTAAAAAAAAGGAGGGAGTAGGTATGTATACTATACTCGTATACTCCCATACTTTAAAAACTTTTTGTTCAGCACCAAAAAAATGCTTTCGTCAAAGCAAACTCTTGTGACATTAGGCAATAAAATGATGCTTCTAAAACGTCCAAAGGGCACATGACAATCTAAAATTTGTCTAAACGCCAGAGGCATACCTAAACAGTCTAAAATTATATGGGAAATATTCAAACATCAAAGTATAGCTCCCAGCTTTTGTCGAACCAAGTGAATCACCAAAAAACATTTGCAAAAAAGCTAAATCGAGAACACAAGTAGTAGCGAGCACAACAAACGGAACATGCCCTTCCCACACGTTCTCTAGATCTACAAACGGAACAAGCACATCAGTTGCTTCATCTAAAGGTACACAAATAAATGTCTACCTTCCTATGATACCTTGAGATGAAACAAAAAAAAAAACTTGAATGGTCTGAAGAAAGTGAAGGAGCTTCCAAACAGCTGAAGGAGACACAAATGTCTACTCCCCCGTACTCGAAAAATCCACAGAGGGAGAACCTTTATTCCCCTAAATCGCAATATCCACAACAGCCGTAAGCAGCGTCCTCATTGGAGAGACACAAATGTCATCTTAAAACCGAATCGTTCCTAGCACTGTTCTTAAATACGATTCATTCCAAGTCTTCAACCTGAAAACCAACAAAGATCACAATCGCATCATCGTCTTTAAATTGAACCGGGTTGTCAATCATTTTAATTTCTGGAAGAAGAACGTACATGACCCATCAAAAGGTTCGGCCGCTCTCCTTAGTAAAAAAAAAGGAGGGTATGTACACTATAATTGTATACTCCCATACTTCAAAATTTTTTTGCCTAGGTATCAAGAAAACTCTTTCAACAAAGAAAATTCTTACATCATCAGGTAGAAAAACACATAGGCAATGCAATGACCCACCAAAATCTTTCAAAAGGCAAACAACAAACTAAGATTCGTCTAAACGCTAGTGGCATACCCAAACCATCAAAAATACATTCTTGAGAACTCAACAGCATCACTTATCACAATCATGCGTTCAGACAACCTGTACCAACATTGGATTTATAACAGGACGGTCAGCCAAAGTCTTGAGGACCTTTCCGACCTAACAAAACAGATTTCATATGAGACTCAAAATTATACGAGAAATCTTCAAACATCAAAAGCATTGCTTCCAGTTTTATTTGAACCAAGTGAATCATGGACAAGCGTCAAAAATATTTGCGACAAATCAAAATTGACGACAACAGGTAGCAGCAAGCACAACAAGGGGAAAGGCTTCTCCTCGCTCGTTGACTAGATCTACCGCTGGTTGGTCAATTTGTTCCGCTCAAGAAACGAATATGTCATTAGAATTCCTCTCAAAACCTACAAAAAAGGTTTCTCGTAATGGATATAACGAAATAACCTTTGGTAAAACTCCATTAGTGACACAAAGTAACTTTCACTTAAAATCAAAATCAAAGCGAAAATGTTTCTTGTAAATTCCATGGGAAATATCACTACTTTGACGTCTCAATTACGCTTCACAGTCTTCATAAAACCGGTCGCCCACTAATTTCGTATTACTAAAACAATTTATACAGAACAGCCTACGAGAAAACAAAATCGGTATCATACAATACGACTTTGCAATATGAGAACACGAATGAGAAGAATCTAATCTTCGCTTGCAAAAATCACAAGTAATCTGCAAGCAACACGTTCCATTTACTTCTATGAGAAACCCTTCTTGTAAAACTTACACGAAACATCCTTTGTATAGTCAGTCCGAGTTATAGGAAGCAACATTCAAAAATAAACATAAAAGGTTTACGAATAATTGTTTCAGAATATTTTCATAAAGCTGAAAAAGCAGTATCATTCATATTTTGACAACAAATCTAAACTTTATCTTTTTGAACTACGATCTAATATATCTTTTCTTTTAGCCTTACGGCTCGCTGGCTTCTACCTCTCACTCCCATTGGTTACATATGTGAAGGCCATCACCCTGCGAGTAACTCCCAATGGATTCAGTATCAAGCCTTTTAGGCTTCCTCTTCCGTGGATGAAAACGAAAAATAATTTTCATATGAATTCCTTTCAGAACGGCTTTCATGACTAAAACAAAGTTATACGAAAACCATTTTCATACGATAAAAGAAATCATTATACGAAACACTTATCGTATGACTGAAACCTGAAGTGGAAAATCATTTTCGTCCATGTCGGCAACCTTAACACCGAAAACTTTTACATACTTGGTATGTGACTCTCAACAATGGCTCTTTGATCCTCGGCCAATTACGCCTTCGATAAAATTCTAAACCTGAATTCGGCATCCCCTATAAGGATAATTCTAAACTATTATGACCTTAATACTAACATGAAATTGGCATGGTCTAATCATCGTCCTACAATACCCACAGCTATATGGTTGATGATATAGCCTATTTATTACCAGTTTTAGGCTATGTTATAGGCTCTATTTAGAGTCTATTACGTGTGTCTAGACTATGTTTTGGAGTATTTACAGGTCCATGAACGTTTTGGAGATATATGATATACTTGGAGCTTTTGGAGCATTTAGAAGAGAAGAATCTGTAGCTGATCATATAGGGAGTCGACGAAGCCATCGATCGATGGAAGACACTTGAAGTCGACCAATGATCGAAGCTCGAGAGCGATCGATGTAGCACACTTGCCATCGATCGATGATCAAAGCCCAAGTCAGAAAGACGAAAAATACCCTGGACGAGTTTTGACATAGACTTAGGATTTATATATTTATATTTATGTCTTGAGAGACAGAAAGAAACACAAGAAGAGTTAGAGAGAGTTAGACAGAGTTTTACAGAGCATTTTAGTTTCATTTTGTATTAGGAGAGAAAGGAGAGACTCCTTCAGAGTCCGCCTGGAACTCCTTTGGTTTTTATATTTTATTTCATATCTATTCTATTCATTTATGATTTATGTGACAAAGATCATGTCTGAGTAGTTACTAATTATATTTAGGGTTGAATGATATCAATCACGAATTAGCCTAAAAATAGGATTGTAAGGTTAAGTTAATATCCATCAATTGATTTGTGCTTAATGCTTGCATTCTAGAGTAGCTAACTAGGATCTCGATGATAGGACATGGACAATTACGAAAGTAGGTTCTGTGCCAGAATAGATTCTGTTGAACTAGGTTGTTGGATACATGCGAGAGCTGATCTAATAAGTCTGGTGGACTTATCATATCTCGCCCATACTTGCTTCTGATTTCACCGTCGATCGACACCAAGCTTTAGCCGTCGATCGATGGTGGTTTCTTTTGCTCGCATCGAGAGTTGGAATTAAAAGGGGTCAGAATAGTTAACATTTGAGTTCTAGCATATTTACATTTCCGTGCCTCCTATCCATTATAATTCATAAAACTTGAAACCCTAGATCTAGCATATTTACATTTATATTTACATCTAGAATATTTTCATATTTGCATTAGTTGCATATTTCCATATTGCATTCTACTTCTTGACGAAGAATATTTCCTTAATTTGATTATTCATTACCACCATAGAGAAATTCCCTTGGATAGCCCTTTTAGTTTGTTTTTCACAAAAATAGTTCTTAAGGAAGAAAATGACTAAAATATGTTTTATTAGAAGCTAAGAATGCATTTATATGCATTTATACTCATAGAGTTAACTAATCTAGATTTAGAGTTTAAAGTTAAAGGATGAGTTTAGGGATAGAGTTTCAAATTTTAGAAAAAAATCAAAATTTCAAAAAAAGGCTATTTTGGTCATTTTATTTTTCGATGGCTATTTTTGCGACAAAAACTTTTTTTAAAAAAAAACTATTTAAGAGAATTGTCCTTACCAATATATATATTCACCTATCTTAGTCTTTAGAAGGTAAGAAATCTATTGTGTGTCTTTGCTCTCTGTGGATTCGATCCTTAAGTACTACACATGATCTCTTTTGGCAAGAATATTGTAGAGTGTGTTAAGATTAGAGTTAATTTGACAGTTGATTGTTTAGGATATTTACTACCCTGCTAGAACAAAATACACACCACATCAAATTTGGAACCGTTGTCGGGGAGCATAGATCGCCATTTGATTTAATTTCTAGGATTTAGTCTAGGTTTGTTACTGATTTTTAAGGTTACTAATAATTTTTTTTCCCTTGTTTTCAGGTACATGTAAAGAAGCACCATAAGCAACAAAGGACAAGAACTAACCACATCGACCATCATCCGAACTCTACCGTCGACGGACATCGATCACTCATCATCGATCGACGTCAACCTACATCCATCGATCGACATTAACATACCGTCATCGACTGACGCTAACCTTTTAGCACCGATCGACATATACCAACCCACATTGATCGACAAACACAGACGAGTTCAAATGGTTGCGACTTTGATACTAGTTAGGGGTGAGAACAGAGTACTGCGTGACCCTGATGGTCACATGTGTAATGCAGCAGGTCAGAAGATAGACAATCAGGTGACTATAATCCCTGATGCAGAAGCAAAAGTAGACGCTGCAGAAGCTCAACCTGAAGCTAATGCCCAAGCTGCTTAGAGAACACTGGCTGACTACAACCGCTCAGACCATTACTACGCCAACAGATCTGCCATTTGTCCTCAAGCTTTTCAGAGACAAGATTTCGAAATCAAGCCCGCCTTCTTCGGACTTGTAGCACAAACACCCTACCATGGGCTGCGACATGAGCACCCTATGGATCATCTGGAGCAATTTGAGGATCTAATGACTGCCATTAAAGCCAATGGAGTCCCTGAGGACTATCTTTTTTGTAAGCTCTTCAAGTACTCACTTGCTGGACAAGCTTCATATTGGCTCAAGCAGTTACCACCAGGATCCCTAACTTCCTGGACTGACATCAAGAATTTTTTCTTGCGCAACTTCTTTGATGACGTGAGAGCAGAAGACCTGAGGGGCAAGATTGCCACCTTTTCCCAAGACCCTTCAGAATCCTTCAGAAATTCATGGATCAGATTCAAATCATCCCAGAGAGATTATCCACATTATGGGTTCAGCGAAGTGTAACTTCTCAGCACTTTTTTTAGAGGTATTGGACTACAGTATCAAATGGCTTTGAACACAGCCAGTGAAGGAAATTTCAGCACCAAGAATCATGAAGAGGCTACAAGGTTGATTGAGAATCTGGCATCCAACAGCAACACCAAGAACACAGACTTTGAGAGGAAGAAGTCAACTCCATCAATGAGCAAGGAGCAGATTGAAGAAGTCAAGGCAAAGCTGGATAGTTTTCAGAAGTTTCTCAGGAAACAGGTCACCTTTGCAGAAGTGGAAGCAATGTAGTCTGGAGATGAAGAGAATGAAGAGGATGTGAACTACCTTGATGGGAATGGTTTCCAGAGACAATATAATCAAGGTTTCAACAGGAAATCCTATGGGAATGGTCAAAGGAATAACTTTAATCAGAGTTCACAGCGAAGGCCCTTCAACAACAACATAACTTATGAGTCCTCCTACTACCAGAACCCTACTCCCGGAGCTCAAGGAAGCAAGATTGAAGCAATGGTTGATAGAGTGTTGGAGAGACAGCAGAAGATGATAGTAGATTCAATGGGAAGATAGATGGCATGTACGTCAACCTCAACACCAAGTTCGAAAATCTCAACACCCATGTGAAGAAGCTAGAGAATCAAGTGATGCAGACAAGTGAAACTATTAGGAGACATGAGAGCCTAATCAAGGAGAAAATAAAGGCTGGACAGAGTCACCACGTCAATGCATTGACTGATGATGATTTTTTGGTAGAAGTTAAGAGAGAAAGGCTGCTAGAGAGGGATTCCCGTGTGGAAAATACGAGCTCGTCCGAAGGGTGGCACAGGCATCGATTGACACAAGTCAAGGCGCATCAATCGGCGGTACCCATGGAATTAGCAGTATCGGGTAAACACTCAACCATCAATCGACATAGAGACTGTAGAATCGATCGATGGTTTCCTGCAACAAAACGTGTTCATCTACCGAAAGTCATGGGTGTGGCAAGTCTAGAGCAGAGGATCATTCTGAAAAAGAAAAGTAATCCTAGAAGTTTGTGATTCCGTAATTGATTAAATGGCACGAGTTTCCCAATGCCCTCTGCGACACTGGATCATCAGTGAGCATCATACTCAGAGCTATGGCAGAAAAGCTGAACCTGAGAGTGGAGCCTTCCAGTGATTCATTCGTCTTTGTGGATTGCTCCAGAGTAGATTCAGGAGGCATTTGTAGAGATGTCCTACTGCAGATTCAGAAGGTCCTAGTCCCTATAGACTTTCATGTCATGGATATCCAGATCAATTGGAACTCTTCACTACTACTTGGAAGAGCATTCATGGATATTGTGGGAGCTATATGCAACATGAAAACTAACAGGTTGTGCCTCTCCTTGATTGATCCTAATATTGATTATGAAATTTATAAGAATAAACCTGCCCTCACAAAGTTGTCTAATGATGCAGAACTTGTGGCCACATGCTTATGCAAATATGAATTCAACGAAGAATTTGAGGATGGAGCATCAATCAACACCCACCCTAGAGCACCAATCGACACATTTGCTACTGAGCAATCGGTCGACACCCACCCTTTGTTATCGATCGACAGCCTCACCCCAGGAACGACCAACACCTGCCATGCAGATGGCAATTCCACCCCAGCCTACCTCGTGTACGACGAAGATTATAGAGAGGAAGAGCTAATCGAGTACCTGGTACCGCAATGGAAGAGGCCGGTGTTTTCCAAATTTCCTATCAATTCGGGAAATCAACATCGATAGACGGCAACGATACGCCATCGATCGATACTGACCAAAAAGACGAGTATGAACATGCCGACGGAGCTGAAGATCTGTTCGGGCAATGACTCGGTAAACAAGCATCGATCAACGGCCACCATACACCATCGATCGACGGAGAGCTGATTGAATATCATGACCTTGTATCAGACAACGCTAGCTGGGCGAAAGTGGATAGACGCGCATCGATCGACGCACCTCATTCAGCGTTGATCGACATAGAGAAGAAGAAGATGGAGCAGATTCGTAATATTCCATACATGTCTCCACATCTTAGATAGATCGACAGCAGCCATCACGCATCGATAGGCGGTACTATTCTGAAGTTCCACGGACTTCGTACTTCAACTGCCTACTATTCGGAGAGTTCAACATCGATCGACAGGATACACCCAATATCGATCGATGGCTGTATGGAGCATGGTACGAGAGCTTATGATGCTACAGGAGAAGAATTTTTCACTGGGAAAAGAAAGATGAGTATGGCATTTACAGAGATGAGAATGGTAATGCACGAGCTACAAATGGAAGAGTAGTGAATGTGCAAGCTGAAGACATCAGAGCAGTTCTAGAGAGAGCTTCTATGTTTGAACAGAGCTTCTATGTTTGAACAGAGCTACATATGTCTACCAGAACATGCAGCAAGGAGAAGTATGTCTATGGAAAATCAAAGGACATCAGCAGAACATAGATTTATGATATTGTGCATGAAGTTTACAAAGCTCAAGAGATGTCACTAGATGAGTTCTACACAAGGCTTGTTGATGTCTACTATCCTATAGACAAATGCCTTACCAATTTGACTACACGCATGGATGAGATGAAGTAGGATTTGGACACCATTCAAAGACAGCACGCGATTAGGCCAGACGAACGAGCATCGATCGACGGTACCCTACGACCATCGATCGACACTGAAGCCAACCAGCAGAAGACAGCAGCAGAAACACAACTGGAAGATAGGTCTGATGAGACTGCTTTTTTTCAGAGCCTAATGAAGGAAGATATTTCTCAACAATTGGAATATATATCAGAAACTACAGCTGCAAGACTTAGAATGCTACAACGCAGTATTGAGAACCTACAAAGCAGAATGCATTCCATGGAGGTTTTATAGAGGTTACAAAGAATGAGAAAATTAGAAGTGATGAAGCAATGAGGAGCTTCATTGGTACATGGTTTCAGATGAGTAGAGAAGATGTAGACACTTGCTTTCCAAGTGTTGATCCACCTCCATACTAGTCAGAAAGTTCAAACGTCGAGCTTAAGACTACAACCAAGCGCTAAGCGGGAGGCAACCCACTGTTTAGTAAGTTTTATTTATTTTCTTGATTACATTAGTTTAATTTTGGATTTTATTATACTATTACAGGTTTTTAAAGAGAAAGGAACATGAGTCTGCACAGAGCATCGATCGACACTTGATCATTGTCGATCGACGGAGTATCCTCTGTATTGATCGATCGTCACTTAACTGTGTCGATCGACGGTCACCACCAGCAAGCAGGTATACCATTTTCCTTTATCAAATTGAGTAATTATGATTTATTTTCTTCACCAATCTCGGACTAAATAATACTCGTGCTAGTGTTGTTTAAGTCTAGTGGAGGTTTACTAATATTTTTTTCTTATTTTTGAGTTTTATAATTATAAAAAAAAAAGATTAGAAACCTACAGGTTTACCATCGATCGAGTTTGAGGTACCCACATCGATTGACAATGGATCATGACCATCGGTCGACATCAACCCCGTGACATCGATCGACACTCTATTACAGAATCTGGTATTGAGTTTCTCTCTTAACTATTTACTTATGATTTAATTTTTCCCTAACTGAACCAGAGGATTACACTAAGGACAGTGTAATTTCAGTCTGTGAGAGATTCGCTAACGCTGTCTGATTTGTTTTGAGTTTTATTTCATATATATATATATATAAGTTTTTCAAAAAATTTATTGAGTAAAAAATGGATTATGATCAAAAATTTATTATTAACTAACCACACTTTAGCACCATTTTTAGAAGGTTATTTGCAGAGATTACTAGAGAGACAAAAGTGGATCATCCTGCCATTATATCACACTTGCTTAGAAATTTTGAACGAATGAAAGCTGATTTCCAACACTAATCATGTCATTATCAGCTTGCTTTGGGTTTGGTATACACTGGATCGGGTTCCTTCTGCAAGTCTGTAGGTACAAGTCATTGCACCTTTGGTTCCCTTCTCTCTCTCTTCAGCATCTACTTAAAAGCTTAAAAGATTGAGATGATTTCCCAAGATGCAGAGGGATAGGTAAATTACATATGATCCCATTATTCTAATTCAAAGGAATGATCACACATTGCTGGAAGCGAGGGGTAGGTAAATTACCTATGACCCCGGTATTCCCCTACAACTTTGCCAAAAAAGAGGGAAAAAAGGGATCAATGAAGATTTTGTACCTAGTTGTTCAGATACTTGCAAAGGTAAAAATTCATGTGTCCTTTGATAGAAACTCCCAAGGTAAAACATTCACTTTTATTTTATGCAAAGAAATGAGATCAGTAAAGAAGAGAGTCAAGCTAGTATTTGCTAAGTTGTTGGTAAAATGGATTTGGTTGCTATACTAGGATACAATATATAAAGTTTCTTTGTGATTGACTTGATAGAATGTGGTTGCAACAAAGTAGGGTGATAGTTATAGTTACATATTATGTGAGTTCCAACTTTTCAAAACCTCTTTCACAGATTTGTTTGCTTGAGGACAAACAAAATGTTAAGTTTGGGGGATTTGATATAGCCTATTTATTACCAGTTTTAGGCTATGTTATAGGCTCTATTTAGAGTCTATTATGTGTGTCTAGGCTATGTTTTGGAGTATTTACAGGTCGAGGAATGTTTTGGAGATATATGAGATACTTGGAGCTTTTGGAGCATTTAAAAGAGAAGAATTTGTAGCTGGTCATCTAGGGAGTCGACAAAGCCATCGATCGATGGAACACACTTGACGTCAACCGATGATCGAAGCTCGAGAGCGATCGATGTAGCACACTTGCCATCGATCGATGATCAAAGCCCAAGTCAGAAAGACAAAAATACCCTGGACGAGTTTTGACCTAGACTTAGGGTTTTTGTTTTTTATTTTTTTTTTATTTTTTTTTTTGAAACAAGACTTAGGATTTATATATTTATATTTATGTTTTGAGAGACAGAAAGAAACACAAGAAGAGTTAGACAGAGTTAGACAGAGTTTTACAGAGCATTTTAATTTTATTTTGTATTAGGAGATAAAGGAGAGACTCCTTCAGAGTCCGCCTGAAACTTTTTTTGATTTTTATAGTTTATTTCATATATATTCTATTCATCTATGATTTCTGTGACAAAGATCATGTTTGAGTAGTTACTAATTAGATTTAGGGTTAATGATAGCAATCATGGATTAGCCCAAAAATAAGATTGTTAGGTTAAGTTAATATACATCAATTGAGTTGTGCTTAATGCTTGCATTCTAGAATAGCTAACTAGGATCTCAATGATAGGACATGGACAACTACGAAAGTAGGTTCTGTACCAGAATAGATTATGTTGAACTAGGCTGTTGGATACATGCGAGAGCTTATCTTATAAGTTTGGTGGACTTATCAAATCTCGCTCATACTTCCTTCTGATTTCACTGTCGATCGACACCAAGCCTTAGCCGTTGATCGACACCAGGCCTTAGCCGTCGATCGATGGTGATTCCTTTTGCTCGCATCGAGAGTTGGAGTTAAAAGGAGTTAGAATAGTTAACATTTGAGTTCTAGCATATTTACATTTTCGTGCCTCTTATCCATTATAATTCATAAAGCTTGAAACCCTAGGTCTAGCATATTTACATTTATATTTAGATCTAAAATATTTCCATATTTGTATTAGTAGCATATTTTTGAATTGCATCCTACTTCTTGAAAAGAAATATTTTCTTAAACTGATTATTAATTACCAATATATATATATTCACATAGCTTAGTCTTTAGAAATAAGAAATCTATTGTGTGCCTTTGTTGTCTGTGGATTTGATCCCTAAATACTACATGTGATCTCTTTCGACAAGGGTATTATAGAGTGTGTTAAGATTAGGGTTAATTTGACAGTTGATTGTTTAGGATATTTATTACCCTGCTAGAACAAAATACACACCACGTCAATTGATCACAACCTCCACGCCAAGCCAAAACATTTAAGCAACCAAAGCTTCACCTAATCACTCTACAGCAAAATAACAATTCGTGATTTTTCTAAAAACGCTGAGCGATGACTACACAAACAACTATCGTATAAACCAAAAACGAAAAACATACAATAAAGCCTTGATAACAAAACTCAGTCCAACAACCGCATGGTTAACAAAAAATATGAACTTCTCATCAATTGATAATGTTCCAAATGCTTCACAAAGCATTCCGCAACGTTTCACCTAGAAACGCGGCAAATGCGGGAACACTTGCAACAAAGGTCCTGAAGCTATATGAAACATCCTCCCTAAAAATACACGAAATAAATCTCGGAAGTCGAAAGCATAGTGGAGGAAAATGTTTCTTCCCAAGGAAACATTTACGCGACCCCTTGGTTCTACTTCTTCAACTACAAATCAAACAATTCAAAATCCAAACAAAAAGAACAGTTTTGGCTGTGAAACATCCGCAAACAAACCAAAACGTTTCTCGGCCTCAAGGTGAAGACAAAACCTTTGCGTCACCGAAAACATCTATAAGCCCGAAAACGTTTCAAACAAAAACACGACATACGAAAGAAAACTTCTATACAAAAGAAGCTTTCAAATAATTTTCTATACAAATGAACTTTGGCTGCAAAACTTCCGCAAACAAACCAAAGTATTTCTCGATCATAAGGTCAAACGAGACATTCTTGCCAAACGCGAAAACTTCTTTAAATATGTTTTCATAACGTATTTTTTACTCGAAAGGAAAACCCAGTCTTTAGTACCGCACGATGTCACAAACACTTGAAGAACTTGCTTTCGAGGTAAAAAATCTTCCTTGATGAAAGTTCCATCTCGGAAACTCGAATAGTCATACGCACTAACATCTTTTCAAAATCACACCCTTGGCGAAGGCTCAAACTTAAACGGTAACACTTACCATTCTGTTTGTTGCTCATCACAACAAACAAACTCTAATGTCCTAAACAAGCTTAGCCATATCCCTCCATAGAGATAGGCTCTCAAACATCCAACCCAAGGATAATATCGAGCTATAAAAAATCCAAAATTTTGGTCAGTATCTTCCAAAGAATCTTGTTGTGGTCCGAGATTTGTCTCTGGAGAGATGCTCGATTCTCGATCGATCTAAGTCACATAAGCCGAGAACTTCTTGAAGACCACAAAACTGAAACAAAATCAGGTTGAAACCACAATAGGTGATTTAAGCCGGAACAGTCAACGCAAAACCTAAACTGATAGTAAGTCTATGTCTTGCCCTAAACCCAAAACACCGGTCTCAAACATCTCAAGGCGTATCAAGGAACCCGATACGAGATTACAAAACATGTCCATCACGATCCGCTGAACGCCAGAAATGAGATGACAACTCATACTCTTTCTCTCTATGTCTGTGTATAGTTGCTCCATGTGTTTTTAAAAAGAAATAAATTACGATTTTATAAATCCAAGAAAAAAGGCTATGAGGTTAATCATGAGTCCAACAAAAGTCCAATATAAAATTCCATTGGCAGCATCATGCTCGAAAATCTTCACACGATACATAAAAATCTTCACTCCAGATCGAACTACGAGATGCTTGATCCCTTCTATGGGGGGGTACATAGGCAGTCTTCATAAGGCGCAGACCCAATCTTATCATATTTAATTATTATAAGAAGAAGATTGAACCAACCACTTCAACGTTTGGAAAATAAATGGGTTCGCCAACGGATCTTTTAGCTATTGATTCCATCAACACGCCTATCACTACCTCACAAGAATCACATGTAAAACCATACTAGTAAAGGGCTAACTATTGGGGTCAAAATCGGTCATGGAAAAATCAACAACTAAAATCCTCTGAGAAATTGTGCATTAAGCAAATATGAGATGGAAATGTCTAATAAACTATACTGTCTGGGATCATCAAACATAGATTTCCTTGTGATCAGCGAAGGATGAATAAACTATGTTTGATGATCCCGAAAAATTCCGGGCTGTTTATATATCCTGGACAAGAAATAAAATAATTTATATTCAAACATGAAGTGATCAGAAAAATGTTCTAATGGAAGGTTTTTACGAGAAATGACGAGTTTTATGAACAATTTTTTGTAAAATAAAATACGGAAAGTTTCCACGGAAAAACTTCATAAGGAAATCTATGATATAATCTTCCGAAAAAAGTTTTTGAATTTTTTTTACGGAAAAACTTGTGTAAAACGAACAAAAGAAATGCCACACCACTCATGATTTAAGTTTATAGGCTCTAAGAGTGTGCGTAACCATCAATAGAGGACAAAAAAGAACAACGGAAAGAAGGGAGAAACCCTCATCACCCAATGAGCATGTCTTTCTCTTCCATGTCGCCAAACTCTCTCTCTCTCTCTCTCTCTCTCTCTCTCTCTCTCTCTCTCTCTCTTGCTCTCTCTCTCTCTCTCTTCCATGTCGCCAAACACACACACTCTCTCTCTTCCATGTCGCCATACTAGCTCTCTATCTTCTGTGTCACCAAACTCTATCTCTCTCTTCCGTGTTGCCAAACACACACACACTCTCTCTCTCTCTTCTATGTCACCAAACACTCTCTCTCTCTCTCTCTCTCTCTCTCTCTCTCTCTCTCTCTCTCTCTCTCTCTCTCTCTCTCTCTCTCTCTCTCTCTCTTCCATGTTGTCAACACTTTCTCTCTCTATTCCATGTCGCAAATTTCCCTCCCTCTCTCTCTTCAATGTCGCCAAACTCCTTCTCTACATGGAAAGTGTCACCAAACACCTTCTCTCCTTGGTCAATGTCGTCAAACACCTTCTGTCTTTGGTCAACAACGCCCAACTACCTCTCTCCTTGGTCAGTGCCGCTCTTCATGCTCCCTCATCGCTCAATGAGGCTATCATCATGTTCTACTTTGAATCTTGATCGAAAGGTCTTTCGTTTTGTTGCAATCAAAGTTTCCGTTGATATTTTACGAAGAAAACAAGCAAGATGTTGTTTTTTCATAAAAGTTCAAACGTCAAGACGATACTGGTTAACTTAGCACAATTGTATCTTTGACTAAATGAATTGATTTTAATCATTTTGTTGAACCAGCGACATAAAACCATACACCGGAAAAATCAACGATTTCTCTGAGAAAAGTTATAAAACGTGTATGTAGTAAAACGGTCTGAAAATATATAAAACACAATGAAAGTCTACTTATGACTTGGATTGAGAACCACCCAGATTTTAATGTCGGTTTACTTGGCTTTGAGAAGAATAAGTAAAAAGAGAATAAATGGAAGATTTTCGAGGATACAATCAAATCTCGAGCAGATAAGGAAAAAACTCTAGAGATGATGAACATGAAACATGGAAGAAAAGAAAAGATGGCTGACTCTGGAGGCATATATAAGAAAATCCGGAGCAGAGAAGAGAGGGAACGATTTTAGACTCTTACAAATCTTTGCACTTAGAAACCTTATGCATTATTCTCGACATGCATAGTTTTCTATGGCTTGCACTCAGTTACTAGATGAACATCGTAAAAGCAGTTCGATCTCTTGTTCAACTCTTTGTAAATTGAACTACGTTCGGTTTGATCCTTGAAAGAGATACTTTGGCAGCTTTTCATAATCTCCATTCTGAAATTAACTTTTCTTATTTCGCATCTTTTCTTATTTCGCATCTTTTCTTATTCTCGACATAGGCGGTTATGCTAGCAAATTTATTTAGGTTTTACTACCTATGTTATTTGATTTTTTTGTTGTAATCCCGTTTCCAGACAAACTTCCTATCCATTTTTGTCTCTGGAACGCTCATGCGCAAGTTCGAGATAAAGATCTACTTATTCTAAATTCTTTTAATTGTCTTTCTGTATTTTTCTGCATTATTTGATCACTTGTCTTTAGCTCTTACAAAGAATCCAGACCACAAGGAAATATACGCTTTCTTCCGCTAAAAATTTTGACAGTGCGAACTTTGGTTTCCACATCCTTGTTTTATTTACAACATTGTCATTCTCATCAATACGCCAACAACCATGAATAACCAATTTCAAGCTATAAATGTACCTAAAATCAACATCTATATATTCATATTCTTTTTCTTACACACACAGACTATTTCCCTTTCACTTCCTCTCTTATTTCATCCCAAAACACCACCTTTTTATTTCAAAATTTATAAGCTTATTAGAGTTACTTAAGTTCATGATTCTTGGTCAAAAACTAGTGGGAAACTTTTATTAAGAAGTGATGTGGGCTTAGAGAAGTTAAACACGAGCCTACCGGACCTAAGAGTCATCTTTGAATTTTTTTCAGATATGTTTTGCAAAGAAAACTTCTCTAGAAGTCTTCTCCACCGAGAAGACTTCTACGGAAGCCTTCTGGTTAATTCATATGTTAGTTTTACAATTGAATTTGGTGTGTTTTATAGAGAATATTTGTCAAGAAGTCTTCCAATTTTTCTTTGTTAACAAAAAAAAGAGTAGACTTCCCTGGAAGTTGTGCAATTGACCAAATTGTCAGAAAATTAACTTTTTATAGAAGACTTCCCAAAATTTCTTCTTAATTTTTACATGAATTTTACTCACTGTCGCTGGAAGTCTGCGTATATTAGTTTTGCAATTGACAATTTAAAGTAAAACATTTATTTTTAATGAGAAGACTTCCAGAAGTCTTCTCGATTTTTATTATGTAATTCTGGTCAAACCTTTAATTATGAAAGATGACTTACATAGAAGTTTTCCATCAAAAGAATTCCACATAAGTCTTCTCTGAGAAAGTCAAAATATGGTCAACTGCAAAAGTAACCTATACAGACTTCTTGTGATAGTGAGAACATTTTTGTGAGTGTAAAAAGACTTCTCTAGAAGTATTTTCCAGGAAATAGAAGCTTTCTAAGAAAAAAAATTAAATATATGTAAACTTTGATTAATTGCAAGACTAACATGTTTATCAGATAAGACTTCTCTGGTATTTTCAAGAATTTTTCAAATATAAAAGTAAGCCAATATTTACAAAGAAATACTTTTTTTAAGGAAAAAATAAAGACTTCTTAAGAAGTATGTTGTATAGTTGACTTCTCTAGAAGTATTCCTTTGTAAATCTGCAATTGCAAAAATGACCTAAATGGATGGCTTCTATAGAACATATCTTCACGAAGACTTTCGTAGAAATCTTTTTTGAGAAGACTAAGTCTTATACGTTAATGTTTAATAAATTTTCATTTTCTCCAAATTTTAAATGATTTTTAAGATTTTATTGTTAATTCATGTGTATTATTCAGTATTGGTGCTCATGAATTCATAACTTAACCGGTGATAATTATGAAAGTACAAATATTCAAGTTTATTAATGTTTCTATTTAATGAGAGAGGTATTCTATGTTAGTTTTGTGAAATTTTTATTTTCAAGAGTATTAAGTAACTCCAAAATATGTTTTTAACTTTCAAAAGTGTTAAGTAACTTCATGTGGTTTAATGTGTCTTAGATCATAAGATATATTATTTAACTTTCACATATTTAAATTTCCAACTTTCACTTGAAGTTTCTCACTTAAGTTTTGAATAACCCGCTTAAATTTTTTTACTTAATTTTTAATTTCCCGCTTAATTTGCGTTAAGTTTTCCAAAAATTCTTCTAGAAATCTTTTGAGAGAAGATTTCTAGAGAAATTTTCCGAGAGAAGATATAATGTGTTCTCTGATTATTTTTTTGAAGAATTTTCTTAAGAAGTCTTTTCTGATTGGTAATGTTAAAGAAAGATTTTCCAGAAATCTTTTATGATTGATAATGTTAAAATGTTTTTGGGCATGTTGCATAAATAACTTCAAGAATGTCAAGTAATTTTTGCTAAATAATATTGTAGACATAAACATATTTACCAAATTATTTTCATTAACATCTCATCAAATTTACAAAAGAATCCACAACTAAAAAAATACATATACAAATCACAAAATAGACCATAAACAAAACTATTACACATGGAGGTAGAGATCATTCTTTGATATAGATAAGATTGGATTCTATTTGACATCATCCATTTGTACAATTTTTGGAAATCAATCATGTATGTGAAATCTAATGAGAAGTCTGATGAAGTCTGACTCGGATAAGAAAAACCTCCATATACAAAAACGTTCAAATGGCTTCAAAACAGAGAAAAACTTAAAAAAATAATTTTTATGCTTAAATAATAAATAAAACAGTCACATGAGGTTGAATCTAAAACTTTTTAGAATCTAACATATAAAACCACAAAATATATATCGAAAATTACATATCTACTTTTAGAGGAGTGGAAGATGAGAATCATGTAATGAAAAATCTGTAAAACCAAATAAATTAGTGAGAAAAACATGAAAAAAAAAGTTGATATAAAGTTTGGTATTTTCAGTTCAAAGAGATTCGAGAGAGGTTGGAGAGTTTTAGAATAAGAAATATTTCATTTTTTGCAGCCATTTAAGAGGAAGAGAGAGAATGTGTAATTTTTCTTTATATTGAGACAAACAATCCAATTATAGTAAATATTTTTGGTTCATAAGACTTTCAGGAAAGTCTTCGAGCATAAATGCATTAGAAGACTTCCCAATAAGACTTTCGAGAAGTCTTATGTGAAGTCTTTGGTGAAGTTTTCTGAGAAATCTTCCAAAGTTTGACTCAGATCTGAAAAATCTGTATATCCAAAATTGTTCAAATGGCTTCAAAAGAGAAAAAAACTTTAGAAAGAAAAATTTTATGCTTAAATAAAAAATAAACAGTCACATTAGGTTGAATTTATAACTTTTTAGAATCTAACGTATAGAACACACAAAAATACATATTCAAAATTTATAGATCTACCTTTAAATGAGTGAAAGATGAGAAATATATAATAAAAACATGTAAAAACAAGAAAAATCATTGAGAAAGACATGAGACAAAAATGAGAAATTGATATTAAGTTTGGTGTTTTCAAGTTCAAAGAGATTAAAGAAAGGTTGAAGAGTTTTAAAGTCAGAAACATTACATTTTTATTGCAACCACTTGACATGAAGAGAGAGAATGTGTACATTTTATTTATATGTGAAGACAAAAATTCTAATTGGGTTAAATATTTTTGATTCAGAAGACTTTCAAGGATATCTTCTAAACCCTAAATTTAATGTTCATCCAAGAAGACTTCCCAAGAAGTCTTCTAATGCATTATATATTAGAAGATTTTCGTAGAAATCTTATAAACCTTAAAACCAAATAAATAACTAAATAGAAACAAACATTTCATTAAACATATATGATCAAATTGTAAAATGTTTAATATATATACAAAATTAAACATATATATGTCTACTTGAATTTTCTTTCACAAAATTAAAATTCTAAACCAACGACATTCATAACTTACAATCTATATGCACTCATTTATGTTGAAAATATTTCAATTATAGTATATCTAAGTTTACATCATTTAGGAATGTTTACATTTACATGATTTCAATTTTTTCTCATTTTTGTTTTGTAAAATTTATAAATTATTTTTAAGATCTGCAATACGAGAAAACTTGTTGGAAAGTTTTCTTACGGAAGACTTCCAGGAAATCTTCTCACATAAGACTTACAAAACTCACATAATACTTTACGGAGTTATATTCATAACATTGCATAATGATCTTTTGTTTGGTCGTAAAAGATTAGTTGTAATTTCCCTAGCATTTTGAGTTATTTTTTCATTTGATTGAATTCGGGGTATACTTGTGCATTTAAAATCAAGTTTTAAATTATATTTGGCAATTTTTCCGTTATATAATTGTTGTGTGAAATAATAATTCTATTTTAAATAACATTATTTTATTAGTTTTATGTTAGTTTCAGTATACTTCTATATTTTATATATTAATAATATACATATATGAGATATATTTGAATACTTAGGAGAAATACAATTTTAAAGATTTAAAGAATTGATAAAAATTAATATTATTATAATTATATGTAATTACAAAATTATAAGGACTAAACTAAAAGTACATAGTGTTTTGATATTATAAATAGTAAAACCATAAATTTGAGAGTTAAGATCTTTTGAAAAGCAAAAAAACTTAAAATTTGAAAGTTTGGAAACCTCTTAGAAGTGTTCTAAAGGAGAGATGGACCCACATCCCTCATAATATTTTCAAAAGTTGGTATATTCTTAACAAATTTGAGGGATGCATATATAAGTTTACACTTATTCGAGTATCTGTGTGTTCAAAAAAAAAATTGTGTTTGGCATAAAAAGTAAATTAATATTATAAAACGAACTTGAGGAAAAGAATTTTAAAATTGTTAAAGAAATTTACTGTAGCAAAGTCTCCCTTAAAAAGGAATGTAAAAGCTGCTTGTTAGTGAATGTCTACTATACATCATTAGGGTTTGAAGTCTGAAGATGCAATAAATTGAATGCACCAAAAGAGTCATCAGACGGTCGTTTTCCATTTACTCCAAAGACATAACTAATACTATTTAATTTAACTGTGCCTATCGACAAAGCTATTCATATGGCTTTGTAACCTTTGGTGATGGATCGAGATTTGTCTTCTGGTTCTTTGCCCTTTACTACTTGTACTATTCACATCCCTGCTTTATAATTTCTAATTCATTGCTTTTTTAAGTAATGAAATGAAATGTGATTTATTAAATTAGAAATGCAAAATTGTACTTGTATGATGTAGACTTCACACAACTCGATATCGATATTTGTTCAAGTACATGCTTTCTATTGTTTGCTGTGTCTTCTTGTACAATAGACACTTTTATGAAATATATGACAGTCTAACTCATAGTAAACAAATGTACTATTTTTACCTTTTCAGTTCTCCACTTGTTAGATGTGTATACTATCTTTTTTATGTAGTTAAAATTTTATTTACTTTTAAAACAAAAAGTCAGGATACAAATATGAAATATCCACCGAAAAAAGTTAATAAACCAAATTTTTGGAATATAAATTATTATATAAGCAAAAATATGTGTCATTTTCTGTAGATGATAAAATAAGAGAAGTGAATTCAATGATGTGTCCCAAAATGTTGGAGATGGGCTTAGCACGGGCCCAACAAGAGTTAAGCCCAAAATCAGGCCCGACCCGTCAACCAAAATAATGATTTCACTAGAAGATAAAGTATATTTTCCAATAAAAAGAGAGTGTCAGACTCATTGGAAGGAAAGTCGGAAAAGTACGAAATGTACGGAGAGTACGGAAAAGGAGAGCTCCCTCTTAAGACGACATGCACTGTTCAGAGCAGTTCGTCTAAGATTACCAAACACCAAAATAGAGAGATATTTGTTTAGACAACATGTATAAGCAAACATCTCTAATTCTTGTAATTGTCCGAGCTCGTTGTTACTTGAACTATTAATACGAAAATCTCCACCCCTTCAACTCACTTATCATTATTGTATCACCAACCAAGTATGAAATCAACAATTGGCGCCAACCGTGGGGCCAAAGATTCTTCTACACTTCAAGACAGCTCGGCGGTCACAGAATCCGCACCTACCAGCGACCCAAAAACATCAAACATGGCAACCATGATGACCGTGGGACAGCCGACAAGCCACGCCATGCCGACGATCGTCACTCAGCCAAGGAACAACATCACCCCGATGACCGTCGCTGAGGCAGGGAGCATCGTCATCCCGACGACCATCACTGAGGCAGGGAACAACATTACCCCGATGACCGTCGATGAGGCAGGGAGCATCGTCATCCCAACGACCATCGTTGAGGCAGGGAGCAGCGTCATCCCAGCGACTTTCGCTCAGCCAGGGAGCAGCGTCATCCCAACGACCTTCGCTCAGCCAGGGAATAGCGTCATCCCAGTAACCTCTGCTCAGCCATGAAGCAGCGTCATCCCGACGACCTCCCCTCAGCCAGGGAGCAGCACGATGTTGACAATCTCCGGTCAGCCAGGCGTTAACGCCGCAACAATAACTTCGAAACAGCAAGGCCCCTAGCTGACCAACGACGAGATCAACAGGGCAATATCTGCAGCAGCATCGCTCTCAACACATCACCCAGGCACGGAGATTGCACCCCTCAAACTGTGCAACAGCTCCGCGCTCGCACTTGTAACATTTCACAAAAAAAAAACGGGACCAGTTCTCAGTGTTATAGCTCTGTGCTCACACTTTAAAATTATTTGTAAACGAAATACGAGACAAGCTCTCAAACAGTGCAAACAGCTTTGCACTCGCACTTGTAACATTTCACAAAAAAAAATGAGACATGTTCTCAGTGCTGCAACTCTGTGCTCACACTTTAAAATTATTTGCAAACAAAATACGAGACCAACTCTCAAACAGTTCAAATAGATCCGCGCTCGCACTTGTAACATTTCGCAAAAAAAAAACGAGACCAATTCTCAGTGCTGCAGCTCCGAGCTCACACTTTAAAATTATTTGCAAACAAAATACGAGATCAGCTCTCAAACAGTGCAAACATCTCCGCGCTCGCACTTATAACATTTCGCAAAAAGAAACAAGACCAGTTCTCAGTGCCGCAGCTCTATGCTCACACTTTAAAATTATTTGCAAACAAAATATGAGACCAGCTCTCAAACAGTGCAAATAGCTCCGCACTCGCACTTGTAGCATTTCGCAAAAAAAAAAACAAGACCAGTTCTCAGTGCTGCAGCTCCGAGCTCACACTTTAAAATTATTTGCAAACGAAATACGAGACCAGCTCTCAAATAGTGCAAACAGCTCCGCGCTCGCACTTGAAACAGCTACTCTCCCCCGACGAGGACTCAGAAGACGTTGAACTCTCGACAACGGCTTTCCTTTCAACAACAAGCTTATTTCCAACAGCTACCGCATCCGACAAGGTCCACAGCTCCCATTCATTCGCTTGCCGCTCTGACTCACCGATGAAAACCTGGAGATTGGCGAGCTACCCTCCGAAACCAAGCTCCTCTCTTTCCCCCGAGTCAACGCCCGGCGATTGACCAGCTCCCCTCTAAACTCGAGCTCCCCTCCAAAACCGACAACCGACGGATTAAAGGCCGTCCACCCATCCCCCAAACCAACGACCGACGGTTTGACACCCGTCCTCTTCTCCCCCAGGCCGACGACCAGCGGATCGACGATCTCCCTTCCTTTACCCGAGCTCACTAAAGACAAGCTCTTCTTTCCTTCAGCAACCTCCGCCAGCGACGACCACCGCTCGCCTGACCCCGATTCGACGACCTGCGATGCGACGAGTCGCTCCCCAGCTCCCGACAAGATGAGCTGCGACGAGCTGCTCTCAAGCTCCTAACCTGGCGACCTGCGATGTGACACGTTGCTCCCCAGCTTTTGACGTGATGAGCTGCGACGCGACGAACTGCTCCCCAGCTCCCGACCAAACGCCCTATGATGCGACAAGTCGCTCCCCAACTTCCAATGCAACAAGTTGCGACGCGATGAACTGCTCCCCAGCTCCTGATAAGACGAGCTGCGACGAGCTGCTCTCCAGCTCCTAACCTGACGACCTGTGATGCGACAGGTTGCTCCCTAGCTTTTGATGTGATGAGTTGTGACGCGACGAACTGCTCCCCAGCTCCCGACCCAATGCCCTGTGATGCGACAAGTCGCTCCCCATCTCCTGATGCGACAAGCTGCGATGCGACGAACTGCAGCCAAACTCTCGACCAGACAAAATACGGCTCAACAAGCTGCTTCCCAGCTCCTAACACGATGAATTGAGGCTCAGCAAGCTGCACGGAACCAACGATGCTCGTCACACTTTCTCTCAGACGCTGCTCGTCAATATCAAGGTCTTCGACGAGCTCCACCGATGACCTCCGCGTCCGTTGCTCGGCTAAATACAGCTCATCACCAACAGTCAGAAGGACGACCTTCTCTCCAACAGACTTCGTCCCCTCCTCACCGTAATCAGCCGTAACAGTCTCCAACTCACTGACGACCTGCGATTAAAGAACCACACCAACAATGAGCTGTGCACAACTCTCTCGATGAGCTATTCTCACCATCCGCAATGCATAGCTTCCCTCACCAGCGGCCGCGCGCAACTCTCTCGACGAGCTCCCTTCACTAGCGGCCGCGCACAACTCCTTCGACGAGCTTCCCTCACCAGCAGCCGCGCAGAGCTCTCCCTTCACAAGCGGCAGCGCGCAGCTCTCCTTTCACCAGTGGTCGCGCGCAGTTCTCCCCTCACCAGTGGCCGCGCACAGCTCTCTTTTCACCAGCGGCAGCGCGCAACTCTCCCTTCACAGCCGCCGCGCGCAGCTCCCTCGACGAGTTCCTTTCACAAGTCGCCGCGCACAGCTCTCCCTTCACCAGCGGCCCGCACAACTCTCCCTTTACCAACGGTACGCATAGCTCTCCCTTCACCAGTCGCCGAGCGTAGGTCCCTTGACGAGCTCCGCTTACCAGCGACCGCGCGTAGCTCCCTCGACGAGCACCCTTCACCAACGGTCGAGCGCAGTTCTCTCGATGAGCTCTCCTCATAGCGATCCCCGCAGCTCTCCCTTCACCAGTCGCCGAGCAAAGATCCCTCGACAAGCTCCCCTCACCAGCGGCCGAGCGCAGCTCCCTCGACGAGCTTCCCTCACCAGCAGCCGCGCGTAACTCTCCCGTCACTAGCAGCAGCGCGCAGCTCTCCCTTCAGCAGTGGCCGCGCGCAGCTCTCCTCTCACCAGCGGCCGCGCGCAGATCTCCCTTCACCAGCAGCAGCGCGAAGCTCTCTCGGTGAGCTCCCCACACCAGCGGCCGCGCGCAGCTCTTCTTCACCAGCAGCAACGCGCAGCTCTCCTTCACCAGCAGCAGCGCGCAGCTCTCCCTTCACTAACGGCAGGCGCAACTTCTTCGACGAAATTCCCTCACCAGCGGCCGCGTGCAGCTCTCTCTTCACCAGCGGCAGCGCGCAGCTCTCCCTTTACAGCCGCCGCATGCAGCTCCTTTGACGAGTTCCTTTCAGAAGTCGCCGTGCGCAGCTCCCTCAACGAGCTCCCTTCACCAGCGGCTCACACAACTCTTCCTTCACCAGCAGCCCGTGTAGCACTCCCTTCACCAGTCGCCGAGCGTAGCTCTCTCGACGAAATCTCCTCACCAGTGACCACGCGTAGCTCGCTCGACGAGCGCCCTTCACCAACGGCCGCGCACAGTTCTCTCGATGAGCTCTCCTCATCAGCAATCCGCGCAGCTCTCCCTTCACCAGTCGCTGAGCGCAACTCCCTCGACGAGCACCCCTCACCAGCGGCCGAGCGCAGCTTCCTCGACGAGCTTCCCTCACCAGCAGCTGCGTGCAACTCTCCCTTCACTAGCGGCAGCGCGCAGCTCTCCCTTCAGCAGTGGCCGTGTGCAGCTTTCCCCTCAACAGCGGCAGCCAGCAGATCTCCCTTCACCAACAGCACCACGCAGCTCTCCTTCACCAGCAGCAGCGCACAGCTCTCCCTTCACTAACGGTCGATGCAGCTTCCTCGACGAGATCCTCTCACCAGCGGCCGCGCGCAGCTCTGTCTTCACCAGCGGCATCGCGCAGCTCCCCCTTCACAGCCGCCGCGCGCAGCTCCCTCGACGAGTTCCTTTCACAAGTCGCCGTGCGCAGCTCCCTTAATGAGCTCTCTTCACCAGCGGCCCGCACAGCTCTCCCTTCACCAGTCGCCAAGTGCAGCTCCCTCGACGAGCTCCCCTCACCAGCGGCCACACGCAGCTCCCTCGATGAACTCCTCTCACCAGCCGTTGCGCGCAGCTCCCTCGACAAGCTCTTCTCACCAGCCGCCGCGCACATCTCTCTCGATGAGCTCCCTCACCAGCCGCCGCGTGCAGCTCCCTCGACGAGCTCCCCTCATCATCCCCTGACGATCTCCCATCCTAGTTCCTTCTCTTCGACTAGCTCCAAAAATCCCTGACATCATAGCAGCCCAAACCTGATTTCTCACTCAGAAGATTCTAGAAGAATTCATCAAGATTCGAATTTGATGAACTGAGGGGGGCTATTGTTGGAGATAGGCTTAGCACGGGCCCAATAAGAGCTAAACCCAAAATCAGGTCCGGCCCGTCAACCAAAATAATGACCTCACTAAAAGACAAAGTATACTTTCCTATAAAAAGAGAGTGTCAAACTCATTGGAAGGACAGTCAGAAACGTACGAAAAGTACGGAGAATACGGAAAAGGAGAGCTCCCTCTTAAGACGACCTGCACTGTTCAGAGCAGTTCGTCTTAGACTACCAAACACCAAAATAGTGAGATATTTGTTTAGACGACATGTATCAGCAAACATCTCTAATTCTTGTAATTTTCCGAGCTCTTTGTTACTTGAATTATTAATACGAAAATCTCCATCCCTTCAACTCACTTATCATTATTGTATCACCAACCAAGTATGGAATCAACACAAAAGTAAAACCTTATCCACTAAGTATTCACTCTGTTATTTTGCTAAGTGTTCACTCTGTTATTTTTCTTCTCCAGAAACAAATTTATATTGATGTGAATTGTGTGTTTAGATAGCAACTTCAAGCTAAGACTCTTATTTACACACTGCATAGTGAAATCCAATGCTTCCATTAAATAAAATCATGTTGCCATTATACCAACACTTTCGTATCAAACACTTCCAACCAAGTTTTTGCTTTGACTTTATCATTCTGGTTCGACAGTGCTGAAGATTAAGTTCATTGTTTTCCACATTCCTTATGTGAATTTTAAGAATTTTCTTCTTAATCATCGGAAACACAATCTTTTTCCACGTTGAGATTTATCATTGAACCAGTTCAATGGCACTTTCTTAGCGGTCAACAAAGCAAATAAAAACCTCTCACAAAATTATTGTTTAAGGAAAAAATATTGTATCGCACAAGCGACGAACAAGTACTGGTTGAAGTAGAACCAATAAAAAAAAACACTCAATAGAGTAACACTCTTCGGGAGGAATAGGCAACATACACTACAAGAAAACATACGGGTTACTACGAAAATTTACGTCGAAAATTAATCATCGTAAATTTACTTCGAATGTATGAGCAGTTTACGTTGAATTCACTTTTCGACGTAAAGTAGTAGTAAATATATGAATAACTCAATTCGTCGTAAAATCGACGTACTTTTACGTCTACTTACAGTCGAATTGGTTGTTCCTTGTAAATTAGTTGTAACTTAAGGTCAAATTTACAACGAATTATTTTACATTGACTTAACAACTTATACGAGTTTTGGTCGAATTATTTTACATTAACTCAAAGTCGAATTTACAACGAATTATTTTATATTGACTTAACAACTTAAAGATCACCACATACTTACGAGTATGAAAGATGTCGGGTGACAAGGAACTATGGAATATGTGTAAAAGGTGAAACGGATTTCTACGGGATCTTGCAAGATATAATCGAAGTGGAATCCACCGGGTTACTGAAGCTGAAATGAGTCCTCTTTAAATGTGATTCGTTCGATCCCGTCGTTATCCGCGGATCAGAGATTCATGTATTACTTGAAGACGAGTTTTATGAAAGTGATGAACAATGTATCAATGGGAACTCAAGTGATGAATCTGAATGATGTATAATCTGTGTTTTCCCTAATAGTAATGCATGTTTTTCTTTAAAAATTTAATCTTATTTATTTTTAATATTTTGTTTTTAGCAAAAAAGGAGTATAAGATGTTTGAAAAAAGAAAAATGAGATGTAAGAAGAAAAATATAAGAAGTATGAGATATTTGAAAAAATAAAATAGAAAAGGTTTAAAGTTGATGGAAGAAGAAGAGAAGAGTATAAGATGTTTGAAGTAAAAGAGAGAAATGTTATAGGGTTTGTGGTTTAGGGTTTGGAAGTTTAGGGATTCAGACAAGGTTCATCGTAACCCCGAAGTAAAAAAAAACGTGGGATCTCTTTAATTTGATGTAAATGAAATTCACCGTAAAGTAGAAGTAAAACAAAAACACGCGTCATCTTTAATTCGTAGTAAATGAAATTCGTCGTAAAGTAGAAGTAAAATAAAAACACGCGTCCTCTTTAATTCGTAGTAAATGAAATTCGACGTAAAGTGGAAGTAATAGAATTTGTCGTAACGTAGACGTACTTAAAAACACACGTCCTCTTTAATTCATCGTAAAAAAACGCGGGACCTCTTTAATTGCTAGTAAATTTACTTCTCTTTTACGACGATCACTAAATATCTATATATATAGATTCACTTGATTCCTCATTTCAACGCCTCTTCCTCTCAACCTGCTCCCTCTCGATCACAAGGTTAGTTTTTTTTAAAAGTTTTAGGTGGTTAGATTAGGTGATTAGATTAGGTGGTTAGATTAGGTTTGGAATATTAAGAGTTTAGATTGTGAAATATAAAATTTAGAAATTAAACATGTTAGTTAATTTTATATTTATAGATAATTATTATTATTTTACGTTTTGCTGATATATATATTTTTTTAAATAGATGTTGCGAGTTAGACGGGAGAGACTCAACATTCATCATCCACCGAGCCAGCCTACTACAACATGAAGCTGCGGACTTGGACCGGACCAACAACACCCATGATTTTTTTTCAAGATGGACATCCCTAGTTTTTTATTTTATTTTCTGTATAATATTTGTTTTTTATGGGTTTTTATGTATAAAAATATTATGATTTTTTATTTAATCAGTTTTTATTTCAGAATTTAAAATTATTATTTTATAATTTTAAAATTTATTTAAAATAATAAATTTTAAAATTTATTAATATAAATAAAACGATAGTCAGCATAAAAAGATGTAAATTTTACGACGAAATAACATGGATTCGATGTTAAGTAGACATAAATTTTACTTCTTATAAACAACTACTTTACTTCAAATATTTACTTCCACTTTACAACGAATTCTTACTAATATGTTACGTCGAACATGTTCCTTGTAATTCTACGAGTCATTTGCGACGAATTATGTGGTTTCAGCATTACGACGAACTACTATTACTCATAAATTTTATGACGATTTTACGTCGATTTGTGAATTACGACTAAAGATTTACGACGATTACGTTTTTGAGGTCAATTCGACGTAAAGGATCTTTTACGTCGAATTAACAACGAATATAGCAGTCGTAACGCGTATGTTTTCTTGTAGTGATACGTCAAACACCACATCCCATGTCTTTGTTACATTACCCGGACTGAAGTGGATGAAAAGAAACATATTTTTATATATTTTCACCATCCGATAAGTAACAACGAGAAGATCGGTTGACGAAAAAACACAGTTTGGATATCTCACCAAGCAACGGATACGATACCAGTGAGCCCATCATCAATGGAAACAAAAAACAACTTCAAAAGCAAATCTGTTGTTGCTGAAAAAATTACACCGGTTCGATCTGTGGGTTTCTTCTTAACACGAAATCATGCATCTTCAATGTCGTCACGACAAACCATATATTTCTTATAGGAGAAAAAATAACTTCACTAAAACATCAAGACCGGCGACTCCACTCGATAAATCATCATGCTTTCAGTAACAAATACCATAAAGACTTACCAGAAACCTAATGTCATTTCTGGAAGTCATTGCTGGAGGTGCTAAGATTGATCTTTCGATCAACATCGTCCCCAATTATTGACATCGTTAATGGATGCGTGAAGCAGCAGCATTTTGTTGAGAGTAACTGACATGCACTGTTTCACGCAATCCCGGACACAGCCAATGTAACTTCCGGTGAAAATCAATCGCCAAAGAGAAAAATGTTTGGTGTTGAGTAAAGAGAGGCATCAGTCTTACAATCGCCTTTTTCTCTCTGTAGGTGTGTATACTCTTATTATTATATCTTAAAAATTATCATGTTGTTTAATTCTTTCAAATGTGACTATTTTTCGTTTGTGTTTGTTTATAAATGGATATTTTAGAAATATAGAGAATGGTTATATTGATATTAATTTTGCTGCAAAAATCAAATTATCTATATGATAAAATGAAACTCAGTAATCTTGTTTGTTACCACCATATGAGGTAAACTAATGGTTTATGCATATGGATTGGTCATTTTGTGTTTTTAGTTCGAATTTACGGTGGGAATATGATATACACCATCTTTTTGGTATTAGTAGGTGGTTCCAGGCCAAAGACAAATTAGGGTCCAACCTCAAACTTTTTTCTAATTAACAAAAAAAAAAACTTGTTTGTTGATATCATGATTTATTTTTGACACCGAATGGTCATTCTACTACTTAAACAAAAGGTAATTTGTGAAGTTAGATCGAAATAGATCAGCCAACGTAAAAACTTCCGTATAGAAATATCTTGTAGTCCTAGTTAAAGAATCAACAATTTCATTTTGGCCTTGGTAAATGTAAGAAAGCTTGAAAAAGTGAATCATCTTTGAAGTGCCTATATCTTCTTCACCTATGTCGAGAAGTTTGACCATTCTTGAGGTTTCTTTATCATTGTGGTCAAATCTTTGCAGTATGTTCCAAAGTTATGCCAGTTAGAAAGACGTAACATACTCCCAAGTGCCCAAATAAGTGTCTTTATCTCCGAATGCAAAGAAGACTCTCATCTTCTAAGGTTCCTTGTATCAATTAGTTAGATTTATCAAGACATGTCTTTCTAAACCCATCTACATAAGTTGAAAAGCCTTCCACCAAACATATGTTCTCTTAGCATACGGCTTGTGAACCGATAATATCTGGTGATTGTGATGCTGTATAAAATTTTGCATTTGCTGAAAACCAAGCTTGGCATTCTCCTTTCGCATGTTTGATTGGGTCCAATGGATCCCTGTCAATTTCTCTGAATAGTTTGTCTTTATGAGCTTTCCAAAGATACTTAATTATCCACAAATAAGGATCTCTATCAAGTTATGGATCTTCAAATACTGTTTTCCGATAGAATAGGTAATCCATATTTTCTTAAATACTCGAAAAACTGTTTGAACTGGAAGGTGTGTCCAATAATCCCATGCTTGTAAAGTTGGCGAACATTCAAAGATAACATGAGTGACGTATTCATTGAGTTGCCCCCATCTAGGGCAGTGGGTATCACATCGCATATGACGACAAGTCAGATTTCTTATTACAACTATGTGTCATGACACTAATTTCTATATAAGATTACACATCTTCTGAGGAGCCTTAATTTCCAAGTAAAGGTTTTGAGCTTATTGACACTGGGTCTCGAATAAACAATTCATTTTCCTGATTTAGGATATTTCTGGAAACCTAATATCATGTCTTAACGGTATACTGACCACTCTTTGTAGAACTCCAACAAAATGTATCTCACTGAGTGGTTCAGCTTATGGCTAAGCTACAAATTAGTGATATGTCTTCCTGAACAGAAAATGTCTCAAGCATCTCCACATCTCATTCCCTTGTGTCGCCTCTAACAAAATCACTGACTAACAATCTCGACTGGAGAATTGGGACATTAGACGTGCCGACCTTGCAGGTGTAGTCGTGATCCAAGGATCTTCCCACATTTTAACCTCATGGGCCTAAGAATCTTTTGTCTACTCCCCAATGATAATAATTTCCTTTCAGTAGAAATGCTTGTCTACATATAAGAAAAACTATACATAGTATTTATTTGCAAAGGAAAACTAAACATGTAACTAATAAAGAATCTGGAAATTAGACTAACCGTCGTAATTGTTTGGCCAGAAACACTAGGTTAAACTTATGGATTATAAGAAACCCCATACAACCCTCATCTCTCTGTAAGCAAAATTTCTCTCATTTTGCCCAATTTTAGGAGGGTTCAAACTATACCGAATATGTGTCATGTCACTCAAAAGTCTCTCACAAATTTCCATAGAAAGAAAGAAGTTAGACATAACATAGGTCGGAAGTCCTAAAGAAATAGATTTGATGAGAACCTCATTTTTTCCTCTTGATAACCAACGGGTCAACCACCCATTCACTTTGTTTTGTAATATGTCTTTTAAGAAGGAAAACAACTTATATTTTGAGCTACTAATATCTTCAAATACTCTCACGTATGAACCATTTTCCCGTTCATTTTGGATTCCAAAAGTATCCTTGATTGTTTGTTTTATGTTTCTAGGGATTCACTACCAAACAATAGAGATGATTTATCAAAGTTGATACATTGTCCTAAAGCTTTCTAATATTTCCTTACTGCTTTCATAACTTCTTCACATTCACGGATATGCGCCTAACAAGGAAAAAAGTTTTCATCAACTAAGAGAATGTGAGATATCATAGGGCTAGCGCGTGAGACATGAATCCTTGTTTTCTTCCATTGATTTTACGCGTGATTAAAAAGGTTAACGAGCGCTTCCGTATATAGAATAAATATGAAAGGATACAAATGATCTTCTTGCGTAATCTCCTTTATGGGACTATAATATTGTCTGTAAACTAGCCATTCATGGGGACCTTATATTTGACAGATGAAATACATCACATAATACACCAATCCAAGTGGATGAAAAATCCATTTTTTCCATTAAAGCTGTAATGAAAGCATATTCTGTTCTATTATATGTTTTGTTCATGTATGTTTTAATTGTCATCTTATTTTTCTTTCACAATGGACTTGTTCTAAGAGTATGGAACATCTCTTAAAAATTATATTACTATATGTTATCTGTCTTTAGCAACCGAAAATGACTGGATATTTCTAATATGATCTAGCATAATCTGTTTTAGTTTATGACATAAGATTTTAGAGATTATCTTGTATTTATTTGTATTTGGTACTGAGTTTGTTGATATCATGCTGAACAAACGAGTTTGCTAATTAATATATACTAAATCTACTTTTAAAATGACGTTCTGCATTAGTAAAATAATGACGTTTGGCATTAGAAAATGCTGACAACGTTAATATGTTTAGACAATCTCAGAAAAAAAAAAAAATCTTAGACACTGGTGTATATTTAATTAAAAGAATGTCATATACATGGTTTAGTTACAAGAGATCCAAAATTTGGTTTAGTAAAAGTGTAAAACTATTTCTTTTTGGTTACTTTGAATCATTACTCAAAAACCACGGCAAACTATTTATTTTGGTTACTTTGAATTGAATCATTATTCAAAACCACAGGACAATATTCACATGCATATAGTACAGCTCCTACATGTATTAGATATGTATATTTCGTTGCCAGATTAAACTATAAAATACATACAGCATGTCCCCTCTCGAGTAAATAAATTACACATTATATAGTTTATTTAAGTTATTCAAAGCTCTGAACATATGTAACTGTTATATATTCCCTCCGTTTCATATTAGTTGTCGTTCTAGGTTTATGCACACAGATTAAGAAAACATTTAATTTTACATATTTTCAAAATAAAAACACAATTACCAATACACCTAACCAAATATCAACCAATAGAAAAATAGAGTAGAAAATATTACTAATAAATTTTGCATTGAAAACCGAAAACGACACTTATTTTGAAACAAAAATTCTACTCCAGAACGACAAGTAATTCGAAACGGAGGGAGTATGTACGACGCTATTGGAAGACGAGTCAATGCAACGAAAACAAAAAACATTAATTAGCAATTGGAATTTAGTAGAAAAATCAATAAATAAGAAGCACCTTGAAATAGGTTATATTTACTTCAAATGAGCAAAGACCATACGACTTACAAACTTGAAAGACCTTTTCATCTTTTCTCCGATTGCTTTCTCTCTGTTTATATTCTCACTACTTTGCTTCTTCTTTTTTCTTTTCCCACAATTCTTGGAAATTCACAAAATTAAGAGATTGCATCTAAGTGTTTATATACGTTATTCTCGTTTGTTCGAATTATTTCACACAAAATCTTCTGCATGAAGGTGTGAATGGATTGTCTCATCTTAGGCCTTAAATGTGGGAAAATTGCCATTGTGTTGTTTAGCCAAGGATGACTTGCCGGCAGCTTTGAGTTTAACGTTACTCTCAGTATTCAATATTATATTAGTAATATATTGTTTTAGCAAAAATTTTTTTGCTACTTTGTATAATCAACATGAAAAGTATTTTCTAGTGTATATGTGTGTTAGTTGTGGGATGTGACAAAGCGAAACCGGAAAGTCATCTGTGGCTATGCAACTGCCACTTTCTCTCATTCTACGCCTACGTTGATACATATTAAAAGAACACTCTATGATGATGAATATGGTGGGAGAGTGATAATGGTGATGTAAATTAGAGGTGAGTGCCTATTTTTCAAAAAAAAAAAAAAAGATTGCTTCACAATTCTGAATTACATGTCAATTTGAAATCCTAAATTTGCTTAAAATATTTTTAAGGTAGTGGTTAAATGCATTTAGTTTGGAGGTCAAGGTAGAGAGCACTCAATACTTTTTTTTGTTCATCTACTTATCTCTTGTATATTTATTATTCTCATCATAAAACTAATTCTAATGAAAAATGGTCTCGGACCAGAGCATCTTTAATGGAGGTTACTTAGAGTGATGCTTAAGGGGAAAAGGAAGAAAGAGAAAAAAATGGGGTGCTTATTTAGGTTTTATAAGAGTTGGTTGCTTGAACTGTTTGCGGGTTCTACTGATACGTGACGGTCCGCAATTAGTTCCTTTAATTTTTTTTTTTTCAGACAAAAAAACCCTTAAGCACCCCAAAATAAGCACTTCCCCTTAATGGTGCTCTAAGGTCTTGGTCTTCTTCACTGCATAACCAATTTCTCCATTGTCTTAGCATTCTTCTCTGCTTCAACGGCTGAAACTTTGGCTGTGAATCTCTTATTTTCTCAATCTCAAACGATTGATTCATAGAAGTCTAATCCTGTCGAAAACAATATCGAATCAAAAGCTGTTTTCGAATTGTATAGAAAAACAATTGCCGGACTTGAATTTTTGTTATGTTTTTAAAGCAGTGCAGTTTTAGTCACCGTCAATTTTTAACAGATGTTAACTAAAATATAAAGTTGACTGTAGTGATATCTAAATTTATCAGGTCAACATAAGTTTATATGTTTTTTGGTTAATGAAAAATCTGTTATTTTCTTGGCGAAAACTTGTTACTTCAGTATTTAAATGACACTTTTTTCTTGAACAACTGACACTTTTTTCTATATATTACTATATATGCTAGAATTAAAAATGCATATATATATATATATATATCATGGTTTAAGATTTAAAATTTACATATTTCGTTTTAACCTTTGTGTTTTCTTTATTGACAGCTTAATATATATAGTATAGTACAAACTCAAAATATCAATTTCCACTCAACATGCAGAAGAGTAATTTTTATGTCGGTTCATATTTAGAATACTTATTTATTTTTAAGTACTTATATTCGCATTGGTGCACCGGTCATCTCGTTAGCTTTTTCACTGGCGAGAGTTTAACATTGTACTATGTACACGATTTATTTACTACGTGTAGAAAACAAAAATCACAATACTATTTCCTTTTGTCTTGAATAACTCAGTTCTATATATATATATTGCGTGTTCAAATATTGCTTCGAAAAAGCTAATGTGAAATTGGTACATGTTTAATCTGAATTCGAAGCATTAATGAATATATATGGGCTAATGGGCAAAATATACCGAAAACGGGCTCAAATTGGCAAAATGTCCATGGGTTAGAAACCTGACAGAATGAGTAATTTTTTGGGCTTGGATAGACGAAAATGACCCTGTTTTACGTTGCGTTGGTTCGGCGCTTGAGTGTCAGAAAGCAGAGAAAGGGGCATTTGGTTGAGGTGTGTGCAGAGTAGCGTATCTGACACAGGGAGGCGCCGGAGACGATGAACTGCTGGGTAAAAGCGGGATCCTTACTCGTTATGATGACATTTGCTTCGGTAAGTGGACTGGTGTTTGCGTATTGGGTTGTGGAATTGGTACTAGGGTTTATAGATTTTAATATATATACTTAGCAGAGGGGTGAGAGATTTGTGTGGGTGATTAGGTGAAAACGAAAACTGTGATTGAGAGTTTCGAATTTGGCAACTCGTTTGACAGTGGTCGTTTTCTCTAAGGGGAAAGATATAAATTTATACAAGATAAACATTTAGAAAAGATTGTTTTTTAGGAGATTTGTTGATGGTAAATCACTTGATTATGCTATTTGTAAAGACATCTTATTTTCTGTGTTTTTTCCCAGGGGAGGAAGGAATTTGTTGAAGTTGGACAATGGGACATCTTGTGAGAGTGGTTGTTGGTGACTGGCAGAGACTTGCCCATGGAACCTGGAGGTTCGACATGGACCACACGAATGTGAAATACGATCTTGTGTTGATGGAGAACGAGACCTACGACAGCCTGGTGGCTATGGTGAGGGGTAAATACACAGTACTCCCTTCTGAGCCAGTCGCATTGAGCCAGTTTCCGCTTCTATATACGGGAGAGAGTCAGTTGAGAGTAAGGTTGATGTGTTTTACAGCAACGCATATTGGGGGTTAGCATATAGTGGGAGCATCAATCCAGTGGATCAAGCAAACATTGTTGTTTACAAGTTTGGTGTGGATGGGGAGGATGGTCACCTTCTTCTTCCAGCAACTCGCCGACCCCCTGGGAGGCCAAGGAAGGCAAGAATCCCGTCGCGTGGGGAATTCAAGGTCAGTTTACATATGATGTTATATTTATCAGATATTGTTAGGTTTTGTGGCTAAGATAAATATTAACAAAATTGTCTTATCAACTAGCAAATGAAGGGTACTACAAAGCGACGCAGGACATGCAGCAGTTGTGGAGGAACTGACCATAACAATGTTACGTGTAAGATGCCTATCTGAAGCTGAAAAAAGAAGACTCAATATTTAGGGGAGAGATTGAGTTGTTGTGTTTCTTTTGTAATGGTCAGATCTGGAGCGACCTTCTTTTGTTGTGATGTATTAAACTAAGTTCCCCTAAGCTTTCCACATTGACGCATGAGTATGTGTAATGTAGGGTATGAATAAAGACTCCCCCATTTTATGATATGTTATCTTTTTACTCGCAAACCAATCTGCATAGGTTGTTTGACTGAAAAATCTGAATTACACATGATAATGGTTCACTTAGTTCTTTGTCGTTTACGATTAAATACTTATGTTATGTGCTACCACAAAAAGTAGTCAAACAAATGTTTAGTATATGTGTAATTGGGAGTCGAAAGGGTTTACTCAGCTTGGGTTGGATAAACTGTCTCAATATTGTATTGGGATGGAGTCACGGCCTTTGAAAAGGGATATAACTTAGTAAAGTAGAGATACCGGTTTTGTATTACCGAGGTATTACGTGTAGGTACTAACTAACAAATTTGTTAGCTTGTAAGTGATGCCTTTGACACATGCTAATGGTTTAGTTACTTGTTAGACTGAAAAGTCATAAATACACATAATAATGGTTTAGTTACTTGTTTGTGTTTAACAATTAAATCGATACGTTAGCTGCTAACAAAAAATTATTCAAACATATGCTGGAAAGGCATTGTATTGTGAAAAGGGTTTAGTTGGCTAAGCTTGGATAAACGGTGTCAGCATTGTTTTGTGGCAGCATTAGATATTAGTGCAATCCATAAAATTCTCAGTAGCCAACAAACAATAAAATAGAAAGTTTGATAAGTAGTTGGGCATCCAAAAAAAAAAAAAAATAAGAAGAACAAAAACATAGGGGAGAATGATAAGTCTAGAGTTTGGAAGATAACAACACGGTTACATAGAGATGAAGTCGAAGAATTGGACAGCCAATTGTTTGGATGCATCTGGAAGCAAACGAGGAGTGATAGCCTTGCACCCACCTAGACCATCGGCAGCATGAGCTTCGATCAACAGAACAGTCAACACTTCTGCGTCAGTCTGACTAGAGATTTGTGGTATTCCCTTGCACCTGGACACTGTATAGGCCTTCAGAGAGGCGTTGGTTTCTAAATATCCAATATGCTTAAGAACATATGGTATCAGGTTAGCAATGGGGTTAAGCTCTTTCTTCAGCAAGCTATCACTTCGGAGGGATGTGTTGCAGTCGAGCACATAGAGAGTGCATGCTTTCGTATCAATGCAAACTCCAACCCAGTGTTGTCTGTCCATGTTGAATGGGAAGTAAATCCTCTCTGGCGACTTCTCAGAGTGTTTCTCTAGCGGGACGTCAGTATACTTGAGATTGGCGCGGTCTTTCACTGCAGTCTTCACGAAGCGAGAGTGGTGGTTCATCAAAGCTACAGGAAGGGTGGTGTCGTATATCGCAGCGTTAACACCGGACGCCAGGCGAGTAGACACGAATCCGATCAGGGCGTCCACGATCTAGCAGATGATAGCAAATTAGTAAACATTCTACAAAACAACAAAAGTATTGAGGAATGTTTCTTACCCCCTTGGGTAATATTGTTTTGCGGTGACCAATATCACAAAACTCGGTGGAAGTCACTCGATAGCCGTTAATCAGATTTATTCCCCTATAAGTATTTAATTATCTGATATTAAACATTTTGAGGGCTACTAATAAACGTGACTGCAAAGTAAAAGGGTATTAAGGACTTACGATTCCTTTGCCAAGGTCTGCTCCATTGACTTAAATCGCTGGTCGACATCAGGGATGATGCATAAACCGACAGTTACTTTCGGATTACACTTGTAGTCTTGGAGGCCGCCAGGGATTATCCCTGGCCTCTTGCTCTTGCGCTGCTCCAGTACCTCTTTCTCATGTTCCTTAAGTGGTGAAACGTAGCTACTCGCCTGTGCTATCTCCTTCTCAATGGGTCCATCGTCCTGCGAGAGACCAAGTGAGAAAGATGGCATTTCGAGTAGATAGCATTGTGTGTGCATCTGATTGAGCGAACATCCATTACAAATCAGCAAAATTTTAAATGACAGTCGAAATGAGTTATAGAGGGCGGGGAAAGATAACGACAGAGCAAGAAGATTACCTCCTCCATCTCAACTTCATTAGACACAAGCTCGGGAAACCATAGGTTCTATTACGGGTGATTGATTATTTCCCTACATACACATCGTGTGTAAACAAACATATCCGACTCAAAGTTGGTATCGATAAGTGGATAACTAAATTATCAGCTATGTAATCTTACCTCTTCTGTATTGATGTTGGCGGCTACTATTTGCTCCTCCTAGTGAAATAATAAGAAATGGTGAGATATACCATATAAATTAGGTGTAAATATAAAGACTTACCTGGTCCGGCAAGGGAGTGTCCTCCACTAGTTCCTCTGACTGCTGCGAAGTGAGTTGCGAGTCATTAGCCACTGCGGACTGGAGCTCCTATACGTTTGCGGTGACGTAAAAGATTTAAAACAAATGAGTTCGCCTATTTTAAATGAACTATAATATAGAACTTAAATGCTAACACAAATCTTACCGGTCCATATACACGATTGTCATATAAGTCTGATCCTTCGCGCTCACTTTCCAGCCTTGCAGCGTCAATTATTGTGGTTCCAGGAACAGGTACAGAGTTCAGATCACGAAGCACCGAGCTACTGCAAAAGTCAGCAGCTTCTGATGGGGTCCTATTGTCAGGCACAACTGGAATATTGACGCTTACAGGAAGAGACGAGTTGTCATAGAAAGGAGCAGGCTCATTCGATTTATCAACACACGTTCCCTCAGCAGGAAAATCACGGACGATGCTGGGCTGGCCAACGGCTTGAGATAAACCCTTGAGAAGTGAAGCTTCCATATTCTCCAGTTGGCGTACGAGAGCGTCGCCGATCTTCTTGTCAATGTCCTGGAGGCATAGTGATATGGTGGTCTGGATGAAGGCAAGCTGTTGGGATTGAATAGTTGATGCAACCAGTTTCTCCAGCTTCTCACCAAGCTGCGAGGAAACCAAATTTGCAATTAAAATATGTGTCTGAGCTTCCGAAGCATCGCAATCAGCAACCTCCGCAGCGTTCTGCTTCTCATTTTTTTCTTTTGGTTCCTTATCCTTGAGTTTCTTCTCCCCCCTCAGACGCCCAAGATCATTTGCGTTAAGACCACCTTTGAACATTTCCTTTCGGAAAACATAACCATCACCAATCAGTCGGACCATGTTCTCAACAGCCAAGTCTTCTGTCTCATCGCCCCACGAGAAATCCAGACCAGCTGACCATTCTTCGTACGGGTCATCTAGAATAGCCTTCACCGGAACCTACATAACGCATAAAATAAACAACCGATAAGTCATTTTTAGCGGCTAACAAACTGTATGGCAATATTCAGTAACATTTACCGACCAATAGAAAGCGTTAACAAGTGTACTCCACAAAAACAACGATTCAAATAAAAGGTTTCAACTAAGTGACACGAATGGCTGTTAACAAGTTGTATTCCAGTTAACCTAGAAATGTACTTTCAGCCATTGATATTCGAAAAATACCAAACTTAACAGGTAAACATTAGAGATAACAGAAACAATCCCAATGATATTGTATTTGCTACCTTGCACTCGGTGTCTATGCTCTTAGCATGCCCAGGAATAAGACAGTACTTAGTGGCCTGAGATTGTTTCTCCAGATGCACCATGTTTTCGTCCTCAGATGGGCCATCTTCTTCAGTTGTCTCTCCATCACTCTCAGAATCAACTATGACAATTGCCTCCGACTGTGTGATTTCTTCCTTCAGTTGAGGAATGGCGGCCAAAAAAAACCATCTGAATAGCATCGACGTAACCGCAAATCGCAACGGACGCTTGCGATAGTGATATTTCATCCTTAGCGATAAGGGAGGTTGCAAGAGTGTGGTAAGAAGCTCTGCCCCATGGGAATGCGAGAAACTCGTCTAGATCCCGAATCAATTCCACATGCTCAGGAAAAAAATCGTGGTGTGTGGGAAGAAGGAAATAGAATCGACGCTGTGATTGCAAGGCAAGCAAACTTAATCCTCGCCTCCGATTGCTGTGTCTACAGAGCAAAACTTCAAAGATCCAAGAAGTTTGTTCCAGTAAAGCTTCTCCTTCAACGGGTTTCTCTTCTTCTTATTGGGTTTTGGGATCTTCCGACAATTCAATCCTGTGATGATAGCATACTCGCGAAGTGACATTCAGACCGGATTTCCGGCGAAAAAAAACCAAAGCTTGTATTTTTTGTTCACTTTGAGAAGCCTGACAACGACATATTGCCCAAACGGACCGGAAAACGACGGGTTATCTTCGACAGTAAGAATCTTGCCGAATGTGGATTTGCGCAGGAACTCTAACTCCTCTGGTTCCAGTGCGTCGATTAACGACTCGGTCCTCTTGATCTTGTGATGTGGGTTCTTCACCGGCGGCGAACATCCTACGCGGTACCAGTTCTTCTCCCATCGCAATGGTGAGACCAAGAAATAATCCTAAAGATTAGAGAAACTAGGGTTTAATGGTGATAAGGGAGATGAGATATGAATCAGGCTAAAAGTAACAAATTAGTATAAATGAGAAGGATTAGTGGTTGAGAAAATGGGAATGAATGCAACTGTTCGAAAATCAAAAATGACAGAGCAGAATCGCACCCTTTCGTTTTCTAGAACTTGAATAGGCATGAACCCTCAATTGACCAATGGGGAGAAGACGCCATCTGACACGTATTCCATGCGATGCAGGGCTACCATCCGTAGGTTGGCGCGTAGGGCAGGGGTAAAAATGTCCAACCAGAAACATATTCATACGTAATGGTATATGGCATATTATAGTAGTTTTGAGGTGCATTCTTATCAATTTCTCTATATATATAAAAAAATTTCATAGAGGAATTTGCTAAAAAATAACTCAAAACTTGATTTGAAATGTAAAAATATATTCGGAATTCAATCAAATATAAAAATAACTTAAAAAGTTAATAAAATTACAACAATTCATTTATGATAAAAAAAAATTGTATTAAGTTTTACCATTATAATCCTCTCTGTGAGAATACTTCTTTGTAAGTCTTCTTAGAAAATATTTTTTTGTAGGTCTTCTTAGAGAATACGTCTTTGTAAGTCTTCTTATATAAGACTTCTTTGTAAGTTCTCTCATAAATTAGATCTTTAAAATAATTTAATATTTTTATAAAAAATATTTTGATGGAAAAAATTGAAATCATATAATAATAAACATTTCTAAATGATTTTAATTTAGTTTTACTAAAATTGAATTATTTTCAACATAGATGAGTGAATGTAGATGAAGTCATAATAGTTTTTTGGTTTAGAGATTGATAAAATATATTATAGTATTGTTGGTATTTTAGGTTAGGGTTAGATTTTGAAATCCTCCATTCTATTTTTTTTTTAATTTGACTTATATGTGATTAATGACTATCTAATAACTTGATTTAAACACTTTATAAGTTTCTTTTAAGTTTAAGGAAGTGTTTTTTTTTTTGCTTAGTTTTTTTCATTATAAGGCCTGAAATACTTACATAAGACTTTCCAAGAAGTCTTCTGAAATATTTTCTCCTAAATTTCAGTAGAATTTAAGGTTTCCGCATAAATTTTAGAAGAATTTAGGTTTTCCTGCCTAAATCAAAGTGTTCCAGAAGTCTTCCATAAGTCTTGTAGGGGAAGTCTTCTCATGTGTTAGATCTTAAAAATAATTAATAAATTTTCTAAAAAATATTTTGAGAGAAAAAAATCAAAATCACGTATTAATATATATTTCTAAATATTGAAAATTTAGTTTTAATAAACATTTCTAAATGTTGAAAAATTTAGTTTTGCTAAAATTGAATTATTTTCAACATAGATGAGTGAATGTAGATTGGATCATGATAGTCATTGGTTTAGGGTTCGGTGACATATGTTATAACATTTTTGGTGTTTTTAGGGTTAGATTTTGAAAACTTATTTTTTCTTTTAATTTGACTTATATGTGTTTTTTAATTATCTAATAACTTGATTTAGTCATTTTCTAAGTTTCTTTTAAGCTTAAGGAAGTGTCTTTTGCTTAGTTATTTGAGTATAGAGTCTGGAAGACTTACATAAGACTTGCAGAAGACTTACAGAAAATTTCTCTACAGACTTCATAAAGACTTCCTTCTTGGGAAGTCTTTTGGGATGAATAGTTCTTCTCCGTCCTGTTTGTGTTGTAGTAAAATTCCACTGCCAGTAAGATCTTCCTCTTTTCTGTTGAATTTTCATTTCAAAACTCAAACCGTTCGTTTCTCCATCATGAATTCTTCTTTCGTATCGAGTTTGGCATATCTGTAACCGTAGCTGTCGTCGGCGGCTGTATCTTCTCTGTTTTGGACCTCAACTTCTCTTCTTTCCGACTGTAAGTTCACCCAATTGTTTGTTGTATTAATGTTTCTATTCAGATTTTATTAGTGTTCTATCAGAAGACTTCAGAAGACTTAGAAAGACTTTCAGAAGACTTAAGAAGACTTTTGAAAGTCTTCAGTAAGTCTTCTATAAGTCTTTCGTAAGTCTTCTGTAAGTCTTTCGAAGTCTTTTGAAGTCTTCTCATGTTTGTTTTGTTAAGTTTGTGTTTAAGATGTTGTTTTTTCAATGTATTTCAGGCGGTAAAATGGAATTACCGGAACTTACGAAGAGGATGTTCACCTTAGGATAAGAGCCAATTTCAGTGAAAGCATTGTGTATCATACCGATGACGCGAAGTTGCTTTCTGTTGTAAAGGCTGCTATACATGATGATGAATGAGAGGAGCTGAAGAAATCAAGGTTGGGAGTGTTCATCAAGTTTTGGAGTTGAACTTTGGATGGGCGTCAAGGCTGATTCATTTTATGCTCTGTTACTAATTGGATATCAAAAAGAAGTATGAGATCTGGAATATTATTGGTTCATAGCCGGTGAGGTTTTCACTGATTGAGTTCGAGCACCTCATTGGTCTAAATTGTGAATATATTGAGAATATGAACAATCCACCTGTAGAGGTGACAAATGAGTTGGCTTGTTTCTGGGAGATGGTGGGTGGGGATATTGATGCTGGTCCAAGTTCCAAGCAAATAATAACATCATGTAAGAGATGTGGAGAGTGGTCTCAGGATGACCGCATGCGTCTGAGATACCTAGCCATCTACATAGGATACATTAAAGGTAAAAAGTACTCATCCGCTACAAGGATGAGCCATGCAAAACTAATGATGGATCTAGAAGAATTGAAGACTTATCTATGGGGGAGACTGGCTTTTAAGTTCTTGATGGACTCTGTGAAGGGTAAAGATATTACAAGGTCTTATACCATAGATGGATTTATTCAAGTTCTCAAATTTTGGGTCTACTTCGCTCTGCCTCACTTTGCTGCAAACTTTGGAAAGCCCATATGGAACAAACTGAGTCCCTCTTTGTTCACTTTCAAGGGCCAGAATGACCAATTTTTTTTAAAGAGGCAATCAGCACACATGTATCTCTGACTATTCTCAATAGTATTGTACTGATTAATGTCTCAAATATCTAACTTGATATTTACTTATTGCAGAATAACATGGTCAACTATGTGGTGAAGGAGGAGATTGGTGAAATGTTCCCTCAATGGGACAATGACAAGACTCATGTGGCAGTTGAAAACTTGGTGAATTTCATGTTTCATGCTAAAGCTAATTGGAAGTGGACCCAAGAGTTCTGGCCAATCGAAGGTACTAAGCTGTGGACCAATCCTTTCTAAGTGACGCAAGAACCTCTTCAGCTGAATGTGAAGGAAGAAATAAGAGCTTGGGAGAAAGCTCGTACAGAGTCTTCTACTTCTTGTAATGGGGTTAAGAGAGAAGAGATTAAACAAATGTTCAAGAATATGACGAACGTAATGACTGATGGGTTTGAGCAGTGCGTAAAGGACATGAAGCTTCTTGCGGATAGGATGGGATGGAAGCTGTGGAGAAGAAGGTGAGAATAAACCACAAAAGCACTGACTCTAATCTACTTCAACTCACTGTTTCAGGCCCGAATAAGGCTGCACACGAACCATGGGTTAGTACCAAAATCTCTCCTAAAATACAAGTGAAGAGAAATACTAGGAAAAAACACTAAGAAACCGATGTGAAAGTATGCTCCTTTCTGCTCCTTTATTTCAGAACTCCGGGATTTGTTTGGTTATATATGGATTTTGTTTCATGTGATTGTTGGGTATCTATTTGGAACTTTGGTTATATGTATTTCGGTTATTATGTTTGTTAGTGGTCTTGACATTTCTATTGTAATCAGAATTGCAAAGTGAGAGTGTGAACGAGAAGAAAACAAGAAGTCTGAACATTGCACATGATGACCAAAAAGTACTGAGTGGTATCAAATAACCAAGTTGTATCAAAGAACCAAGTGTTGTCATTATGGACAAACAAAAATCAACAAAATCAGATTTAGAGAAGGAGAAAGAGAGACGCCATATAAAGAAAGATGTTGTTATGACAATGTGCGATGGAAACAATGATATAGAAAGGAAGCTTTCTACGTCACATCAATCTCCTTTTTAGGGAAACAACACAGCCAAACTGATCGTTCCAACCAAGAAGGTAGGTCATGGCTATAATCCATGTGCATCCGTTGACAAGAAGAAGACTAAGTTGCTTGTTGAATTTTTGAAAAAGACATGTAAGTAATAACTTCCCACACAAGCGTATTAGTCTTCAAACTGATTGTCAAGTTTTGTTGATCTAGTTTTGTTGTTTACATGAATTATAGACTAACTTTGAATCAAAAAACTCGTGGAAGTGTAAACTCGTGGTATGCCATCCTTTGAACCCCCCTGCAAAAGTCTTATAAATACTAGACTTCTGGAAGTGTAAGTTTGGAAAACTTCGGGAAGACTTGTGGAAGTATTCTAGTAAGAGTTCTCGAAAGAAGACTTACATAAGACTTTTTGAAGACTTGTGGAAGTCTTATATTAAGAATTCGCAAAAGAAGACTTACAGAAGTCGTCTAGAAGTCTTCTAGAAGCCTTTATCTTTGAAGAATATATCTGACTTGTTATGTTTTTCATGAGAAATATTAATACTTTTATCAATTTACTGAGGCTTCGGTCCTCCAAAAATCCAGAGAATTTTAGGACCGATAGGATTTGCTTGCTTTATCATCTGCTTAGACGGATGTGTACGAGCAAGTATGAGGAATTTAAGAGACCAAAATCTGGTCTCAATGGTTTAGGAAGAAGTCTCCCTGCCAGATCGTGGGATCTTTATGCTGGCCTATTACCAAAATATTGCCAAACAAAGAAGATTTGGGGATTAGAGTTGGATGATATTTATGCGCCAATGAATTACCAGAACGATCATTTGATTGCTATTTGGTTATCAATCCCTAACAAGCACATAACCATCTGAGATAACATTCCTTCTCATATTAAAACTGCTGAATCGCCAACTTAATAAGTTGGAGCCTTTTACCACAATGATCCCTTATTTGCTTGTTGAATGCGCTACCTCCAATGAAGAGCCAATCAAATACACACTGAAGCCATTCACAAATGAGAGAGTGAGAGCCGGAGAACCTCTAGAACGAAGTGGTGATTGTGGTGTGTACGCATTGAAGTACATCGAGTGTCATGCTCTTGGCATGCCATCATTTCCTTTTACCTTTTGTGAGAAGAACGCAAAAGTTATTAGGGAGAAATTGGCAACAAAAATATTTGATCATGCTCTTGGCTACTAGGGTGCATAAATCGAAGACTTTGAAGGCTTGGATATGTACGATTGAGAAAAATGTGTAATTTGTACATGGCGTAGAAATCATGTTTTTGACATTAACATTATCAGGGTAGGATAGGACATTGACGTTATCATGGTAGGATATGATTAAGTTTTTTTTTGTAACCTACCCTCGTACCAAACTAGTCTCTTACAACTAGTTTGGTAGTGCACTAATATTCGTGCAATGTCTTATTTTTTGTGCACACATTCGTGAAGTGTCTAAGAAGGAACTTACAGAAGACAATTCATAACACAATATATACTTCACAACACAATAGATAAGTCATAAGACAATAGACAAGTTCATAACAAAGCAAATAGATAGATAGGTGGAAGACTTCCTAAAAGAATTATATAAGACATACAAAGAAGACTTGTAGAAGACTTACGAGATGACTTACCAAAATGAAGTAAACTTACAGAAGACTTACATAGAAGTAGACTTACTGAAGACTTACAGAAGAATTCAAAAAGACTTCCATAAGACTACATGCCAGGTTGTTTGCAGTTTGGACATGTATGACAAGGTTGTTTGCAGTTTGAGCAGCTATAATCCTTGTGTAGCTTCCGAGGTTTGTATCCTCTCATCCTGGATAACACCAATAAGGATTTCCATCTTGACTTCTTTTGCCGCCCCAGACCACGCTTTATTTCCGGAGGAAGACATTTGGGGGTCTCAACATCTCCAACACAAGGATATATATTATGTGAGTATCCTGCATACAAATACTCTTTTGAGTAAAACGGGCACACAAGTGTGGCGATATGCATCTTTGCAAATGTTTTAGCTGTTATAGCATGTGAGCAAGGTATTTTCTCGATTCCATAGACACCACAATAAACTTGATATGTTCCAAATCAACAACATAGTCCTGTATGCCACATGTTAGAAAGAATCGCCATCCATCAAATGGTTGGACACTCATCGTATTCGCTATCTCCGAGCGGATCGCCAATACGTATTCAACTCCCTGACTGACTTGCTATTGTACTGAGTCTTTCGCTAGTATGTTCAGTTGTGAGATCCAAAGCATCTTCTCGCCTTTTCTAATACCACCTTCTCAGCTTCTCTCTTATAAACTCCAATAGGAATGATATGGGAAATCCTCTTGCTAGCTTGAGTGCGGAGTTAATAGATTCAGCTATGTTGCTCATTTTTAAATTGTACCTTTATCCATGTTTCCCTCTATACTTTTGGACAATGTTTTGTTGTAGGTGATAATAACATATTCCTCGTGTTGCCCAAAAAAACACCTTATCACATGTGTTTTCAATGGATGTGTTCCGGTCGGAGGCTGTCACCAAAGCATGCTGATCAGATACACAACTCCTCAATTTCGTGAAAAAACATTCCTAAGAATCATCATTTTCATCATCTACGATTTCAAAAGCCAATGGAAATATATGAAAATTACCATCTTGTGCAACTGCAACTAGCATAACACCTCCATACTTTCCGCTTAGGTGAGTCCCATCCACCACGATGACCCTTCTCTGATACTGAAAACCAGCAATAGAAGCTCCAAAAGATAGAAATGAATACTTAAATCAATTATGAGCATCAAGTTCTATACTAGTGATATAACCTGGATTTGCTAACACGATTTGCTCCAAATATGAAGGGAACCGCTCATACCCATCTTTTGTTGATCCTCTTACTAATTCTTGCACATATAACAATGCTTCGTATGAAGTGGCGTAATCTAGTTTCATTCCAAACATGTTCTTCACCACAAACGCTACCAACTCTTTAATGGCCAAGAACTGATATCTCTTTCTGATCATATTTCAGCCGTGATTAAGATGGAGGACAACGAGTTTTGTAGAATGGTTGCAGCTGGAAAGATCAGTGAAAACAAAGGGGGACGACAAATGGTCAGTACTCAGTTCAGATCAGTACAACAGTCGGGAAATCAAAAGTGGAAGAACAGACATGCTACTACAGAGGCGGGACCTAAACCATGGGATAAACCAGGAATACAGAAACAGCAGGAGAATCATTCAGGACATATAAGATTATCTGATACGGATTTTGAATGGAAAAAGAGGAACGGCATCTTTTTCAAATTTCTAGAGAAATGGTCAAAGACACATCTTTGCAAGAATAAGCAGTTGCAAGTGATGATTCTATGTCAGGGAAGGGAGTTAGAATTGCTCGACGAAGAATTTCAGGATGCATCTGAGCAGTTACAGGAAACTTCTACAAAGACTATTGAGTTATCATTACACTCTTTCATGGGATGGTCTTCGTAAACAACAATGAAGTTAGAAGGGAATATGGGTAAAACAAGAGTAGTGGTCCTTATTGACAGCGGGGCCACTCATAAATTTGTATCTCCGGCTGTGGTGGATAAGGCTCACTTAACTCGTGCTGAAGAATGCAGGTTTACAGTGATGGTGGGGACAGGGATAAAAGTTTCGGGTTAAGGAATGTGTCGGGCGTACAGTTGCAACTCCAGTCAGTACATATTACATCAGATTTTGTCATTTTGGAACCAGTCTGCGCAGATGTAATTTTGGGAGTCCATTGGCTGAGAACGTTGGAAAAGTGTGAAGTGGACTGGGATCAACATGAACTTTCGTTTATGACCAAGACATGCAAAGTTACGTTAAAAGAAGACCCTAGATTGCATGGAGTACAACCGTTGAAAGAACTTTCATTTACGAGAGCAGTATGGGATGATCACCAATTATCACTCAACACTTCAGAAGTGATTAAAGAGGATCTGATACCAACGGGAATAATAGCCATATTGAAGGAGTTTGACTCAGTTTTTCAAGAGCCAACAAAGTTACCACTGAATCGAAGATTCGAACATGCGATCAGATTAAGTGAAGGATCATGAGATATATCAGTAAGGCCTTAAAGATATCCTCATGCACACATGGAAGCGGTTGAAAAGATGGTGACTGAGATGTTGAAGGCAGAGTTTATAAGAAAGAGTCGTAGCCCTTTTCAAGTCCTGTCCTTTTAGTCAAAAAGAAAACAGGAGACTGGAGGTTTTGTATTGACTACAAGGCAGTGAACAAAGCTACGGTACCGGATAAGTTTTTGATTCCATTAATCAATCAACTATTGGATGAATTGAATGGCTCAACTATATACTCGAAGCTTGACTTGAGATCCGGGTATCATCAGACCAGAATGGTGGATGAAGACATTTTGAAGACAGCGGTTAGAACACAAGAAGGCCACTATGAATTTGTTGTGATGTCGTTCGAATTAACGAACGCACCAGTGACGTTTCAAGCGCTAATGAATGACATATTCAAACCTTTTCTCAGGAAATTTGTATTGGTGTTCTTCGATGACACCTTAGTATACAGTGACTCGTTGGAAGCACATCAGAGACACTTGAGATTGGTACTACAGAAGTTAAGCGAGGACACCTTATAAGCCAACATAATGAAATGCTTATTTGGTCAGACTCATGTCGACTATTTAGGGCATATTATTTCAGAACAAGGAGTGACAACAGATTAAGAGAAAACAAAAGCAATGTCCTCTTGGCCAACTCCAATTACCGTTAAGGAATTGAGGTTTTTTTTTGGGGTCTCACCGGGTATTACAGACGGTTTGTAAAATCTTGTGGTTCTATTGCAAGACCTCTCACAAATTTGCTAAAGACTGACAGTTTCGTCTGGGATCAACAGACACAAGTGGCATTTGAAACATTGAAAAAAGCCATGGCTTTGGCTCCGGTTTTATTATTACCGGACTTTTAGGACAAGTTTGTGGTTGAAGCGGATGCATCAGGCTATGGACTGGGAGCGGTCTTGGTGCAAAAACAGAAACCCATTGCATACTTTAGTAAGGGGTTATCGGGTAAAGAACAACTTAAACCCATATATGAACACAAGCTTATGGTAATTGTTTTAGCCATCCAGAAATGGAAACACTATCTGATGGGCCGCAAATTCATAGTGCACACTGACCAAAGGAGTCTGAATTTCTTATTAGAGCAACGAGATGTCTCCTTAGATTATCAAAAATGGTTGACGAAGCTTTTGGGATATGACTTCGGAATCATATACGAAGCATGAGTAGATAAGAAGGCCGCAGATGGATTATCTCGTATTGTGTGGAAAAAGAGCAAGACAATGCAAGGTGGTTGGGGGCAATCACTGTGACTTTGGCTTTACAAATGCAAGATATATTTGATGAAGTAGAAAAGGATCAAGGGTTGCAGAAGCGTGTACATGAATTGACAGTGGGGAATGAACTGAAGCCGGGATATTCAGTTGTGGGTGGTCGTTTGTTTTATAAACAGAGGCTGGCATTGTCGAAGACTTCTCAACACATACCATTTATATTACGTGAATATCATGACGGGGTTATGGGAGGTCATTCTGGAGTTTTGAATACTATTAAGAGGATCCAGCAACTGTTTCATTGGACAAAGTTGAAGGAAGATGTGAGACGGTATGTGGTGGAGTGCAATATCTGTCAGACGAACAAATATTCAACCCTACGTCCTGCTGGATTATTGCAGCCAATACTTATTCCAACAACAATTTGGTCTGAGTTTTTGATGGATTTCATTGAAGGACTTCCTAAGTCTGAGGGTATGAGTGTGATTCTGGTAATAGTGGACAGGCGGAGAAAAGTTGCCCATTTCCTCAGTCTTAAACATCCGTAGACAGCAACATCAGTCGCAGCGGTGTTCATAAAAGAAATTGTGAAATTACATGGATATCCTCAATCCATAATTTCTGATCGAGATCAAGTCTTTTTAAGTAAATTCTGGAGGGAATGCTTTAGGTTAGCTGGAACTAAGTTGAAGTTCAGTACTGCTTACCACCACAAAGCGATGGCCAAACATAGGTGATTAATAGATGTTTGGAATCCTATCTACATTGTTTTACATCAGCTCATCCAAAGTTATGGCATCAGTACTTGTCATGGGATGAATACTGGTATAATACAACATATCACTTGTCATTACACACAACTCCATTCAAGATGGTTTATGGACGAGACCCTCCAAATTTACTGTGGTTAGAGCACGGTTCCACCATTAACTTTGAGTTAGAGACAATGCTGAAGGACAAAGATGTTATTTTTCACGATGCAAGGGATCACTTACTAAGAGCACAAGAGGCCAAGAAGAACAATGCTGACAAGCATAGGAGAGATCTTCAGTTCACAGTGGGATCTTTGTGTTTCTTAAATTGAGACCCTATCGCCAAAGCTCTCTCACTAAGAATTTTTGCCAAAAGCTTGCTGCCAAGTATTATGGTCCCTTTCTGGTAATTGGGTGCATAGGTCCAGTAGCGTATAGGCTTCAGTTTCCTGTGGATTGTAAGATTCACCTGGTGTTTCATGTGTCCTAACTGAAACCCGTTCTTGGTAATAACCATGTCGTATCATCTCTACCCACTTCTCTGTCTGAAGCAGGATTTTATCCTACAGCCGGAGGAAATCATTATATCAAGATATGATGTGGAAGGATATCTGGAAGCTTTGATTCAGTGGAGGGGCTTACCGGTCCATGAGAGAACATGGATGCGAGTGAAGGATGTGCGTAGAGAATTTCCTCATTTTGAGCTTGAGGACAAGCTCAATGTGACAGAGGGGGGCGTATTGATTAGCCCTGGAGAAGATATATATGTAAGAGATTGAGGAACATAATAGAGAAGGAGAATGAGGTTTCAGAAGACTTAACTCAAGAAGGTGATGATGTGGAGCTAATGGCAAAGGATTCAGTTGGAGTTCGTTAGAGTTGTTATGACAGTTGAGCTGGACTTGAGTGTATAAATACTTATCACTAGTTACTGTTTAGATTGGGCTTTTACTGAGTATTGTATGGGACTCTAGAGAATAGAGTTTGGGCTCAATCTCGTATTAAGAATTGTAACAATGACTTTTAATAAAGAAATATACAGTTGGTTCCTATCACTTGCTATCGCCGATAGATGTCAACTGAGAATCATTCAAGAGAGAGGACTGGTACTCCATGAGTACAATAAGTAATTTCGAGTTGAAGGTTTCTGTATGGAAACTAGATGTTTCTCACCTTCTGCAGAACTTGATATGACTGATAGAGAGCTTAGGCCATTTGGAGTTGTTTGGCTTGCCGAGACACTGGCATTAAGTATCGTCGTATCGACCACATGATGAAGATATTTGTTACTGTTCATGCTATATTCTACCATGTTTTGGAGCTTATGAAATTGATATCCACAACGTGTGCAGCTGGTTTTAGGGTTTTAAATTTTTTTGAAGGAGGGATCATTGGAGATACTACAAGTGCTTCGAAACGTTATACTTATATGAGATACTCACCGACATTTACGATGATGACATGAGGTATATAATAACAATGAGTCTGCCGCTGTTGATAATGCATGTGTTTTATAGCCAAGTTAAAGGAAGTGATGGTGTAGTGAGCGATTTGAGATAAACTCTCTACTTCACTCAAGAAAGGTTCCATTTTCCAAAGACACCCAAGCTCTACACAAAAGGACTAGTGTGGTGTTTAGTGACTAGGTTTTGGCTCAAGATAACATGCTGCTACTGTATGTTTTTGTCAACCGGGGAGTATTGATAAGCTTGGGGCTTGGTAAATTTATATTGGGCTTAGTTGTTTGTCATTTAGCTCATTAGTAGTACTATATATTCATCAATCTCATTGTTTTGTAATCTTTATCAAATTCGTCCAACAACAATCATTTCGGTAAATCCTTAATTTCTTCCTATCTTCTTTCTCTTCTACCATTGCTCTTCCTCAAATCTGCCTCCCTTTCAGTTCTACGGATTAAATTCTTATAGGAGTTTATCAATTGATAGTCTAAATGGAGATTACAATTATGGAAAATTTATGCCACTTATGGTTATACTCGATTCCATCGTGAATGGTGGTGCAGATGTCGACGGCTTTGATGCTCCGGTCAGACTAATATGAAATCAAGTTGTTCATCCGTGGTTTCAAAATCTGAATGGTGGTTGAATAATTCATGGTCGGAGGTGGTTTATATTGTTTTTTTTAATATGTATTTCATTTGTTTTTTTTTTGTAATTTTAAAATAAAAATAAAAAGATGTCTGGGAAAGAATAATATTTTTTGGATTGTTAATTTTCTTATATATACGATAAATAATTTTTTTAAATTTCAAAAATTATTAAAACAAAATATGATATTTAGAAAAATGTACTGGAAGACAGAAAGTAGTAGTAGAATAAATACTCATTAATTATATATTTAAACTGTTCCAAATATACAACTATGAAAATGCGTCACAATGTAGTCGCAAATAAACAACCATTTTGAGATTAAAAAGTTGCAACATAGTCGTCAATACAATATTTGTGTTTGATTTGTGATATTTTAGAGGTGACAAAAGTCTGTTTTCTTGTAGACTTATCTTTTCTATGATTCTTTTTCTTACAATGGTCACAAGCCTAGAATTTTTATCCTCCTGCTGTATAATTCTTTGTTAGCCACTGCCACATCCACTTTGGCAGAGAGAGAAGGATAGAGACATTCGTGTGACAAATAGGAGAGAAGAAGAAAATAATTTCCTTAATTCATATACTTTTTCTTATAATCAATATTTAAAGATAAAAAAAAAAAGAAGAATATTAAAATAAATCAACTTGGTGTGGTTTAGGTGACAAGTTTGTAGAGCAGCTTAGCAGCTCTTTTAGCTTCAAATTCAAACTATTTGAAACTCCCTCCAACAGTCTCCTCTTATTTTGAAGTCAATTTGGACGTGCTCACATTATTATTTTTCCTTCCAAAGTAACTTATAACTTCACACTTGTTCACACTTACAGTTTTGGTTAAGTCTTGGGAAGTCTAGTGAAGTCTTGTGAGGTAGGCCTGGAACGGATCGCGTATCCGGAGTATTTTAAGGTATCCGGATACAAATCTTTATCCGGCGGATCCATGATTTTACTATCCTTATCTGGATTCGGGGTTCTCAGATATCCGGGTGTCGGATATCTTCTTAAAAATTGTAATATCCGGCGGATATCCGGATTAGGATCCTTAAAATAAATAAAATTAATATTAAAATATATATAAATATAAAAAATAATTTAAAAATAAAAGTAATATAGTTTTTTTAATTATTATATTATTACAAAATTTATAATTATATAATATTATAAAAATAAAATATGACAAATAAAATTAGTTTATATATATTACTATTTTGAAAGAATTATCAATAAAAATTACGGATCCCGATATCCAGACAAAAAAATTAAGATATCCGGATCCGGATTCAGTTTTGACGGATCCAACATTTTACTATCCGGATCCGGATTTGGCCCCTTCGGATATCCGGATTTTCAGAACGGATCCGGATCAGATTTCGGATCGAATCCGAATCTCGGATAAAAGTTCCAGGCCTATTGTGAGGTCTTCCTTCTTCACATTTGTCTCTTCTTTATTTAAACATGTCAATAATGTTCATGTCAACACACCCCACTTCAAACCCGGTGCAGAATTCGCCCCAATGGCATGAAAGCTTGTTAAGAGAATAATAGGCTCAAGAGAAATGAGGGCCCATCCCAAACTTTAAATAGAATCAATGCCGACCTAAGCGAGTAAACATAAAATGTTAAGAAGATCAAGCATTAAAGATGTATTAATGGAACCAATTACACGACTGATATCACATCGTCATCAAAATTCCCTTCTCAGACAGCTATAAAAAGACAGGCAGAGGAAAAGAAAAGGGGGATCCAAACTCCTTACATCTAAACTATATCCATTTTACTCTCAAATTACCTTGTATTTCATATACATTTTATACATCACCATTGTGTCGGATTCAAAGATCAATAACAAACACCTTTCAACCTCCAAATCACTCTCAACTAGTTATTTTATACATTGCTTGCTTGTTATCCTAGATTAAACCCTAACTGTACATTCTGAGTGATTCTCTCTTTTTGTCCATCAATGTGAACTCTTAAAATTGTGTGTGATCCCTTTTGAATTTCTTGATCTGGTTTACGTGGTTTACAAAAAATGACAATTTTCTTGTTAGGCTTTTATCAAGTTGCCATATTCTCAAACATTTGCATGTAAATTGACTTCACCAAGACAATATGAAAATTTTGTGTAGAAGTACCATTCTAGACACCTTAGAATATATTCATGACACTCCAGCAGTACTCAATCAAGAAACATAGACAAAATCTTTTAAAGTACATGAACTAAATAACATTGTTAAAAGAGAAATTCCCTTAGATAGCACCTTTTAGTTTGTTTGTCACAAAAATAGTTTTTAAAGAAGAAAATGACCAAAATGTTTTTTTTTGAAGCTAAAAAATGCATTTATATGCATTTATACCCCTAGGGTTAACTAATTTGGACTTTAGGGTTTAGAGTTAAGGGGTGAGTTTGGGGTTAGGGTTTCAAATTTTTAAAAAAATAAAAAAAAAATCAAAATTTCAAAAAAAAAAAAGTCTATTTTGGTCATTTTATTTTTTGAAGGCTATTTTTGTGACAAAAACTTAAAAAAAAAACTATTTAAGAGAATTGCCCTTGTTAAAAGTATATGAAATATTTAGGTTCCTAAAGAATATACAGACTATTAAAAAGTCTTTTTGACATAAAGGATCTATAAAATCAAATTTTTTTTTAAAAAAATAACAACCCAATTTAGAGGACGTTGATTGTTAACCAATTAAATAAAGTCGATGAAAAGATGTTTATTTTTAAGTAGATATAAAAATCTAAACGGAATTTTACCATTATACATGTCAATCCAAAACTACCGCCAGAAGATACAAACGAAATTTTTAGCTATTGCAGCAAACCAATGAATATGGTATTAGCAAAATTTCTTTACACCACTATTTGCTACGATTCTGAAATTTCAAGATTTTTTGACAAAATAAATTTTGAGATTTTTACCGGCTAATAATCAGTTTCGTCAGAAATGATCACCAATCGCTATAAAACTCTATCGATTGGTATTTCGATATCAATATTAATTCCAACTTTTTCTTGTTTTTTCAACAATTGCATTAGGATTATACGTGAAACTTTTCAATGTGTCTTTTCTCTCTTTTACCACCTCTTTCCTTTGTTATGTTAGTTATTTTTGTTTATTGTTTTGTCGTCGAATATACCTCCGATTGTAACTGTTCGAGCTTATTGGACTTTTAATTTAATGTAAATATTTGGTGTTCAGAAAATTTTTTCCTAGCAAATGTGATGCACAGAGATTCTTGAAAGGTATGTACTGATAGAAAGTTGCATGAAAAGACTTGTCAGAAAAATGGTTGCATGGGTAACAAAACGTCTTTTATAAGAAAAAAAGATAACAAAACGTTGAGTTTATTGAATGCGAAAGATTAGATACGTCATCAAAATAATGAAACTAAAAAATCTATTGGAGCAAAGAATAAGCAACTATGAATATATCAATTGTTGATGTAAAGAAACCAGTTCGTTGCTGTATCATTGTTGTTATTACAGCCATGTTTCTTACATTGGTTGAAATAATGGGGTTGTTTGTTTGGTTGACGCAGCTTCCTGTGGCTACGGTTGCGGCTATTTCTTTTATAAATTTTGTTCGTTTGATTGACGCGGTTAGTTGTGTCTAGACGCTGCGTTTGGGTCTGACATTTATAAAATCTGAACGGTGGATAAATCAGCGGTTGAGTCAAGAAATCTGCGTTTAGTTATTTTATTTATATTTTTGCCTTTAATCTATTTCATTATTTACGAAAAGTTCTAACCTAATTGACGCAGCCGCTTGCGAGCTTTCTCTTCTTCTCCATAGAGGCACCTCGAGCTTTCTATTCTCTTCCATAGACGATGCATCTCGAGCTCTCTCCATCTCCTATGCATCTCGAGCTCTCTCTCTATCTCCTATGCATCTCGAGCTCTCTCTATTCTCTGACTCAAACCCATCTCCGAACTCTCTCTCTCTCTTTGAGGTAACTGTCTTACTGATAGTGATGGTCTCTGTTCTAAAGCATTGATGGTATGTTGCAGATTCTGCAAGTGGAGATGACTTGATGGTATGTTGGTTGATAAAGAATGAGTACTACTTTTTCCATTGTTCAACTTTCGATTCTCTGTATTTTGGTTTGAATGTGGTTAAGCCTTTAAAATCAGAAGATCATCCCCATCAGACTTAGGTTTGTTTGATGCATAAGACTTAGGTACAACTCTGAGTTTCATTTAGTTTTCATTGATGAAGGAACTCTAAATTTTCTTCTCTGAAAAACAGAGGCATTACTTATCTCTGTTCATGTGCTGGAAAAGCACTAACCTTTATGTGTTTTACTAATCAAAAATTGCTTGTTTTAGTTTTCTTATTTTAGCTTTTGTTTCCCATTGTGTAGGAGTTTGGTTAAGAGAGTAGTTACATAAGTGAGACTGTACTTTGTCACAATTGCTTGAAGAGAGGCATAAAAGTTCTCAAGGGCATAAGACAGTGGCATTACTAATATCTATGTGGATCAAACATTTGTTTGTATAAGATGCTGTTGCAAACTTCTCTTGTTCTTTCAGTTTCTGTTTTCAACTTTGTTTTAGCCACATTTAGGTATAGGTATGTAAAATAAATTATACATTTGTTCTTGCTGTATGCAGTTCATACTGCATGAACTTCATGTTATATGATTACTCATGATCATAAACGTTTGAAAACCCATTGCGACAAAAACAATCATCAACTGTCCTCAGGTTCCAAAACTCAAAACAAATCGCCATTTATGCAGTTTTAATAAAGTTAAACGAGTAAAGAACCAATGAAAAAACAGACATGTTACATTTAATCTCAAGAGTTCTTTGGTGAAAATCTGTTAAAGGCACCAAAGTATTATTTTTGTTTAAAATTTAGCTTATAATTTATGGCAACAAATATTATTAGATTTGTATATTTGACTAAAAATTTATTACTAATTAAATAAAATATTTTTATAGATGTAAATATATTTAAACTAGATTTTATTTATTAAAAATATACTATAAAATTTTATAAAAATAAAATATGAATTAAATGAAAATAGCTGTAACATCTGTTAAACGAACAAAAATAAATTTATTTTCTGCGTCAGTGTTAATTTCTATTGTTTTCAAAATGAACAATAATTTGCGTCAGCGATTGCATCAATGACTATAAAACGAATAACAACCAAACTAACATAACGTAGCCGCATATGTAACTTCAGATGCCGATGCAGCTGTAGAAAGCTGCGGCAATCAAACAAACATGACTAGTAAGGATTAAAGTTTTAGTCTTGTTAGCCCATTTGTATTCAACGACGTGTCTATTGAGGAATTGGCTGTATTGGTGACTTGTCCAAGAGAAAGGTTGGCGTTGGCGATACGCTTGAAACTCTTGTCGTTTCAAAGATAGAAGGAACACGTGCTAGGCTCACCACAAACTAAGATATTTATAGAATTCTTTTATATTTCCTGAAAAGGAAAGGACTGCTAAAAGAGAAGGAAAGGATTAGCTTTAGAAGTATCAACTTCTTAGCAAATGAAGCAACTCATCATCATTAGTAGCCAACTATTAATTACTTTTTACTTAGTGGCAATCTTATCTAGGTCACATAATTTTAAAAGTGTTTTTTTTTTTAATATTAACTATATACTATTACGTTATTTTTAGTTGCAAATTAATAGTTCAGTACATGCTATCACTTGAAGTGTTCTAGCGAAAGACGTTTTCACTCTTATTTAACATTTAATTTTTGAGAAAAAAGAAGAAGAACACTCTTATTGTAGCGTTGGAATGTTCTTCTTAACCTCTTTTCTAAAATACGTCTCAACAGTGCTTTCGAAGCGCCATCTATACATTGTACAAAAGCATGACATACTGAATTTCATAGTTTAGTTAGACGGTGTAATCTATTTTGGAAGCTTTGATTTGTATTAAACAAGAGAACTATTTAATGAACATGTTGGCAAAAGATCAATATTCAAATTACTTTAAATGTGTATGTGAATTCATATTAACGTTGTTTGTTTGACAGACACAACTACCAGCTGCGTCTGCGGCTAATTTTTTTTAAAAGCTTGTTTGTTTTATTGACGCCGGTATTGCGTCTTGCGTCTGTGGCTGAACGTTGCGTTTTCGCTTCGCTAAAATTTGAACGCAGAAAGAAAAAATATCAGCATTTGCGATAAAAAATCTGCGTTCAGAAGTTTATTTTATACATTTTCCCTTAATGTATTTCATTATTTACGAATATACATGACCCTAATTCCTAAATTAGACGCAGCCTCTCTCTCCATCGATGCAGCTCTTCTCCATTGACGCAGCATTTGATCTCTCTCGTCTCAGACACTCGAGTTATCCTCTCAGACTCTCACTCTCGAGTCTCGACTTGTGGAAGCTGTAGCTCTCCCGAGTCTTGACCCTCTCAAGCTCACTCTCTCGACGAGCCTCTCAATCTCACTCTCTCGACGACCCTCTCAAGCTCACTCTCTCAAGTCTTCAGGTATGATGTTTGATGGATTTCTTTGATTTTTTGAAATTATAAGGTCTTATGGATTGTTTCTATTTTTGTTAATGCTTAGGTTTGTGTAAAGCCGTCAAGAATCCTCTCCAGCTTGCTCAGACTGCCGTTGTTCCTCTCCAGCTTGCTCAGATTACCGTTGTTCCTCTCTAGCTAGCTTAGACTGCCGCTGTTCTCGAGGTCTATTGTTTTGTAGGAACTGATGAACTCTTTAAGATCATTGACTGGTTTTATGTTTTGATGTGCCTTTAAAATCGATTTTGTGATGTTTAAAGGTTCGATATATGATGGGTAATTTGTGAAATGTCTTTGTAATTTAGATAGTAATAAAGACAAGTACTCATTAACAAGTCTTTTTAAAGGTTTGATTTTGTGATGTTAAGGCTGATCAGTATAACTTTTGAAAGAACTTTAATACTTGTATCGAGTTATGTTAGGTAACTGCTAATATTGGGGGTGTATCGTGGTAACAAAGATCATTGAACTAGAAAGACTTATCTTTGAGAAGTTAAACGGTTATTGCATCAGGCTTCATGTTGTCACAGTACCTAATCATGGTTTTGCAACATGGTGTTTGTTGATGGTTTGTCTTGATTACAGGCGCTGTCTTTGTTGGTTACTCTGTTACAAATTTCTCTATCAATTGTTTGCTTGTTTCAGATTTCATTTACCTTGTTTGTTTGCCTTGTAACTTTTTTTTTTGCAGGTGTTAGACTTGTGGACCAAAGAAATTCTGATCAACCATTTTAAGATGACAAAGGATGTAAGTTTGATTTGTATTTTGTTGAGCTTCTTTCTGTGATTATTTGTAGGCTCGTGTACATCTATTACTCTTGTTTCCGTGATTATTTGTTTGTTTATGTTTAAGGGTCTGTGATTATTTGTTTGTTTATGCTTTAGGGTCTATGATTACTTGTTTGTTTATGATTTATGGTATGTGATTATTTGTTTGTTTATTCTTTAGGGTCTGTGATTATTTGTTTGTTTATGCCTTAGGGTATGTGATTTAATGATTAATTTGGCACTAAAGTTGGTGTGTTTTAGAATTGGCCTCTTGAGGAAACTAGTTTTTTTTTCAACTTTACGCGGAAGACAGGAAAAAAGGAAATAAAACGAGTACATCAATGAATAAAATAGGGAAACAGAACATTATGGAGGCGTTTGAAGAGAGGTTTAAGAAAGGATGTCCCAGTTGGCATCCTTACAAAAATAAATATGACACCAATAGGATGAAATACACCAAATTTAAGAAGTTGACTCACAATAGGACAAGGTTTGGGTTTGATAACATAGGAAGGATTGAAATGTCAGATGATTGGTGGAACGAAAAGGTCAATGTTGCTCACTTTTCAGTGTTGTTAGTTTAAGAGATGATGAAATAACTATGTTTAGACTTTGTGTACTACTGTTGCTACTGACTTACTTATGTTTCTTTTTGTTATATAGGAGTGTCATGGGCTTTATAAATCTGTATGGATAGAGATTGCTAATATGGATCTGTTTGAAGAGGAATTTCATGGTGTAGTAGTAACTAGAGCCGAAGGATGGAGCACTCAACATGGAGAAGCAAGTTTGAATTTTAGAGTGGGTGGAAATGATGGGGATGAATCTGATTCTGTTCATATTCTAGCAGCAGAGACTCAAGCACTGGAGACAAAAGTTCAAGAGCAAAAAGAAAGCGTAAAGGGAAAGATATGGTTGTAGACGCTTGTGTAAAATGGACTGAAGCTCTTGAGATGAAGAATGGGATAGCAGAACGGATGTTGGAGCGTGAACATGCCTCTAGTGTTGAGAATGTGTTAGAGATACTGAATGCATTGCCTGGAGTGAGAGAGTGGTCTCTATTACATGAAGCAGCAATTTAACTTCTTATAGATAGTGAAGGGAGTCGAAAGAGCTTTATAACGTCTAAGACAAATGAAGCTAAGATTAAGGTTCTGGAGATTAGGACCAAGATAAACGTGATTATTAACTAGTTTGTGAGTTTGAGTTAGATGAAATTAGTATGGAACTTGTTGGAACTTATGGTATCGTTTTTTACTTTTGTGATCTTGGTCTGATCTTTGTATGAAACTATGCATTTTGTCTTGTGTTAATAAGAATCTGTTTTATTGATCGAGAGTAGCGCATTCTATTTTGAGTATCAGACATGAGATTTATTGTTAACTTACGACCATAGTATGAAGATGATTTTTTGTGTACTGTTTTTTGTACTTTTTTTTTGTTTTGGCTATTACATATTTTGATGATTATTTATTCAATGTGGTTTTGTAGATGATTGAAAGATGGATACTGGAAGACGAGGATGGTGATTATGATGATGAACTTGGTTTGTTTGATGTGGTTACTAATGATGAAATTTTGAAGGTTGTTGGTGTGATGTTTCTTAAGTTTGTTGGTCAGGATAAGATTGTGCGGGATATTGGTGCAAGGTATCAAAGATCATTGGATACAGTAAAAAGGAATCTTGTTGATGTCTTGAGTGCTCTTCTCAAGTTTGCAGGGGATACCCTACAACAACAAGAAGGCGAGTTCGCAAGAGTAAATCCTTTTTCGAGGAAGGATGATCGATATTTGCCTTATTTCAAAGATTTTATTGGAGCCCTTGATGGAACTCATGTCCCGGTTTGCCCTCCAAGTCAAAATGGAGAAGCATGTAAAGGTGGAAAACAAGATCCTACAATGAATGTTCTTGCTATATGTAATTTCAATATGAAGTTTATATATGTGCATATCTCGGTGTACCTGGTAGAGTACATGATACAAAGGTCTTGACTCATTGTGTGAGGAATAAGG